>CAIGQQ010039592.1:5854724-5865147 GCA_903798035.1 Danio albolineatus | reverse complement strand
ATATATGTATATATATATATGTATGTATGAAAACTATTTTGTGCTGCCAAAACACATTATAAATATGTGCTTTGATAAAAACACTTCTGATCATCTCAATAAATTCTTTTGATCTGCAGAATTTCAGTAAATTCAAAGCCCCCCTTTGAATTTTATTTTTATTTTTTAAATATTTCCCAAGTGGTTTAACAGAGCAAAGAAATGCATGTCTCACAGTATGTCTTATTTGTTTTATTTCATCTTGAATAAAAGCAGTTTTAAATTTTTAAAAGACCATTTTAAGGTCAAAATTATTAGCCCCTTTAAGCAATTTTTTTTCTAATAGTCTACAGAACAAACCTTCGTTATACAATAACTTGCCTAATTACCCTAACCTGCCTAGTTAACCTAATTAACCTAGTTTACCATTAATTGTCACTTTAAGCTGTATAGAAGTGTCCTGAAAAATATCTAGTCAAATATTATTTACTGTCATCATGACAAAGATAAAATAAATCAGTGATTAGAAATGAGTTATTAAAACTATCATGTTTAGAAATGTGTTGTATATATTTAGGGCTGCACAAGATATTGTTTTAGCATCGATATCACTGCATGTAAATACGCAATAGTCACATCGCAGGACATCCAATGTGTAGTCAGGATTATTGACCAGGTAAAACAGCTCAGAACCAGAGAAATTTTGGCGTTAGTTCAGTTAGTTGGAGTTAATTATTGTGGTTCAGTTACACCACAATAAAGAGTAAAAAAAATAAGTTTATAAATTGCTTGTATCTTTAAAGCCTGTGTAAACATTTTAAGAGAGTTTAAAGCATTTGGGCACAAGGAATTATTAAGTTTGTAGCTTTAAGAAGGATCAATTGGATTTAATTATTTACACATGAAGAATTTACAGCTTTATTGTACATTTGATTCTTATATTTTTGTACCTGTATACTTTTAGACTCTTTCATTTGTATATTTGTTACAAATTGTAAGTTTTTATGAATTGGTTACTCATTTTATAAACTAGGCTGTATAATATATTTGGTTGTGTTCATGACTTTGCATAGTTGAATTTTTAATAATTAGCAGCAGTAGTTATCTGTGTATCATACCTTTTTTGTGAATAAGTAAGTAATGATTACCTTTAGCAATTTGCCATTCATTAAATGTGAGATATGGATTGGTGCAATTTTAAGGTTTTGCTTAAGAGTACACTTTAAAAAGTAATTATTTACTTTACTTTACAAAGTGAGTAAACATGTTGCCTTAAAGTGACAAGTTGACTTACTTAACACATTGGTTTACAATGTTTTTTTTAAGTAAAGTCAGCTAATTGTTTTAAAAGTAACAGTTATACTTTTTTTTAGTCAACTAATATTTTTTTACTGTGTATTGTGTGTTCATTGCCCTTCGTTATTAGTCTTGCATTTTCACATTATGAATCACATATATAAACATATATAATATTCCTATACATATATAAATCCTCAACAATTAAGCCAGTGATTGAATTGGTGTGAGTTGAAATGCCTCAACGGATTCAAACACACATGCACACATTTAGCAGCAAGCTAATAAAGTTTATATTGAGGAGTTTCTGCGGGTAAAGGTCACTCACTGCCCCCGTTCAGCCTCCCCTCACCACTCCATCTAATGCTACAACAGGAGTGCTGAAAATACCCCATGATGGATGCAAATCTGAACATTTACCTCCATCCTCCCCCTTCTCCAGTCTACCTTTCTCTGCTTGTCTGACCGTCTCTCGCCATCCCTATTAGTGCAGATGAAGATGGATATGGGCAGTCAGTTATATATGGATGAGGATGGAGCTTGGAACCTCTTGCAGTTTTTTTGCTGTCAGTCTTTGTCCTGAAAGGGTTCTGGGTATATTTCACATTGTGACCTGCTATTTCTGAACAGCTCTTATACACTCACCGGCCACTTTATTAGGTGCACCTTAGTAGTACTGGGTTGGACCCCATTTTGCCTACAGAACTGCCTTAATCCTTCATGTCATAGATTCAACAAGGTACTTCAAATATTCCTCAGAGATTTTAGACCGTATTGACCTGAAAACATCAGGCAATTGCTGCAGATTTGTTGGCTGCACATCCATGATGCGAATCTTCCATTCCACCACATCCCAAGGATGCTCTATTGAATTGAGATCTGGTGACTGTGGAGGCCTTTTGAGAACAGTGAACTCATTGTCATGTTCAAGAAAGCGGTCTGAGATGATTTGCGCATTATAACATGGCGCGTTATCCTGCTGGAAGTAGCCATCAGAAGAAGGGGAAACTGTGGTCATAAAGGTATGGACATGGTCAGCAACAATTATCAGGTAGGCTGTGGTGTTGACATGATGCTCAATTGGTACTAAAGAGCCCAAAGTGTGCCAAGAAAATATCCCCTACACCATTACACCACCACCAGCTTGAACTGTTGATACAAAGCAGGATTGATCCATGCTTTCATGTTTTTGAAGCCAAATTCTGACCCTACCATCTGAATGTCACAGCAGAAATCGAGATTCATCAGAGCAGGCAACGCTATTCCAATCATCTATTGTCCAATATTGATGAGCCTGTTTGAATTGTAGCCTCAGTTTCCTGTTCTTAGCTGACAGGAGTGGCACCCGGTGTGGTTTTCTGCTGCTGTAACCCATCCACCTCAAGGTTCGACGTGTTGTGCATTCAGAGATACTCTTCTGCTATACCTCAGTTGTAATGAGTGGTTATTCGAGTTACTGTTGCCTTTCTATCTATCTGGCCATTCTCCCCTGACCTCTGGCATCAACAAGGCATTTGCACCCACAAAACTGCCACTCACTGAAAAATTTCTCCTTTTCAGACCATTCTCTGTAAACCCTAGAGATGGTTGTGCATAAAAATCCCAGTAGATCAGCAGTTTCTGGAATACTCAGACCAGCCCACGTTTAAAGATTCAAAGGCTACTAGGTTTTACCCATTTATTACTTTACTTAAAGGGATAGTACACAAAAATTATTTTATCATTTACTCATCCTCCATTTGTTCCGAACCAACTTCAGTTTCTTTCTTCTGTCGAACACTAAGGGAGATATTCTGAAAAATGTTTGGAGAAAAACACCCTTTGATAGTGTTGTTTGTTACTTGTTTTTTTTTTTTTTGGGAACATTCTTCACAATATATTGTTTTTCTTTCTTTGTTCAATGAAGAAACTAAATTATAACGTTAACAACCATTAAGATCTTTTTAATCTTTTTTTTATTCTTTAAAAAACGAGTTGTTGTTTTTTAGCCTGTGGTGGTCGACCCATGAAAAAGCTTATTTTTTATTTAACTTGTCAAGTTTTAGGGCAACACGGTGTTGCAGGAGGTAGCATTGTCGCCTCACAGCAAGAAGGTGGCTGGTTCGAGTCAGTTGGCATTTCTGTGTGGAGTTTGCATGTTCTCCCCGTGTTCGCGTGGGTTTCCTCCGGGTTGTCTGGTTTCCCCTACAGTCCAACGACATGCGATATAGGTAAATTGAATAAACTAAATTGGCCGTGGGCTCTGTGTGTGTATGGGTGTTTCCCAGTATTGGGTTGCAGCTGGAAGGGCATGGTTGTGTAAAACATGCTGGATAAGTTGGTGGTTCATTCAGCTGTGGAGACCCCTGATAAATAAATGTACTAAACTGAAGGAAAATGAATTAATGGACGTCAAGTTTTACATTTTGATTTTACTCAGTTTTATGTACTAGTGTATTGTATTTAATATATTATCATTTTTACCCATTCACACGCTAAGTACCATTAATTATAAGTATACATTTCTGCAAAAAATAAACATTTATCAATAAGTAAAAAAAAGTTTAGAAATTAAGTTTAGACATTCGTTGTGCTTTGTTGTCTGCTTTATTTTATACATATTTTATTCAGCAATGATGCTTTTAAACTTACATTTACTTCTTTACTTACATTTATAATATCACCAAAAAGTACATTAATAATTAAATCAGTAAATAAAACTGAACCCTAAACTGGGAAAATAAACTGCTGTAGTATTAATTTACATTCAAAAAGTGCAACTCTCACTAGTTAAAGAGAAACAGCAAGTAACGCATCGAATCAAAAAGCAGTAAAACTGAAATACGGTAGTTTTTACTGTATAATCATCTCAAGCATACCCCAGTGCTCCAATAAGCATTGACTTCTGGTTTAGCAAGGAACACACACACACATCTAATCTTTAGACACTGTGTCTGTGTATTTGTCATGTGTGTAGACACTCGTCTTGGGACACAGGAATCAGGAGGGGGTGTTTTTGTACTCTGTATTAGTCTGCTTCCTCTTTGTGCCACAGAACTTCCTGTGTCTGTTCTGGGACAGGAGATCTACCAGTGCCTCCCGCCTCTGAGCCGAAACCAGTGTGTGCCCGTCTGAACATCATGCTGGACTGTGAGTTATATTAGCACCTACAATACTGAACTTTCAGCCTGTCTATACACTGCTGCCACTGAGACTGCTGGAGTATTTGACTACAGGGTGTTTCTGTTACACATCTGCCCACTTAAGAGTGTTCAATAGGTTTTCTTTGCATTGCAAAATTGGCAAACAATATAAGGTCAGTGACACAATGCTGATTTTATTTTACTTTTTTTGTTGTTGTTGTTGCTAACCAGCAAAAAAATCCATAAATATAAAACTCAATATTTAACTGAGATAATAAAGATACATTAATACAAAAAACTATATATTAGGTACATGTGTGATCATTTTGTTATATTATTAATGTATCAGCCGGCCCAGTGGTTAGCACTGTCGCCTCACAGCAAGAAGGTTGCTGGTTCGAGCCTCGGCTGGACCAGCTGGCATTTCTAGGTGGAGTTTGCATGTTTGTGTGGGTTTCCTCCAAGTGCTTTGGTTTTCCCTACAGTCCAAAGGCTTAGTGACTTTAGTGAAATTTAGTGAAATTAGTGACTCTGTGTCTGAATTGGTGTTTAACAGTAAAGGATGAATGTGTGTTGGGTGTTTCCCAGTACTGGGTTGGGGCCTGAAGGGCATCCACTGCGTAAAACATAAACCAGAATACTTGGCTGTTCATTCTGCCGTGGCACTCATTTTACTTCGACTTCGTCTCCATTTCAGCATATGTATTATGCAGCGGATGCCCTTCCAGCCACAACCCAGTTCTGGGAAACACCCATACATTTTCATTCACATGCAGACTCATACAATATGACAAATTTAGTTCATTCAGCTATAGCTCATGTCTTTGGACAGTGGGGGAAACCGGAGCACCGGGAGGAAACCCATGCAAACACAGGGAGAGCATGCAAACTCCGCAAAGAAATGCCAACTGGCCAAGCCGGGACTCAAACCAGGGACCTTCTTGTTGTGATGCGACAGTGTCCTTATTTTACAATCTAATATTTTTAAAAACATTGGTTGAAACAGTGATTTAGTTGTGTGCATTAACATATATTCAGGATGTAAAATGTCATGTGGTGCAACTGCACAGAATCATGTTGTCATTCGTGAATAAATATCTTATTTTTAAGGAAATATAAAAAAATAAATAAAAAAAAACATTTTGGGAGTTAGTACAGATATCCAGGATATAAAATGTCATGTGCTGTGACTTACACACACACACACATATATATATATATATATCTGTCTAAATATATTATTATTATACTATTATTATTATTATTATTTTTCATTTTTTTATTTTTACTTTTTATATATATATGTATTCAGGATGTAAAGTGTGATGTACTGTAGTTAGACTTCACAGAAAGTTAATTTGATGTAGAAAAATGTCAGTTATTTAAAAAATAATAATTAGGATTTGCATACCTGCATGTATTCAGAATGTAGTGTCATGTGACTTCACGAAAGGCTGTGATATGTGTGCAGCTTGAGTGCTGCTATAGAGAAGAAAAAAATCTGGAACCAAATCTTTGTTCTTGTAAAGTTTTTATATATTACTCAATTTACCCACCAGAAAACATTTGTAGTTAATAAAAACTATAACACAATATATTCAGAAATACTTATGAAGATGTGTGTCCTTGCTTATATGTAAAATGTAATATAGTGCTACTGGTGTGACTTTATAGAAACAGTAAAAGTTATTTTACATTTGTTCCGAACCATTTTTGGAATTTGTATTCTTGCGTATGAATACTAAATGTCAAATTCTGCCACTTGAAGTAAATTTGCATGTTTGGAAAGTAAAAATAATTGTGATTTTGCAGAAATTAATATAGTAACTTAAGATGCGCACATGCATGTATTCAGGGTACAATAAAAATATGGTATTACTTCTTGCTTTTTAGTTACACCACACTGTGGGAAATGCAGGATTCCACAGAATTCATTCACTTTATCCCAACACAAATGAATTAAGGTAACTTAACAAATTAAAATGGATTGAACATAAAACTATTAGGTTGTACTAAAAAACATTTAAGAATTGTGTTGTTTCAGCTCGTTTTAAATAAGTAGTTTGAACAAGCAGTGCACATGACATTTTGAGCCATTAAATTTAAACATTTCTTGAAAATGTTATAAGCCAAAAGAAATATAGAGAGAATATTTTCCAAAAAAATAAAGCACAACTTTGTCCCTTTAGAATGGGGGGCAAACAGAGAGCGTCTGGACGGGTGAGGTCACCTGTAACCCACAAAAAACACCAAAATCTCTGTGTGACAGATTAAAAGATTCTAAATCTATGGCATGTCCAAACAAGCGCTCTAATGATTTAGGATACGGGCTTACATTTGAAATACACATCAAGTGAAATATATCTATTTATGCGTACAGTCACTTTCCACCATTAGAAAACGAAGAAACTGGGACTTGTGAATCTTGGTGTTAAGATTACAGTATTCTTTGGGGATCGGAAAGCAAAGCTCGACCCCGGCGCCGTGTCTTTCTTTCCTCTCGCTGGTGTTTGATGTCGCTGTGAGCGGGAGACTCTGGGTGGGCTTGGACCGTATATCGCCACTTGGACTGACCGACTGCTCCATCATGATGTTTTCTGGCAACACTACAGACAGACGATCAAGACACGTCCATTCCTTTGCTTCGGAGCAGAACAGAGCCGTGGCTTTTTGCTGCTAAACAGCACTGGTTCTGGTTTCCATCGCTCTCGTACCAGCAAGATTTAAAGACACTCTGTTGAGTTTAAGAGGGGACTCTGCAGACGAAAACACAGTTTTGTGGTGCACCTGTCAGTTTTGAGATTTTAAGTCTGTTTTTAAGTCGAATTGTACAGTGTTTATTTTGCTAGCGCACATTTTTATTCTTTAGATGAACAATTATTCTGTGTAAATTAATCCACTGAAACAACCCAGCAGACACACAACATCATAAGATAAGATTAGATTTAGGTCGCCAGCATCTAAGGACAACGTTATTTTGACTTCCAATAACAACCTGAAATGACATTGATATTTGGTTGATTTTAGGTTGTGTTGGAAAGTAACCAAAATCCAACGTCGAGCCAACATCTTAATCCAACATCTTATTGACGTCAAATATTGAGATTAATTTGTCAGGTATGACAAACAAAATGCAACGTCCAATAGACGTCATAGGGGTAACGTCCACAGACTCCACACAATGTCAAGCAATAACATCACGTTGATGTTTTGTTGTTTTTAGGTTGCGTTGGAAAGTGACCCAAATGCAGCATCTGTCTGATGTTGGACAATGATGACGGCCTGACATTGGGTTCTGACGTCAACCGATTTTCATTTCCAAACAAAATGCAGTGTCCCATGATGTTCAGGTACAACGTCAATCTGACGTCATATTAATGCGCTGTGCCTGCTGGGAAAGGTTTGCTTAAGTCAAAGTAAATATTCTTTGCTCCCTCTTACCATTAGTTTGCTATGAGGGAATGATGCACAGTGACAATGAGGCCCAGCCTCTACTCGATATCCTGGTCCAGTTCGAAGTACATCATTATAATGACATAAAATTGCGATGCTTTTTATTAAAAATAGCTTTTAAGATTTTAAGGAAAACATAGAATATATACTCATTTTTTTTTAATAATTTGTTTGTTTGTTTTTTTATAGAGAGGGAAGTTCATCCATAATTAATCTGATTAGATACACATTTTATTGTACAACAAAAATGAAGTTCGCTGGCTGTTTGCAGTATTTTCTGAATTATGTTTAAGTGATAAAAAGAAAATCCAAAAATCCTCTGATATGACCACAAAACCAATCATAAGAGTCAATTATCTGGATTTACAATAGTGATTAATAATAAAGCTTTCCATCGATGGATGGTTTGTTAGGAGTGGATAATGTTTAGCAACTATTTGAACTTGAAACTGAAAAATTTGAACTGAAAAATTAGTGTCTAAATGAAGTTCTAAATAAATTTCTTAATAATGCATATTACTAATCAAAAAATTGGTTTTGATTTATGCACTTTGCAAGAATTTTACACAATGTTTTAAAATATCATGATATTTACTTAATATTTTACAGCTTAAATATAATATTTTAGACAATCTAAATGATTAAATATGCATAATTTCTTAGTGTAATCAATCGGAAATATAGTTCACCTGCAGTGTCTTGCCTGAAAGGGATAATTTACCCAAAAATTAATGTCATCATTTATTCATCCTCCACTTGTTTCAAAGTTGTTTGAGTTTCTTGTTTGTTGAACAAAAAACTAAATATTCTGAAGAATGTTGAAGGAAAAACATTGACATACATAGTAGGAGCAAAAAATATTCAGTGGCTGATTTTTGCAACATTCTTCATTTTCCAGTGAGTATGAATGAATGCTTGTTTATGTCCAGCATCTCTGCAGTAGGTGGATGCGTTTAGATTGAACTGTTGCTTTGGTGGACCAGCATGTGGGATTTCTGTAACGAAGCTTTATAGGTGGATTACTAAAGAAGACAATTATACAGCGCACTCTAGTGGCTGACTTCACCTAAACCCACAGTTATTTCAGCTGTCTCATAAAAGGCATATTTATATTTATTTATATGAGGATATTGCATTTACAATAAGTGTTTTAGAATTGCATTATGAGCCTGATCTCTGCTCTGACAACTAAGATTGAAAAGGTTAAACAAGTTATTTTGTTGAAATTTTTATTAACCTTTTGAAATGATCATTTCTTCATTTGTTATGCAAATTATACTATAGAAACAGTATTTTTAAAGATATATTTCTCTTTATACATTATTTCTTATGCAGTGTACTGTTTCAAACAATTAATTTGTTAAATTTGTAAATTAATTGCAATTTTTTTTGCAATATTTGGCTTGAATTTAATTGTATATCTAGTTTCTAAGTCTATATGTTTGGTGACTAAAATATTATTTTAATAAATCTGTTTAATACTGTAAATCTGTTTTGTTTAAATGCTCCAAAATACATTGCCTATATTCACTGAGAAATGGATAAAATATTCATTTTCAAAATTGGGTGTACTGATTTATGCTGAGCACTGTAAAACATTGTTTTCTATTATATTTTGTACGGTGAGGGTCCCCCTCCTTCAATCATGGACCAGTCCAGCAGTCAAATCAGTAAAGATTTAGTTTTCAAAACGAAATTATTCATTTATTATTTTTAGTGGTGAATTCACTTTTTTGAAATCTCATTGTTTCAAAAGTTTTGCAAACTGCTTTACCTGTTATTAATGATTTGCATTAAGATAAAATGTAGAAAAGGAGATGGAACGATATAAGAAAAAAATGCAAAATAATAATAAAACAAATTAAAGTGCAAAAGGTTCATTTTTGCACTTTTGGGCCCCATGACTGGAATTGCTTAAGGCCCCAACATCACTAAATCCGCCCCTGTCCACAGTAGGCCTATTTGTTTTTCCTATAATGGAAGTCAAAGCTTAGAGAATTTTAGCTTTCTTCAAAATATCTTCTTTTGTGTTCATCAGAAGAAAGAAACTTGTAAAGGTTTTGAACCATGTAAGTAAGTAGTGAATATATTTTCATTTTTGTGCAAACTACTCCTTTAATGTAATTAAGATGTGTTTAAAAAAAAGAAAATACTGGTGAATCACATGCTGTAATAATAATAATAATAATATGTGCAGTGTATTAAGTCAGGTTTTTATAATACAAAAAAATATATTTTTTAGCTTAGTTTTTTAGGAACTCAGCATTACATTTTTTGAATTAGTTTAATATAAGGCAAATTTAAGTTATGTACATAACTAGTTTGATTCAACCTCAAAAATGAAGGTTTAATTATTAATATTTTGTATTATATTTACCTTTCACCCAAAATATTATGCTGATAATGAAAATAAAGTCATTGCATAATTAGCACAATGCAAATGTTGCCATTTGTTGAATCCCATGGATCCCATGGTATGAGCTCTAAATTATTTATGGCTGTCTTTATGTGCATGTACGTACTCGTGTGTGTGTGTGTGTGTGTGTGTGTGTGTGTGTGTGTGTGTGTGTGTG
>CAIGQQ010039592.1:5829064-5844270 GCA_903798035.1 Danio albolineatus | reverse complement strand
ATCAACCAGCGATCTCTGACTGAGGAGATCGCTGGTGATCGTGACATATAACTACACCGCGGACAAAGAGTTTGGATTGCTAACTTGGTAGTAGGGGGCCCATCCTCATATTTTTTCATGGGGCCCAAAATTGCTAGCGGCGCCCCTGATCCCACCCATCCCCTTCCCTAAACCCAACCGTGTTTTGAAAAGCAATCTAAAGAAAGAAAAGCTCTCGTGGCAGGATGATTTTTAGCACATTGTCAGATTTTACCACATTCTCACCCTGTTATTTACTTTGTTTGTTTTATTTTTTTGACTTTGTTTTTGTCTTACCTGCTTTCTGGAACTGTTCTTCGATGGATTTGAACCCTGTTGTCAACTCCGCTCTGCATCTCAAATCCTCTGACGTACGCGACGAGCCACTGGACAAACTGGTAACAGCGAGAAAGCCGTCCATATGGAGGTAAGCGGTCAGCTGGTTAGCACGAAAAAGAACGCTACCGCCACATAACCTTCTTTTAAAGACAAATTCAGCCATACATTCCTCTGGCTGGGGCGCCACGGTGGCATAGTGGGTAGCACGATCGCCTCATAGCAAGAAGGTCGCTGGTTCGAGCCTTGACTGGGTCAGCTGGCATTTCTGTGTGGAATTTGCATGTTCTCCCTATGGTTGCGTGGGTTTCCTCCGGGTACTCCGGTTTCCCCCACAAGTTCAAAGACATGGTATAAGTGAATTGGGTAGGCTAAATTGTCCATAGTGTATGAGTGTGTATGGATGTTTCCCAGAGATGGGTTGCAGCTGGAAGGAAATCCGCTGTGTAAAGCATATGCTGGATAAGTTGGCGGTTCATTCTGCTGTGGTGACCCCAGATTAATAAAGGGACTAAACAGAAAAGAAAATGAATGAATGCATTCCTCTGGATACATAGTTCACGATCTCCTGAAATGGATAAAGGGCTACGTCTTCAAAATGTTGACATTATGACACACTGAGCCTGACATTAGAACGTCCTCATTGTACATCATCAACACTGGAGTTTATAAACAACAGCAGTTCATTAAACCTTTTTTCAAAAGTATATTATAGTTAAATAATTTGATTGTTTCATATACCAGCAACATTTCAGCCATTAATCAATTTTAAATATATGCCAGACTTTCAGTCATGTTAAAAACAAATAAATAACAGATTCTTTTTAGAAAAACGTCTCTGGCTTCTCATCACGCTTGATTTTGGGCTCAAAAATTGTCTTGGTCAAAAGGTCAGATGGGATGTTTTAACCTTTTTTTTTCTATACTGTTTTACCTCTTGAGACTGTTGCTGTCTACGTATGGAGGCTGAGGGAGCTCTATATATCATCTAACAATATCTTAATTTGTGTTCTGAAGATGAATGAAGGTCTCAGGAGACAGAAACAACTTGAGCGTGAGTAATTAATAACATTATTTTCATTTCTGGGTGAACTAACACAATAGTGAGCGCAACTAGCCTCAACAGATCAGAAGGATCTAAATCACTTGAGCACTTTTGGGATGCACTGGAACAGATTTGCATCATGGTCATGCAGCTGACATGACGCTTTAATTACCATATGGACCAGTGTCTCAGACAAATGTTTTCAGCACCTTGTTGACAAAATATGGTCCTGCACAGTACTAGCAACGTGATCCAAAAAAAAGGAAAAGGTGCAGGGCAGTCCATCAGTTCTTGGAGGCAGGTCTAAACATGAATTTGAAGTTCACATCTGATTTGAGATGAGGCAAGATGTAAGTAGACTAAATCACTAAACACCACAAGAACTATTTTGATTCAAATGTACACAAAATATAAGGCAAATATTCCTTTTACGCTGACTTGCTTTATAACATTTAGAAATCAAAGCACAATTGTTGTTTTTCTGTTGTTAAATTGTTTTTAGCAGAAACCATAGTTCATTCCACAGAAAAGCCATGGATTTCCTGTTTTATCTTGTTTTTCATCAATTATTATCATAAATTTAGTACAAATTCTAAGCTTAAACTGAGGGTACTGTATTGAATTCAGATCTCAATACTATTGACCAATAAATGTGTGGTTTCTTTGCTTTTTTCTCCATGTATTATTGATTTAAGAGAAGATACTGTAGCAAAACCATAGTTAACCGTCTGCAAGAAAAGAAAAAAAAAACTGGAGCTTCTTCAAGACTGCATTTCAAGACTGTTTTTCAAGGCCGGTTTTGCATAGCAGCATGGCGTTTTGCCACAGACCGTTCAGTCTGATTATAATTTTTGTAAAATGTAATGTTTTAAAGTAATATTCTCTTCACAGTGTTAAGTACATTCTAAAAGACTGCAATAAACTTGCACGTGTAACGCCAGTAAAGCTTTTAAAGAAATGCATCTTTGGTTCCTTGAACAAATCAAAGCAGAATAAAGCGGCTTTGTGTGTCTAAAGGTTCTCTATATCCTTCTGAGGATTTTTTTTTTTTTCTTTGTGGCCGGGCAGGTTTTGTGGGATTTCAGTAGGACCGGTTTATCCAGGGGAGAACTGGTGTTTGTGTGCCGCAGCGAGGAACTGCTCAAACCTGTTCTCCTCGTCAGTAGGGAGGCAAAGGAGGGGCAGCTTGGAGAGGAGGAGGAGGAGGAGAGGAGTGCAGGGCGTATGAAAAAAAAACTGTTTTTTTTACCTTTACTCTTTATTTCGCTGTCATTCTCCATAGTTTGGAATCTGATGGGACTCAGCGGGGGGCTCTGCAGGACACCAGTGTGACGAGGAGACGACAGCGGTCCGTGATTGGCAGGTGAAGTGATTGACGTCCACAAGGTGGCACGGGGTGAGCGAACTCCTCATTTCACTTCAGCGCGCACCACATTGATCAGGTGACATGTGCTTTTGATGTTATTTATTAAGCTGGTGCAGGATATGATCAATCCTATTCACTTACTATTTCATGTAATACAGAACCATTACCCAGTCCAGTTTTCCATGTGAAACTCAATCAGTCATTATTCAAGCTATTTCAGTTAGGTGGGGAGACTTATCATTGCTTTTTTATTAAATAAGTGATATAAAATGACTCAGTTTTAGTATTGCATTCTATTTTATCCATTTATATCTGTTTTTAGTATTAACATAAGGCTTTTTTAAGTTACTCAGTTTCATATTAATGAATAATATTTGTTCACGCTTATTTGGAGGCCTTAACTTTTAAGGATTTTAATATAATATACCTATTGTATGACTTTTACCTTATGCATTTAAATGATGGTGCATAATTGCATTTAAAGTACCTCCATTTAATTCATATTTGTAGTTACTATTACTTTATAATTAACCCAAAACTTTAAACCCTATAAACCTAATCCTAAACATCTACACCTAACCATTCCTCAAACTAATTAACAAATATTCATGTTTTACAGAATAGCATGTAATTACACAATAAATACATTCACATATTGTGGGCCTTTAATGTTAGTACATAGTAGTGAGCTAATATATAAAATATCCCAAAAATTAGTGTTTTATCATAAATAAGCTTATTTTAACATACATTTTAATACGGTTCGACTTTTTTAGGGTGTCTTTACAGTGTAGATATTATTTTAACTACTAAATGAATTATATATTGTAATTATGCATCATTTATTGTAATTAATAGTACAGTAGGTAGATGGAACATGTGTAACAAGAACACCTTAAAATGAAATGGTAACTTGGATACTAACAAGAATGTGGGTCTAGAGAGTTAGTCTACTAACACTGACAGTATGTCATGTTCACACTTTAGCATTTGTTTGCAACTTCCTCCCTCTCATTCACTCACTCACTGTCTCTTTCTCTCTCACAGTTTTGATTGTCGTGCCCTTCGTAATATGCTAAATCATTTAAAATCAATATTACCTAGAAGGCTTCTGAATGTAAAACACAAACAAACAACAGTAAACGAGTACAAAAAGCTAGCTAGAGTGTTTTTTAAACTATTAAAAAGTGATTATTGAATATTGATAGTATGTCCATTGACAATATGTCATGTTCACTGATAACATTTGATTGCAGCTCTCTTTCTTTCTTTCTCTTGATGTTTATATTGTGTGTGTCATTCGTTTTTTACCGTTCTGCCCTTCTTATCATGCAGGAGTGTATGACATGAAATGAATATTGCAAAACACAATGTCAAAAAACTAAAACCTAGCAAAAATCATAGGCAGTGGTTGCGTAATGTCAGACCTGATCCACCAATCCCTCTCAGAAGCATATTTTCTCATGTATATTAATATTATTATTTTGCCTCAGGCCTACTCAAAGACTCCACCTGTCTGTCCACCTGGATTTTGTTTGTTAATGATCAGGTATGGTATATAATACATATACTGTGTCACTTATTTTGTGGCACTGTCCATGACCTCTGACCCCTAATGTCAAGGTCACTGAGAGTCAAAGGTCAGATCTTACCCCTGTTGGTATGGTAAACCAACGCTGTTCTATTCTAAAAACTTTAGTAATCATATTTTGCTAAGTCAGCTCTTAGAAGTGCTTAAAATATCCATTTGTGTGTGTGTGTTTGTGTGTGTAAATGTGTGTGAAAAGTGAGGTCTGCAGTTCTGACAGACAGGTTCCCTCTTGCTCATTCTGCTGTAACGTTCAAAACTGTTAGCTAACATATCCTGACATGCAGAGAGAGTGAAAGAGCAGGCGAAAATCACCCAGATCAGAATGAAAAAAAAAAATTGCATAGGGGAGGGGGGGTAATGACAACCGCACCCTCGCATGAACCCTCGGTGGTGTATCTCCACGGGCATAAGCCTTGCAGAGTAGTGTAAAACCTGTTATGAAGAATTATAATGTTGTTGTTTAATGTTTGTAAGCCACTTTGCAGCTCAATTTCTCATAAAAACCAGCAGTCGTCTAATAAAATGTGTTTATGTTCCATCAGCTTAAATGAGAGCTACACTTTTTTGTAAATAGGCTCATTTTATGTCTCTTTCCTAGAGTTAAACATTTGAGTTTTACCATTTTTTTTAAATTCCTTTAGCCAATCTCTTGGTCTGAAGGGAGCACTTTTAGCTTAGCTTAGCATAAGTCCTTGAATCAGATTAGACTATTCATTCATTCATTCATTTTCTTGTCGGCTTAGTCCCTTTATTAATCCAGGGTCGCCACAGCGGAATCAACCGCCAACTTATCCAGCATATTTTTTACACAGCGGATGCCCTTCCAGCCGCAACCCATCTCTGGGAAACACCAATACACACACATTCACATTCATACACTACGGACAATTTAGCCTATCCAATTCACCTGTACCACATGTCTTTGGACTTGTGGGGGAAACCGGAGCACCCGGAGGGAACCCACGCAACCACGGGGAGAACATGCAAACGCCAACTGACCCAGCCGGGGCTCGAACTAACGACCTTCTTGCTGTGAGGCGAACGTGCTACTCACTACGCCACCGTGGCGCCCTAGACTATTAGCATCTTTCTCAAAAATGAACCAAGAGTTTCGATAATTTTTCTATTTAAGGGTTGAGTCTTATGTAGTTGCATTGTGTACTAAGATGGGCAGAAAATGAAAAGTTGCAATTTTCTAAGCCAGGATGGCTAGGAAATATACTTTCAATTCTGATGTAATAATCAAGGAACTTTGCTACAGTACCATGGCTGCAGCAGGGACAATGTTATTATGCAGTGCCTGAAAATAGTCTCCAGCATGGTCACTGATTTTGATGTCAGAAGCGACCCAATTTTTATGTGCTGCATAATATCATTGTGTCTACTGCAGCCATGGTACAGCAGTAAAACTCCTTAAAGAGCCCCTATTATGGGTTTTTGAAAATGAGCTCGGATGCAGTGTGTAACAGCTCTAAGTGAAGTGAAATGTCCAGCTAAGGCTTAAATCTGAAAGTGCACAGTGTTTAAAACTATTAATTCATCCATAAAAGAGTTGACTCATAGTTCCTCAAACGAGTCGCCTTGCTTACGAGTCTTTCTGCGCACGCAGCCCCGGGAGATTAGAAACCCCCAACCCTGCCCACAAACCACAGCGGCGAGCAAAAGTTGCCAGATTAGGCGGTTTTGAATTTGATTGTGCAGGTAAAAACCTTCTGGAGAGGGTTTGGGCTGAAATCAGTCAGCTCCATCTGGCATCACAGAGAAGAGCACTGTGCTCAGCTGGATATTGGAAGTGTGCAGATGAACCAGAGATGAGACTTTTGAAGAGTCAGTAGTTGAGGTTTATTTCTGCAGAAATACCTCAGCATTAAAACCCAGCCATGTGCTGTGTTGCCTCTGAGGAGTGCTTACAATGGAGGATTCGGAGCACCGGGACATTTCCTGGCCTGCTATCCAACAAGTGTGAGTAAGTGCGATTAAAACGGTGCCTCATTGTTTTCTCTAGCTTGTAAATGATGCATTTAGCTGTGTTTTGTAACTTGTAACCGCTTGTAGTGTATCTGGTTAACTTGTATTCTCATATCGCGTCTAAAAGCATGTTGTAAACGCGACGCGTGCCCCTTGTTTACGAATTAAAATGCGTTTGAGCTTGTGTTCCTCTGCTGTTTGTCGTTGCTATGGCCACCATCAGCTCTGCTATACACGTGCGGCGGTCCTGTTTTATAATGGTTCAGCTGTTGCCGCTGTATGCACTAATACTGAATGTATGTCGCTTTTTTTACTTATGGTTAAGAATAGAGCTGGGAATATGCTGGGAGATCGGGGGTTAGTTTTGGGGGTAAGGTGTCTGAAATAGGGGCGACTCCCGATAAAAACGAGTGTTAGCAGATTAGCTCACGCACACACTATGACTACTTCAATGTTGATAAGCTGTGGTGGGCATTATATCATGCTAAGCGCTGTCGACCAATCGCAACAGACTGGGTCATCGGTCCAATCAGCGCAGTTTAGCATCACGCTAAGGAGGAGTTTTGGAACAAATGAATCATGAATCGTGTTTTGTTTGTTTTGTTTTGTTTTGTTTTGTTTTGTTTTGTTTTGTTTTGTTTTGTTTTGTTTTGTTTTGTTTTGTTTTGTTTTGTTTTGTTTTGTTTTGGTTTGTTTATTTAACAGGGGCAATACAGTTGACATTGTTATACAAAGCTAATTTGCAGCCCTTGTCTCTGGTTAGGCTTTAAAAAACACACACACACACACAATACAACAAAGATATACAGTATATACAGAGCCACAAACAATCTGCATACTGAAGAAAAATGTAAACCTGACCAACCTGAAAGAATGATACTCAGTTGATCTTAGGTTAGTTAAATGCGCCACCCAAAAACCCCCCATTTCTGTCTGCCGAACTTGTTTTTAAATATTACAGGATGCGTTATTGAAGCACACCAGTCTAATATGCATACATTTTCTTTGAAAGCAGAAATTAAAAGTAAAATGTACAATGCCCAGTTACTAGCTCTGATTCTAACACAAACCCACAATGCTTGTCAGAAGAGTTCAAAAATGCTCTTCATATTGTTAACAGTTTTTTCATTTTGCTTTCATGTATAAATAATATCCAATTACTAAATGAGAATAAACCCCCACACACTATTCGGTTGAAATAATAAGGAAAGTGGTCAAACGTGGGCCATAGAGAGAGATAAAAACACCATATTTGTCTTTCTGTGATCTGACTAAACAAACACAGGTTTAAAATATAGATATTCACGTACATTCACAGTGCATTAAAGTAAATTTAACATTGGTCTGTGCGACTATGAATCTGCATCAGCAGTAATCTGTCATTGGTTTATAAATAGCGCAGCTCTATGAACTTCATATTTCGAGTTTCACACAGCATATCTCAATCGGAACCATTTTATAAGCCGTACCATGATGGTTCATAAACACACTTCCTGATCCTGTTTGTTTTTTTCAGCATCAGCGCGCATACACACACATGTTGTAGAAACGCTGTCCCTCCTTGTTTCTTACTCTCTCTTTAACACACACTTGTACATGCATACACAAATAAAGTTAGGCCTGCGGTGCTCACCTTGCAGAACCAGTTTGACAGGACCAGGTTTTAATAGCCTTGGTATAAATGACCGTAGAAATTTAAGCTCATATTTTAGCAGGTTAATCCAGGGCAACAGCAAAACACAAACTGGCACCAGTCACACCCTAATTACGCTTTGATTGAGAAAATAAAACTGTATCACTTTTGCATTTTCATTCATTTTTGCTTTCTAACTCTATTTGCAGGGAGACGAGTGAAGTGGAAATTGTGCAGGAACACCAGCATGGCTGTGGAAAGCTTTCCTGAGCTCCTGCAGAAACTGCGGGAGATCCATGACAATGAGTTAGAAGGTATTTATTTGTATTGATCAAAAGGCATGACACAATATAAGGTTAAAAACTGACAAATAATTTTGACCAATCACAGGCGAATTGAATATCGTTGATCATTACCAGGTCACACATCAAGCCCTGAGTAGATTACATGGTGAGCAAACAGCCCGTTGTTGTAATCATTTTGTCACATGCAGGAAATGGGCAGGAGTGATTTTGACCCTTTAAAGGGACTGTTCACCCAAAAATGTAAATTCTGCCCTCATTTACTCACCCTTCACTTGTTCAGAACCTGTTTGAGTTTCTTTCTTCTATTAAACACACAAATGCTGGTTGCTGGCATCCATTGATTTCCATAGTCTTTTTTTCTACTATGGAATTCGATATGTCCACAGCAACCAGCAATTTGCAAAATTTTGTAGGAAACGAAAGAAACTAATGAAGGTTTAAAATCATGTGAGAGTGAATAAATGATTCATTTTTGGGGTGAACTGTCCATTTAACTCAGGTTTTTGGATTGCTTCTGGTCAACAGTGATGGAAATTTACCAAAAAAAAGGACAAACTACAAACTGAAGGTGTTGGTCAGCCAAGGCCCATCGATGCACAAGGTCAAAAGGTCAAGGCTAACATAGTCCAAGGCAACAGAAGCACTACTGCTTTAATACAGTCACATCACACTCATCTCACACTCACATAGTTTCTGACCATTCAGAATGCCCATTCACCTGTGAAAGTGCCTACTATTGGTATGCAGCGTCAAAAATAGGTTTGGGCATCATTTGCACTGTAAAACCCAACAGTCAACTTTATTAAATGAAATGATTGTAGTTAACTCAAAATTTACTGAAAGTTAATTCTACTCATTTGAAAGGATTTGTGAACAAGTGTTGAAGGTAATGGGTTCATTAAATACCTAATTTCTTTAACCTAAATTGATTAAGTTCACAGTACTCATTGGGATTAGTTTTTGAATTTAAATGGTTTGTTGCAGTCTGTTACCTTAACTTATTGGGTTTTACAGAGGGTTTTAAGATATTTTTTAAAGGTTTGCTTGTGCCTAAACCAAAGAGTCAAATAATTACATTGGATAGCATTAAAGAAAAAAAGTAAACTAAAAAATATAATTAAAAAGTTTGCAGAAGCATAAAAATATGATTACAAAACATAACCAATTAACAGTAAAAACCATCCGATCCACCACCATATTTTATATCCTGCTTAGTTAAATAATGTTATTTGAATGTAAAACGTTCAAAACATCCAGGTTTTTTTATGTATTTATGTTTTTATTTTTAAATATACTGTATATAAAGTATAATATAATATAAAATATAAATTGTGTACAATAAACATTCATTAATGTTTTCATAACGTTATATTAATGTTTTCAGAACATTATTTAAAATGTCATTAGAACATTAATATAACCTTATGAAAACATTACTAAGAAAATTATTTTCTATTAACTAGGGCTCAGTTATTAATTGACATGAAATCGCAAATGTGCTTGATCATACCTGCAATTGTCGTACACATCATTTCAAATCATGCACAGCTGTGTGTTCAAATGTAAATCTCCTCTGAGAAAGAGAAACTCCAAACATAAGGAAACTTAGGAAATCCCCGTAGCCCTGCATTATAGACAGAGCTGCTTTCATGACTTAAAATCACACGACTACAGAAGTTATAAAGTGAGTTGGGAGTAAAAACATGTAATGAAATGTGGTATTCGTTATAAACAGTAGATGTTAACAGAATCGTTATAAGCCTGACATCGCATCTCCTGGGAACTTCTTGTGCCTGACTTTTTCACTATAGTTATGATTGATGAAAATGTCAAAGATGTAATGCAGCTTATGTCCACTGTTCATTTTACGCACACAATTATCAACTCATCACATTTAGGATTATTTTTTATTGATGTTGTGGTTCTGTCTTTCCATTTCTGTCCCCATTTTAAATCAAACAACGACCTGGTTTAGCGCTGGCATCTTGTGGACAAACTAAAACAATTCAAAGCACATGTGTGAGCTGCTCATACATCTTATACATGGTTAAAAACTCAATCTGCACATGCACAGTATGCAGCTTTAACAAATACTGCAAATGACTGTAACATTAAAAGATACATATTTAAAATGTAGTCTACTGATTTCTTTATATAAAGAAGCTTGTTTACAATCATAGATAATTACATTAGATGTCACCTATGCTATTGTTGTCTATTGGAAGGAATGTGTCAATAAAGCCGCCATTTTAGTACAGGGTAGCACTCCTTTGAAATGAATGTGGGACCACCTGCAGTGGCGGCCTGGCCATCCGGAGCCAGAGATATATACAAATATATACATACATCTATGATCGGGAGTTTTCCCGGTGGTCAGTATGCAAATATTTTTTTTTTAAATTACGAAAATGATAGATTTACATCACTTTTCTACATCGGTGGACAAGTAATCGCACAGGCATTGCTGAGAAAGAGCTTGTGTTTGTGTGCATGGAAATGTATAATCCTCCCTACCTGTTAAATTTGATTTAATCCGTGTCCTGAATCACACCCCCTCTCTTGCTTTCACTTCTCATTCTAATGGAGGGAGCGATCACTTTGTGAATGAATCTCCACATTATGAACAACTTGTGAATTATTGATATCCCTGAGTCTCAATGTGCACATCCACCTTTCTGATCTAAATGGAAGAAAACATTAATAATATACAATATTTTAGGGTGGACAGTATCCACATCGAGGTGCTCTCAGGCACCCTTATAACTTACTTCGAAAGTAGCCGTTACTTTACTTAGCTGACAATAATAAAAGTTTCCGGCACCTCAGCATCTTGTCATATCGTTCATGTACATTGTTTGCTTTATTTTATTCAACAAAACTTGCATAAGATGAGTATTTAGAGCAAGTTGGTGCTACTTTGCCTTATGGTGAATGGAGTAAGTGACTATATTATCATCAATAACTTACTTGTTGAGCACAAAAGTTTGTAACATACAAAAACGTAAAAAATGAAATCTTATCTATAAAATGTTCTGCCTTTGTGCTTTGTTTTTTGTTTGCTCGTTACTACATCCGTACACAGTGCTAAATTCCAGCATCTTCACATTGGCTTTAGTCTAGAATAGTGAAGGACATTTGTCCTCGGCACACTGTACAAATGTGGTAGCACTATTGATGCATGCGCAGGGTCCATATGCGATATCTAGTGTATATATCTATGGTTTACAATCATCTACTTCCAATGCCTCTGATTTCAAATGACAACTCAGCCGTTTAAATGGCACTGGAATGATTTCTGATTTGGTTCAATACGTATCATTTTTATAAGTAGCAGTGCAACATTGGTATCTTTATCATCTAATTTTTTTTTTGTACCCAACTGTAGTCGAAACTAGACTTTGGAAAGCATCATCCTGTTTTCTTGCTGTTTACATTTGCACTTTTTACCCAGGGATTTGACTAATTGTTGCAGATCAGGCACACCCCTTCATGACAATGCTGTTCCCATGATGGAAGTGGACTCTTTCAGCAGGATAATACAGTCCACACCACACACACTTTTCAGAAATGTTTTTTTTTTTTAAATACAGGATTAAAAATTAAAGGTGCTGCCATGTCCTTCAAAGTCTCCAGATCTCAATCCAATTGAGATTTTCTGGCATGTTCTTTATCAAAACGTTCAATTAAAAGCTGATCCACCTCACAGGACTGAAAGGGACATGAAACCCCCCCTGTCTCAGCGGGGTGTTTTCACACCTCTAGTTTGGAAAAGCTCAGGAAAGTGGGTGGTTCCAGCTCGGTTTAGGTGGGAGTATCAGGGGAGGGAAAGAGGGAAGGTTTTGCATAAAAATGGGAGTTTCCATTTGTGTATGCGCTGATTTACAAACAGGCAACACACAAACACAGACGTAGGGGAGAAAGACAGTGACTGTTTACATGGACATCAGTAATCGAATTATTTGCCAAATACTTAATTTGTCGACTTTAACTTCAGTTTGGCACTTTCACTTATATCGAGGGACATTTTATGCATGTCCCCCATGAAAAGAGTGCAGATTTTAATGGAGCGTTTGATACCGCGCGGCATATGAGAGAAATAAAAAACCCTCCGCATTTTTCTGTAACTTAGATGCACTCTGTTGGTAGCATCAGAAAGCAATGTGTACACAAAATGCGGCGAAAATTCTACACGACAGTAGTTTGACTGTGGTGTTTACATGTTTACACTCAGAGAGCAGCATTCACAGCGGATCTTTTAAGTCTATAATACTTTACTGATATTAACATACTGTAAACTTACTTTTCCATCTGAATAAACAAACAAAGACCACTGATGGCTTACTTACCAAATCTGTAGAGACAGGACAATCAACATGAACTGGAGCCATGTGTTTTTTTTAAAGGAGACGAGTGGCAAATCCGGATTTCACCATTTCCAGATGCGGAAAGCTCTCAGGTGAAAAAAAAGTTCCTTACAAACGTATTTCTGCTGTGTGAGTCCAACCGCACTCTCATAGCGGGCAAATGAAAACAAAACCTTTGTTGCAGTACATATACACAACACTGGCGACCTGTGTCTCCAAACAATTCTTCCTCCTCTTGTTTTGGCAACACAATGTGGCATCTCTCTGCCGTCTGAACACTGCAACAGGTACAAGCAATCTTCAAAGCTATCATGCATATTAATGAAGTTGCGCTGCATACACAATAGAGCGCGCTGATTGGTTTCAACCAAGTCTCATGACTTAATGCCGCATGCTCAGAGATGTCACGATGCACTGAACGGTACAGATGTCCACTTTCCACACTGGAATACAGGCATGGATCTCATCGGCGTGACGCAGCTTTAAAAATTTGTTTCAAACCGGAAGAACGAATTTGCTCAAAATAACGCAAAAACAACCAATTTTCACTCTTTAGTGAAATATACAGTATGTGTCCTCATAGTGTTTATAGCAGCATGGGACACATATGACTGTCAACAGCTCAAAACATGTGTTTTGGTGTTTCATGACCCTTTAAAGTATCTGCTGCTAATGATTGGTATTGAAGACTCCAAGCTCATTGCTGTTTGAATAGCACATGGAGGACCAGCATATGGGCGAGTGGCCATAAAGTTTTCGGCTATTGGTGCAGACATTCGTTTGAGAATGACAAAATCATTTTAGATGGTGTCAATGAGATTTGTTTTCCGGATCGTCCGGTTTTGTAATGACATGATGTGTTGAGGCACATGGTGCATTTAGGTCTCCTGTGAATGTGGAATTTTTGAGTTGAAAGATTACATTTTTGTGAAACAAAGCAAACACAAAAATGTACTTAAACACGTTTGACTCCAGTTTCTAAGATAATGAACAGGGCTTTATGGAGCAGTATGACGTCAACAACTTTTATCCTTTTCACACTATTATATTTAAATGGATATTATTGATTAATTAATAATCTAATGATAATCTAACTTGATAATCTAATGCTGTCTATGATTTTTAATCGAATGCATTTGCATATAGACAACTGTTCTGGTGTGGTCAGTTTGCTTTGTAGCTCATCTTGTACTTGATGTACCTGTACCTGTATGATAGAGTCTGGTGAAGCATGGTTCCTCAAAGGAACTAAAAGACATGTCAAATCAAGGTAAAACGATGTTGAGCCATCCACTTTTTTTTTCTTACGTTTGTTATTGACAACACTATTGGTTGGCTTTAGTGAATGTGTAGCTTCTCTGGTCTAATTGATATGTATGACAAGCTCTCATGGACATGAACTTTTCATGGACATGTAAAAGAAGGCTACCGCTACCGCTCTAGTGCCCTCTAATGGACTTATCATCTGTAACATACAGCAAATTGTACAGGGAGCAATATGTAGGGAAAATATACAGTTTTAACTCAAAAATTACCAGTCTGTCAGATGAAGAAGAGCTGAGTCAATATAGTTTTGCTCATAGTTGCTCAAGATAGTTTTTCATCAGCAGAAACCAGCCTCAACACTCGCAAAAGGTTCGTAGGCCACTCTGCTTACACTCTCAAAACAACAGCAGTTATAATCATACATAACATCATTAACTGCATCATACATACAGTATAGGTGTGTCAACCTGATTGGTTAAAACAGATAGACTAAGAAAATTTCAGAAAAAACAATTACACGCATATTATTCCAGTTTTACTCTGAAGTTGGATAACACTAAGGTCATCATATAATCTAGGCTCTTAAACATTCAGCTTTATTAATAATCATAAAGACATAAGAAAGTATATGCGTTTTTCTTTCCTGGAGCGGACATCCATCAGAAAACCCAAATGCAACTTACATTTTGCAAAAATGTGGGCTGAGACACAAGTCATGATTACATCATCTTTTGCATTTGCACTTTACTTGGAGCATTTTGCTCATTTTTTATTTTTTGTATATATGCGAAAGGACGCCACAGTGGCGTAGTGAGTAGCACGTTCGCCTCACAGCAAGAAGGTCGCTGGTTTGAGCCCCGGCTGGGTCAGTTGCCATTTCTGTGTGGAGTTTGCATGTTCTCCCCGTGGTTTCCTCCGGGTGATCCGGTTTCCCCCACATTCCAAAGACATGTGGTATAGGTGAATTGGGTAAGCTAAATTGTCCATAGTGTATGAGTGTGAATGAATGTGTGAGGATGTTTCCCAAAGATGGGTTGCGGCTGGAAGGGCATCCGCTGTGTACAAATGCTGGATAAGTTGGCGGTTGATTCCGCTGTGGCGACCCTGGATTAATAAAGGGACTAAGCCGACAAGAAAATGAATGAATGAATATATGCGAAAGCATTGTCAAAATGATGAAGAATTTGAATAAATTGTTGTATCATGCATGCAAGGGCAAGTTGTCACGGTTAGAGTAATAATCAAATGCAACGGATCCAGATGCAAGTGAATAATTTATTAACAGAGTGAAACGGTAGACAAGCGTAACAGGAG
>CAIGQQ010039592.1:5787792-5807564 GCA_903798035.1 Danio albolineatus | reverse complement strand
TTTTTTTTTTTTTTTTTTTTTTTTTTTTTTTTATTATTTTTTTTTTTATTTATTTTTTTTTTTTCTCATAAGGAGCTGAGCCCCTCCCTAAAATGAAAATTCTAAAATCGCCCCTGTCTGAGGTACCTCAGCACTTGTTTTCTTCTGTCATCCAGATTGTATTTCCACAGCACAACGAAATGAATCACTCGTTTCAAAATCTTCATGGTCTACTGAAACCTGATGTGCACTTAAAACTTTATGATGCAAATCGAGTGTTGTTTACAATCTTTTTGCTTTTTCTGTATTTATCAGAGGTGCACGGCCACATACTGGTACAGCTTAGAGGAAACATGAGTTGAGACATTTTATTTACTGTGAGTGACAACACATTGACTGTTCCGAGATGGCAGATGCATCAACATGTCTGGAGTAGCATCTATACATATATAAATAACTTGGAAAAATCAATGTTTTCCAGAAAATCCAAGCACACTTCTGTTAACCTGTCCATGTGCATCAAACGGAATGAACCGTGCATTATATTTGATTTATTGTTATTATGTTCAACTCTATCAGTCGTACACCTTCAAATGCTGAAATACAGATGAAATGTGATGTTACTGCAGTTGGTATTTGGCAGAAATTTTCAGCTCTAGCCAAACAGGAAGCCAGCTGTTCTTACTGACAAGCGGGGTTGTCAATAAACTTCTTCTTTTTTGGTTCATTTTTTTAATTGTCTTGTTATATTCAGTTGATTGTCATTCTTCATTTATCACACGATATTATTAATTTCTGGTTTTCTTGTTGTGATGTTGCCATGTAGTCATGTTTCTCGTCTTGGTTTGTGTTCATTCTCTCTTCCGTGCGAGAACTGTCACTTCTCATCTATTTTTGTCTCCGTCTGAGCACTACGGCCTGCTTCTTGTAGATGTGACAAAATGTAAAACCCTTGGCTTCCCCTTTTGGGTTTTTTTGAGATGTCAAGCATATATTTTGTAATAGTGAATTTTCCACTTGCAGCTGTAAAACGTTTCTGTGTGTAAAAGGAGGAAGGGTAAAACTGTGAAGAAAAAATGTTAACTGTCTGTATAATTGCTGTTAAATTAGTCAAGTACATTGGCTTCGAACTGAGGTAAATCTATATTTAGTGAAGTATACCGTATGGAGATCGCTATTATTCAAATTATTCACTTCACTGTAAATAACAGGAAACATCTATTGTCCATCTAAATAAACACAACTAAGAACATGTTAATTGTTTGTGGTCATACTTTATGAATTTTACAATTTATGAACTGTCGTCCTGTAAATGGTTTAGAAAGTGAGCAACACATACAGAATTCTTATGAATGTTTATATGTGTGAAGAGTTTAGATGCAACAACCTCTAAATGCTGTTCATATTTTAAATATCGTAAATTATATTTGCTTCTAAAATGAGCATTTTTCTCAGACTTTTGTGTGTAGGCTCAGTAACTTTACATTTAGTAATTTTACAATGTCTTAGAGTGAAATAACTGAACATATATATATATATATCTATATATATATATATATATATATATATATATATATATATATATATATAGATATATATAGCAGTAACTCAGTGCATTTAGGCATATAGACATGGTCGAGATGGCCTGCTGCACTTTAAACTGAAGAATGAGGAGGAAAGGTGATTTAAGTGACTTTGAACATGACGTGGTTGTTGGTACCAGACAGGCTGGTCTGAGTATTTCAGAAACTGCTGATCTACTGGGATTTTCACGCACAACCATCTCTAGGGTTTACAGAAAATATCCAGTGAGCGGCAGTTCTGTGGGCGCAAATGCCTTGTTGATGCCAGAGGTCAGAGTAGAATGGCCAGACTGGTTCCAGCAGATATAAAGGCAATGGTACCTAAGATAACCACTCATTACAACCAAGGTATAAAGAAGAGCAACTCTGACAACACGTTGAACCTTGAGGCGGATGAGCAACAGCAGCAGTAGACCACACCAGGTTCCTCTCCTGTCTGCAAAAAAACAGGAAACTGAGGCTACAATTCGCACAGGCTCACCAAAGTTGGACAATAGAAGGTTGGAAAAATGTTGCCTGGTCTGATGAGTCTTGATTTCTGCTGCGACATTCGGACGGTAGGGTCAGAATTTGGCGTCAACAGCATGAAAGCATGGATCCTTCCTGTCTTGTATCAACGGTTCAGGCTGCTGGTGGTGGTGTAATTGTGTGGGGGATATTTTCTTGGCACACTTTGGGCCCATCAGTACTAATTGAGCATCATGTCAATGTCACAGCCTACCTGAGTATTGTTGCTGAACATGTCCATCCCTTTATGGCCACAGTGTGCCCATCTTCCAATGGCTACTTCCAGCAGGATAACGCACCATGTCATAAAGGGTAAATCATCTCCGACTGGTTTCTTGAACATGACACTAAGTTGACTGTACACAAATGGCCTCCACAGTCACCAGAACTCAATCCAATAGAGCATCTTTGGGATTTTGAGATTCACATCTTGGTACAAAAGTAACTATATATTCATGATGTTTTGACCTATAACTATGGACCATGGTTTGGGTTAATGTTAGTTTTCATTATTAGAGAAGAGATGTAATTCATGTATTTTCTTTTCTTATTTGTATTTTGTCTCTTTTCATCTGTCTCAATCCAAAGGAGAGTGTGTTTAATCCCACGATCTGATAGAGGATTATTAGAGGCTCAGTTTTTTTTTTTTTTTTTTCTTTTTTTACTTGAAGCCAGACCAACTGTTTTTTTCCACTCCAATAACACATCTGTGTGTGTATGTGACTGTGCTAATAGGTAGCCTACACTCAAATCGTCTAATCTGTTCTCAAGCAGATCTTGTATTGCATCTGCCTCTAGTATCCATTTTTATCATGTAGGCTACATTATTAGTTATTCGGAGAGCGTCTAAAGTGTTGTCAAGACAGGCATCTCAGCAGTAGTGTATAGACACGCCTGCGAACTTCCTCTTGGACTACAGAAGCTACAGTCTCACTATTCACTAAAACTGAAACGCATCACTGTGATGGCGATGCCGGTGTGAGGGGACTTCATATTCTGCTCATCGGTCGTTCGGCGAAATTTTGTGAATAAATAAGTTTAACTTTTGACTGGATCGCGAGTGCAGCGGTGAGTTCGCTTTAAGTGTTGTGGTATTTCATTTAATTTCTCTGTATCATCGCTATTATTTTAATCTGATCATGTAGTCCTGTTTCATTAAACGACTTTTATTGTCAATACCGTTTTGTTAAAGCTGGTTTTCCATTTTTTTTCAACGACGTTTTCACAGTTTCTAACTAGCTAAGCGACATAGAGGCACTAATTTGCATTAAATGTTAATTTAACAGTCTAGGCTATGTCTTATTGATTTTCATATCTTCTCCGGGCTGCTTTGCCAGTTCTGTGTAAACTAGAATCTGAAACACTCTATATTAAATTGGAAAGAGTTGATATAGTTTATCTGGTTCAGCTGGTCATCACATTTTATGTATTAAATATTTAAAATATTTTTAAAACAAAGACACAGTATTTCAAGAGGTAAGCGACATTACAAAAAATAGATATAAAAAATTCAAATGTGCGATTAGTTTGCATGCAGCCATTAAACAAAGTACTTTCGGTTTTTACATACTTCTCAGAATATGATTTATAATATACTTAGCCTGTACTGTATTTAACAGACTAGACTAATAGGGATAAGAAAACCTACCTATGCGAGTATACAGTATGTCTTGTAGCTGTTTAGTCGGTTACACTCGGAAACAAAAAGGTTTCATTTGTAAGTGTATTTAATAACGTGAGATATAAACAGTACCTGTGCAGCATTTATTAATACATTAAAATGAGAATTCATGTTTGTTAACAACAGTTAATGCACTGTGAGTTAACATAAATAATGAGCTGTATTTTTATTAATAAATAATGTAATAAATGTATTGTTCATTGTTTATCTGTGTAAGGAAGTGCATTGACTAACATTAACTAATACAATCTTACTGTAAAGTGTTATGGTTTACTCTAATACTGTCCTATTTAAATGCAGTATCTGTTTAAGTGGAACTGAACCTGATCTTTTTCGGTAGCGTGCTTGAGAATTATCTTCATATCTATTTAAAGTACAGCTAAAGGTGTACAAAATAAAAGGCATAGTGCACCCCAAATAAGAAAGTTCACTCACTATTTACTCACTCACAAGTACAAACCTTTATGTGTTTCTTTCTTCTTCTGAACACAAAAAGAAGATATTTCGAGGAAAGCTGAAAACGTGCAACTATTGACTTTCATGGCAGGAAAGAAAATACCGAATACTATGGAAGTCAATGGTTACAGTTTTTCATCATTCTTCAAATATTTTTTTTTGTGTGTTTGACAAAAGAAAGAAACTTATAATGGTTTGAAACAAGTAAAGAGTGAGTAAATGATGACAGAGTTGTCATTTTTTTGTCTCTCTAACACATAAATGTAGTACACTTTAAAAATGATAACGTATACTTGTTTACAAGAAGCCTTAGATACAGTATAAAAACTACAAAACTAGTAATTTACTTCATACTAATATTTAACTGTTAACCAAGTTATAAGCTGATTGTGTACTCAAAATGTTCTATGGTTACATATAAAGTATACTTTTATGAACTAAAAAGAGTGTCAATGTAGTCAGAGGTAATATTTAGCCTAATACACTATTACATATACTAGTAGTATATTGATATTTGAACACTTACTTACTACATAAACATACTCAAACTAATGTATATTTAAAACATGAACTTGTATTTTTATTATTATTATTATTTTTTTTTTTTTTGGTATAGGCGTTTAATCGCTGTCACCAGGGTTTGAGGAACCTGCACGTTTCTTTAAAATATCACGCTTTAGCTTGACTTTTTCTTTTACTTCCATAGTCCACTGGTTTTACAGAACAAGACTATCAGATGAACCTTTTCTCTTCCTCTGAGGATCCATCCGAATGTAAATCTATACAAAGACTGCACACTTCGCCGTTGTATGTTATGTTTACGGTATGCGGTGACAGTCTGCACATATGTGTCTAGGGAGAGAAAACAAAAAACAATGAGAGAGCCCTAAAACAAGGAAGGTAGCTTGGCATATTTGCATGCGTGTGGTTAAATGGCGGGAGCTGTAGTTGGGCTCCTCACATTGATGTGGAAAATAGGTGGAGGTGGTTCCTCTCGGCCTCCTGGGCTTTGAGGGATACGGCGATCTTTGGATGGGATGTCGATCAAATCTGAAATTTCTTCAGGGTATAATCAGTTATCAGATTATCAGTCGGAAGAAGGAAATGCACTTGTGATGAAGCCTAACTGAAGGGAGACTAACTAAGAAAAGGTTTTTAAATAAAAACACCCATGTGAAAAACAAGAACAAGAATTATTTGATTAAATATTGAAAAGACTCTAATTGGGGAGCACAGTGCAACTCTTAAATGAATAATTAGCTTGTTTTAATATAATTATATGGCTGAATATTGATGGAACAACATTTGTACACATCTGAAAACTGACAAACAGGCAAAGTATAGTGATTTAGTGTGTTAGTCAGTACATAACAAGTGTTTATATTATGTTATATTATATTATATTATATTACATTACATTACATTACATTACATTACATTATAAAGTAGGCTTAGACGGTATCCAAATTTTAAAACCGTCAAACCTCTTCCCTATTTTACCCCGATATACGGTATTACCATGAATAATAAATAAATAATGATGTAAGGCTCAGATAGTGTCACCAAACTTGTTGGCTTGTGCCCAAACCGCTCAGAAACTGAATGCCAAACACTAATGCTGAAACCATAACAAAATAACATGCACAACAATATTTTATTTAGTATAATATATTTCCTTCCCCAAGTAATTTGTCACTGCATCAGTACAGATTTTCCAACAAACACTGTCCCTTTTATACCTTTTTATTGAACAATTTGCAAATCGTCTTGTTCGTATTTACCTTTTCTCCCTTCTTGTTCGGTCGAAACCTGAAATACTGCCAAAGTTCAGAAGTTGTGTCCTATTTAAAGACCAGGTCACTTGGTGCGCAACCCGCCATCTTTTCCCACCTCTCTCTTTCTCCCCCACACTGTCCTGTGATGACAACCACACATATGCATGGCATTAAATAAATGCTATGCAATATTCAATCCTTGTCTCCTTAATGAGTGCATTGTTTTGACGGTATAACGGTATTGAAACTGATACCCTTTGCTATTTTTAGATACCGCAGTATACCATATTACCGCCCAAAGCTAATCATAAGAAAGTACCAAAATATATTTAAAAATATGAAATTGTATTTTTAAAGTACATTTAAAGGGACAGTTCACCCTTAAATGTACGTTTTGTCATTATTTACTCACCCTGGTGTTGTCACAAACCCTGTTTTGAGTTTATTTCTTGTGTTGGACACATTTTAAAGGATGTTTGTGACCAAATTAGATTAGATTAGATTAAATTAGATTAGGGCGCCACGGTGGCTGAGTGGTTAGCACGTTCGCCTTACAGCAAGAAGGTCGCTGGTTCGATCCCCGGCTGGGCCAGTTGGCATTTCTGTGTGGAGTTTGCATGTTCTCCCCGTGGTTGCGTGGGTTTCCTCCGGGTGCTCCGGTTTCCCCCACAGTCCAAAGACATGCGGTACAGGTGAATTGGGTAAGCTAAATTGTCCGTAGTGTATGTGTGTGAATGAGAATGTATGGATGTGTTTCCCAGAGATGGGTTGTGGCTGGAAGGGCATCCGCTGCGTAAAACAAATGCTGGATAAGTTGGCGGTTCATTCCGCTGTGGCGACCCCGGATTAATAAAGGGACTAAGCCGAAAAGAAAATGAATGAATGAATAAATTAGATTAGATTAGATTCAACTTTATTGTCATTACACATGTACAAGTACAAGGCAACAAAATGCAGTTTAGGTCTAACAAGGAGTGCAATAGCAGCATGTGCAGAATACTGGTATAAATTGTAAAGTGCAGTTATAGAAAAACTATGGTGATATTTACAGATGGATGTACTATGAACATTATATACAGGTTGCATTAGCTATGAACAGAACAAATGAGACCTTGGGCAAACCAGTAATAATGATACGATTTCAGAAATTGAGATTTTTACATCATCTGAATAACTAATAATTCCCAAAAATGTATAGTTTGTTAAGATATGACTATTTGAAAGCCTGGAATCTGATGGTTTCAAAACAAAAGTCAAAGTATTGAGAACCTCTGCTTCAAAGTTGTCCAAATTAAGCAACGTGCGATGCTAATGTAAAAAAGGAAATTTACTAAATGTCTTTATGTAAGAACTTTGCTTAATATTCTAATGATGATGATCATTTTAAACCATTCAATGTTTTTAGGCGATTCCCACAAATATACCTGTGTGACTTAAGACTGGTTTTGTGGCACAGGGTCACATATGTTCAATCGGGGCCATCAACTGATTAGTTACCAACATTTTTTAAGCATCATTTGTGTTTAACACAAGAACAAAATGGAAGTTTGGAACAACTTGAAAGTGAATAAATAATGACAGAATATTCATCTTTTTAAAAGGTAATTTTTTTTATTATTCACAGTTAGGTTTATATATCAGATTGTTTATATATCGCAATTAGCTTTGCATCTGTTTAAGACTGTACAAGTTTACTTGCAACATGATTAAGCACACGTTTTTTTCCACACAGACCCTGATCTTTTTAAAGTCAGCCAATGAGACTAAAAAAAGCAAATCATACGCAAACCAAAGTAACAGAGTTACAAAAAAAAGAAAGAAAGAAAAGCGGAAAGCAGAACATTGGTGAACCATTCAAGGGAAACAAGTATGCGTCACATACAGTATTTCTCAAGCTTGCATCTACTGAAGGATGCAACTTTACTAGAAATTCATGAATTACCATTCAGTTTAACAGATTGCAGCATCAGTTAGACCCTCAAGTGAGATGTCTACTATTTAAGTCCCTATCCTTGACGAACAAACCAGCCGTTGATGTTTGTGTGTTGTTTTGGTTGTGGTTTTATTCAGGGGCATGTGTGTCCAGACCAAAGGTGCACGAGTTAATTATCAAACAAAAAAAGAAACATTATCCTACGCCATGCCAAAACATTACTTGCAAGTTTTTGACTCAAGATGCTACTTAAAGGTCCTCCATGTTGTGGTGATAACCACAAAGAGGCCAAAGAGCTCAGTAACGTTTGGTTTCCGGTAAACTCTACTGTAAAGCAAACTAGCTTGAGTTAAGGGCCAAAGCTGGAATCGCTTGAAATGGAGGTTGTTCTGATACCACGTTCTGATACTCAAAATTAGTGTTAGGGTGTAAAGGCTAGCTGATTTGAATCAGCTTTGAACATTAGGTTTTAACCAACCACAGTTTCCACTGAGCAGCTTCCGCATGTGCATGTGTGAGCGAGTTAATGACAAAACCACAGGCGAGTGAGAACTGCAGCCTACAACGTGGAAGTCAAGGCAAAAAAAACAGTTATTTCGGCTTTCACTACTTTTATCAGTCAAAGCGTTTCCCAAAAGAGACATGAACTTAAAAGGACAGTTCACACAGAACTGAACATTCACTCACTGTATATTTACTTTTAAGTGGACCCAAACCTTAATGAGTTTGTTTCTTCTGTTAAACATAAAAGACGTTCAAACTGTATGAAGAAAGTTGAAAACCCGTCACCACCCACTTCCATAGTAGGAAAAAGCAAGTACTGTAAGTCTTCTTTTGTGTTCAACAGAAGTATGCATGGGCCAGTATAAGATTCTGACCGTATGATAACCTTGGATAAAAGTTTTCCTTTTTGACAGTATTGTAATTAATGCTCTAAAATATATTCTTTTTAAATGTCTGGGTAAAAAAACAACACAATATATTTTATTTTGAGAAGCATTTAAAATATTTTGGAACATTATATCAGGCTAAATAATTCAAGTGAATTATTGACTTCTGCTGCATTAATTAGTTTCAAAAACACTAATTACTTTGCAATTGAAAACAACATCTTAGGATATCTTTTCTGCTTGAGATACTGTTGGTATCTCAAAAAAAATAAATAATAATAATCTTACATATACCGAAGGAATGGTATAGCAGAAAATGTTGGCGGTTTTAAAACCTTAACTTTTCCAAACCACGATATACCTTGAAAATGTTTTTTGTCCCATGCCTAAACAGAAGAAACAAGCACGTAAAGATTTGAATCAAGTCAAGGGTGAGTAAATGATTACAGGACTTTCATTTTTGGTTGAACTATCCCTTTGAGTATATTGAAGCAGCCAGTGCCACTCAGCTTAAGCTTTTGAGAAACATATCCCTTATGAAAAAGAAATCGAAAAGTGTGAGGTCAGTATACCTTAGTTTAGACTGAAAGAAAGAAAATATACTTTCAGGCTAATTTTTAAGTACTTCTCTAAAATGTACTTCCTTTACGGACAAGAAGTTTATTAAAGTCTACTGTTAGTATAGTATACTGCATTCAAACTGAAAAATAAAATCAGAGGGATATACACTAGGCATGGGATGATTTCAAGGTTTACCACAGTTTGGAAAAGTCAAGGTTTTAAAACTGCAAACATTTTCTGTTAAACCGTTCCTACAGGATATGTACGATTTTCTTTAACATGCTTTCTAAAAGTTTTTTAGGACAACAATATCTCCAGCAGAAAAGATATGCGAAGATGCTGTTTCAAGTTGTAAAGAAGTCTGTGTTTTGAAACTAATGAAGACAGCAGAAGTCAATGATTTATTTATATTTTTTAGCCTGACATGTTCGCTGCTCCAAAATACTTTAAACGTTTCATAAACTAAACTATATTGTGTTCGAAGGGGAAAAGAAAAGTTGTAGTTTTTTAGCCAGACATTTAAAAAGAACATATTTTAGAGCAGTAATCACAATACCGTTGTGCCTTGAAAACCGGGACTTTTTTATCCAAGTCTATCATACCGTCAGAATCATATTCCAGCCCATGTCTTATATTCACCATAAATATACAATGTCTGAAGTAAACATATGCTGAAACAATAACTTCAGCTTATTCCAAGCTGGCTACGACAAATTGTACACTTATCCTTTTTTGTGCTTTAAAACACTAGAAAACAGTGGTTGCCGGTTAAACATTGTAAACTTAAGTAAAGTGTCCGCTGCAAATTAGAGTGTTTTTACAGGTGGTTTCACAAGCCCACTCACTTGTGTGAAGCACAACTATGAAATGCACATTTATGCGTGTCCATTACTGTGTGTACAATTTTTAAATTTTGAGCATGGGGCAAATTCATTTCCTTTTTCATTTTCCTTCAGCTTAGTTCCTTTATTCATCAGGGGTCGCCACAGCAGAATGAACCGCCAACTTATCCAGCATATGTTTTACACAGCGGAACTGGGAAAAACATCCATACACCTTTGATTTGACCCACAATATTTGAGAAGAAAGGGAGAATGATGTGTTGGTGGTCAGGGCAAATCTCTTTGATCAATATCGTCATTTCAATGTAATGTAACCTTTTATTTGTTTGTTTAGAAATTTCATTAGTTTTGTAAATTCATCAGATTCTAAAATAAAATGTAAATATTGTCACTCGGCGGATATCAGGCAACGCACAAGACATCGGCGAGCAAATCAAGTCAAAGGCAGGTGCAGCTTAGTGTATTCAGCATTGAACTCCACTGTATTAATGGGATTGTTTAGGTTTTTGCTGTAATAAATATATTAAATATATGTATTTTTACACATTTTACACAATATTTATTTTTAAATATCAGGAAATAAATTAGGAGATTACTTATGGAAACTTTAATGTACCTTTGGCCCACGGCCCTCAGTTAAGTTTGGTTTTTGGCCCTTCATAAGAAAATGTTTGGGCAGCCCTGGTATAAAGTATAGTGTCATTTTAGATTAGTTTTGCACTTAACCCCCATAGTGGTTAGTGGCCACTTTTGTGGACAGCACATTTTAGCTCTTATGTCCACTATTGTATACTTTGTATGTCTGTAACAAAATATAAAACATTGTGTCACCCTGCGACTGTTTTGTAGCATATAAAAAGTCCCAAACACTATTTTTAACTGCAAAAAATTTTGGTTTTACTTTCTGTCAAAACATGTTCAAATAAATATGTGTGTATGTGTTATTAACCACGAGTCCACATACATAGACATCATTTTTCTCTAAAAGTACATCATATCAAAAGATGATACTTAGGTTTTATTCTAATTAGGTTCCAATAAGCACAAATAGCAAAGAGAAATAAATAACACATGCAAAAAAAAAAAAAACTGCTTGGGCCTTAAGAGGTTAAAGTACACTACTGTTACACTTGTAGGACACTTAAAAGTATACATTATACCCAAGAGGTATTCAAGCTGTATACTTGAATACACACAGTATAGCATGCTACTTAAACAATACTTAAAATATACTTCTACGTTACTTAAGTATACCTAATAAAATGAACTTGAAATATATCTTTTTTTCTAAAGGGGTATCCAAGGGTAGTGTTCGAAGTATTATCCAAAGTATTATTTTACCACTTGCTTCTAAGCCATAAAAAGTAGCGTGTTTTAAGCAAATTTCTTGTGTGTTGCGTTTATTTTTCCAGTGTAATTTGTTGTTTAATGGGAACTCCGAACAACCCTTGTTTTGCATACTGTTTTCTATTTAGGATTTTTTTTATGTACAAGAAGCTAACTGTTGTCCTTTGTGGTTTACTCTTCAGGCCTCAACATGGGCTGTGTGGGGACCAAGCCGGAACAAGATCCTGTTGGCAAATCAGTGAACAGCGATGACAACCGCAACGTGGCACATTACACCAAAGACCCCACAACAGGGGGCAAAGCTGTAAGTGGAAACATTTTGGGCATTCCAGATGTGTCTCATGTCTCTGGATTAACTCTGATCATGAGTTCTGCTGCAAAAGTGCTGAGTTGAGATGAACTAAATTACCAGTATCGGTTGAGTCAGCATATTTTGTGACTTTGAAAACTGTACTTCCACTTTCTTAGAAAATGTGTTATGAATGTGGATCTATAATAGAGCTGTACAATATCATTTGAGCTAGTTTTAAAGGCCCGTTCACTCCTAGATTGATATCTATACTGATAAATACACACATAGATGTGAAAAAGCAATGATTGGAGACAAGCACTGGTCACACTTTATTTTGATGGTCCGTTTGTTGACTTTACATTGCAACTAATTCTCATTAGATTATTAGTAGACTGTTTGGTTGGGGTTAGGGGTAGGGTAAGTTGACATGTACTTGCAAAGTAGTCAGTTAAATGTCTGTTGAATGTCAGTATCAACAGATATTTAGTAGGCAGTCTGCTACAGTAATACTCAAATGGACCATCAGAATAAAGTGTTACCCAAGCACTGTACAGACAAAATGAGAAGAAATCATGACAGGAGGAACACAACAAGTAATTAAAGACATTCTTAAATGATTTTAGCCAAATTGATTGGAAATAATACATTCATTACTAATAAGGTTTTGACCAATATGTAGTAATGTTCACAATATGTTCACACCAAAAAAGTTGGTGTGGTCAGGGTTATGCAGTAACTTCGTTGACCAGTCACATGTTCAAAATGAAGAGAAGAATGAAGACGTGGAGCGCAAAATAGAAAAACGAACAATGCCTAAAAATGAAAACTGCCATGTTCTTTTGCCTTTTAGAACTCCCATATCTACCATTTTGTTTTGACAAATAGTCAAGTAGAAAAGCAAGAAATGTCAAGGTGCTGTTTTTATTTAGTGAAGAAAATGAAATTGAGAAAAATTTGGGGTTGGGATGAGATTTAATTCTTTTTAAACGTTAACACGCTAATTCTTCTTTGACACACTTAATATAATTATACTTATACTACTTCACGGTAATTCAGTTGTGTTCAGAACTGTGAAATGTATTCAAAGCACTTTGAAGCATGTTGATGAGTAAAACATATACTTAATTTATTGATGGAAATATTTTGGATGGGTGGGGATGCAAAACTTGATCCTGCATAGTACCCCTCAGTAAATGTGGTGTGGTATGTTGACAAGGCCTGACAATAACACACACTCATACACAGTTATTACACATGTTGCATTATATGTAAAAGTTTCACAAATACAATTTCAGGTCTTCTGGCATGACCGCAACAAATTAGAACAGATTTTTATTATTTATTGTATTATTGTATCATATTATTAGATATATTGTGGCATAACTGGTTTTGAATGTTAATTGAATGTAGCATTTTGCATCAAAGTTTCAAAGAATAGGCGATGTTCAAAATAGCAAACGGTTTGAGAGTTTTGGTCAAACCATTCAAATGTTCACTTTCTTATCTTCTGATTTCTGTATACTGCAGCAACCCTAACTTCATAATTATCATAACAACTCAAGTTTGGTCTGAAATCATCAACTCCATACCTCAGGGATGCCCACAATTTTTCAGCATGCGAGCTACTTATAAATGACTGAGTCGAAATGATCTACTTAACATAAAAATGCAAAGCATATATTTAATATATTTATTTTTATAAACATATTGAAAATTCTGTATTTGTACAATATATATTAATGTACCTTGCACTGTTTGAACTTATATTGTCTGTAATGTATGAGCCTACAACTCTTGAATGGAACAGGCACTGAATGGAATCAGCCAGGGGAAGCATAGTTCAGACAGTATCTGCTGATTGCCAGCCTCAAGCAAACTTCCAAATTATCCTCAGTCATGGTGGAACAATATTTAAACTTAACCTGGCCAACTTCGCTAAGTACTGCAAAACTAGTCACTTAGAGAAGGTGGCTCAGTTTTACACGCATACGCGGTTACCCATGCGTCAGAAAAGGTCAGATTTCAGACTGGCTGTATGCCAATCAAACGGCAAATTTCAGTGAGGCTGACTAGGCATGGGACGATAACCGTTTTCAGGGTATACTGCGGTTTGGAAAAGTCAAGGTTTTCATACCGTCAAAATTTTCTGCTATACCGTTCCTAAGGTATGAGTAAGATTTTTTTATTTACTTTTTTTTTTTCGTGTAAATTGTAAAGACATTGTGTTATTGAAACAAATTAAGACCGCAGAAGTCAATGATTCACTTGAATTATTTAGCCTGACGTGTTTACTGCTCCAAAATACTTTAAATGTTTCTCAAAATAAAATATATTGTTCAAAGAGGAAAAAGGTTTTGTTTTTAGCCAGACATTTAAAAAGAATATATTTTAGAGCAGTAAACACAATACCGTCATATCATGAAACCGTGATATTTTTATCCAAGGTTATTATACCGTCAGAATCTTATACCGGCATATGCCTGAGGCTGACGTCCAGGGGCGCTGCTAGGAGGGGAAAAGCTAGGATGATTTTAAGGGCCCAAGCAGTTTTGGGGCCCCCAGAGATATTATAAGGGGCTCTGATGACACTACCCAACGCATCCCCGCAAAGGTTGCCATAGGGCCCCTGCCAGCCAGCGGCGCCCCTGCTGACGTCTATTTTATAATGCCATGCAATCTACTCACGCCTCCTTTTCGATCAATCAGTAGATCGTGATTAACGTATTGGGCACCCCTGTTACACCATTTTTTTGAGTTCAGACTTTGGAGGACTTTGGACCATTACGAACTTGCTACATTTAAGAGCATATTCATTTAAAATCAATGATGTGCACTGCCTGATTGATATATTATATAAAGGGGATTACACAGTGGACAGGAAGCACTGCACCAAATTCCATTGTTCCGTGCCATGTCTTAAATTATGTAAATATATTTTACCACAGTATTTTAAATAGATTTACTGTATTAGCCTGCTTCTGACACTGTTTAACCTGTTTCATCTCATTTTCAAACAACTAAATGAATACTTAGGTCTGTGTAAAGGACTGTATTTTGACTCAATTACATTATCGATACTGTTAAAGGAGATTTAAAATAGTCACATCAACCTCTCACTGGAACTTTATTAGTGGCTGTAAATCACTTGCCGTTCATGTAGCCCAAATTCGATAAACTAGCTAGGAGGAGTTCAAAAACTTAAAAATAGCAGAAACATTTTTTTTACATGTTTCAATGTTTTATGTTTTTTTAAAATGTTTTAATTTAAATGTTTAATTTTTTTTTAATGTTTAAATGATTTAATCTTATGGTTCAAATATATATTAGCATAAACATAAGTGAAGAGTTCAGATGGAAAAGACTCTTAAGTGCTGTCTGACATTTCTTTTTAATAAATTGAACATTTTTCTCAGCCTCCTGTGTGTAGGTTCAGTAATTTCACTTTTTATGGCAAAGAATACATTATTTTTATTGCCATTTAGGTGAAATAAAAAAAACACAAACATAGGAGGCTGAGAAAAATGCTTTTTTTGGAAAATAAATTGATGGTATTTAAAAGTTTTTGCACGTTTGCACATGCTGTGCTGTGATTCAAATTCAGACTGTCCTCTATATCTGTGTGCCAATTTTAATAAGTTTTCAGCAGGTGCTTTGATGTGTTGTCATGATCTAAAGAGCGAAAGAGGAATAAAAATGAAAATTTGCACCATCAAGCAGAAAAAAACAAGCTGTTTTGTAGCTAGAATCGAATCACAACGGAAACAAACACATTACAATTTCAAATGCTGCATCCGCTTCCACTGTGTGTGAAAAAGAAGGAGGATCTGCAACTTCAAATGTTTAATGTCATATTTTAATTTGTTTATCCGCTACATGTAGTCATTCTAAAAGTGTTATGAAGTTCTTTTACAGTTCGAATGATTTTTAAAACTTTATGGCTGAATGGGCATTTAACCCTAAAATGAGAAATGTAAATGTAAAATTAATTTACATGTTCAAATATGCATCATTTATCAAGTGCCTCCATGCTTGCATGGTTTAGGGCTGATTTACATAATGACCATAAAAAGAGTTTGATGTTTATTTGTTTAAACAGATATGCCCTTTATGGAAGGTTTGTGTATTTTATTCTCAGAAAAGAGAAGTGAAATGTCTAGCCCAGTGACTTAAAATACTGCACTGTTGTTTTTACAGAACAGAACCGCTTCCAATGCACAGACTCCTGGGACAGATAGTAAGTGAAACTATATTTAATTATGGCACGTTGGTTGGAGGTTTTATTCAGGATGTTACATTAACATCAAATATGAAGAAATGGAGTAGCATCAACCCATGTGTTTGAACTTTAAAATTAAATAGGAAGGTTTTAAATGTGTTTGGGGATCATGAAAAGAGTTCTTTGTAAATTATTTCATTAAATTTGGGTCAAAGACAGTTTTGCTATCCACATCAAGTTGATTTACATAGAAAAAAGACTGGGCCGATAAACAATATTATATCCAAGCATGATAAAATTGATGTCAATAACAATGATAAGCTCTGGACTTAATCTATATTGGTCTAAGAGCCAACCACACAGCAGAAATGTGCAACAATACGAATCTAAAAGTGTGTTGATATTAGAGATGAACCGAATTTTTGGCCACTAAAAATTTATCGGCCAAAAATGTTATGCCTTTTAATGGACCCTCTGATTTTTGTGGCTTCAGTCATTGTTGGGGTACTCTTTAAAATCTGGAAGCATTGACAACGTATATCAATATATATCATTACCGCCTAATATGGAAAATAATTATCGAGATTGCATTTTTGCCATATTGCCCAGCCCTACACAAAAAAAGATTAAAAAAACAAAACAAAACAAAAAAAATTGATATCGTCACTGTGGAATTAGAAGGTTCTATGTGCGTTCTGAATGATTTTGAGATATTGAGCTTCAAAGTTTTTGCATTCCATAGCAAACAGTACATGTGTAACATTTGTTTTTTAAATAAAAAGTCTTAAAATGTAAACAACTTATAAAAAAAAACATCCCATGATGTAAATAAGTTAGTTAATAAGAATATATCAATAACTCAATTTTGGCAAAAATGTCATAAAGAACTTTATAATTCTAAGGTGACAATATATATAGGTGAAATGTCATTCCATCTTTATTCTGCATAACAGAATTGTTCATGTAATATGAAACAATTAGAACTCATTCTAACCTGTATGTAAAACAATAACCAATAATTCAAAATCTATTATATTTTCAATTTATTTAAAACAAAGGTGTTGTTGACAAATGGCTAAAACTCAGTAGTTTGACAAATAGTAGCAAATTATATATAAGATAGACTATATAAGATTTAAAAGGACAACTAATGACCCTATAATAAAATAAAACAAATTAAAATTATAAAAGCACATTTCTGCACATTAAGAGCATTTATAGAGCACTCCAAATAGGTAGTTACAAACAATTTATATGGCTAAAGTTAAACAAGCAAATTAAGTTGAACATTACTAAATGTAATTTGTTTGTTTAAATTCAACCCATATAAACTGTTTGCAATCACTTTTGTAGTAAATCCAACAAATCATTTTTTTTCAGTGTAGTTATTATTTTGATACTGCACTTTGATCCATAAATATTTTCCATGAATATTTTCACATATATGTGATAAGAGATGATTCCCATCCACTGAAACCTTTTTTTTTGTTCTGTTGCCCCCTGGAAGAAGGTTTAAAACCATCAAATGCCCTTCTTGCAGATTTAATTCACCTTTGTTCCTGAGGCAATACGGCTTTACAATCTCACATTTTAAATGTTTTTACATTTTGAATATATAAGCTCTTCCTATGTCTTTTTAGTACTATTTATGAAGTTATTCTGAAGCTTGCTGGATTGTGTTTTTTTAATATTGTCTGCAAGTGATTTGTCTTTCTACGTGTTCGTTGTATTGTGATGCTACTGTCCTAAATAGGTTGCCCCTGGTGGGATCATGAAGTGCACATCATGAAAAAAACGATTGCTCTAAATATGCCTGACAAGATTTTATTTCTATAATGTTATACTGGATGTCATTTTAATGGGCGTCATCTTTAAATCACTCTAAAAATGAATGATTTTTTTTGCTCAGAGCAAAATTAATATTGAACAGATGCAAATGTATTTAGTTCTTTATCTACTACAGTAAATGATCGCTTAAAAAATTTATGCTGTGTTTTTCTTTTTTTCAAAAGTGTAGTGGAAAACACTACTGTGTGAAAGCAGGCTGTGTGTTACTCAGAACTGAACGTGTGATCACAACTTTTTCACACTAATTATTCCATTTGTGTTCAGCTACGGAGAACATCGCCATAGCTCTGTATGACTATGAAGCCATGCATGAAGGTGACCTGGGCTTCAAGAAAGGAGATCGACTCAGAATCCTGCAGGAGTAAGAAGAATTACAGTGCAATTTACAGTCTTCTTTGATTAATAATTATTGATTGAATCGCTGACTGGTGTGTTTAGGTCCGGCGAGTGGTGGAAAGCAGTAATCATCAGCACTGGTCAAGAGGGCTTCATCCCCAGTAACTATGTTGCCAAAGATACTCTGGAAACTGAAGAGTAAGTGAACACTTTTTTTCATACTTATGTGGTGTAATGATACATATGTTTGTATTGAACATTAGAAGTGTGGTGTAACACTAACCTTAACCTTTCTGAGTATCAATGTGTTGACATTGTTGTGTTAAAGGTACATTTATAAAAATAGGCTCATTGACTCCTTTAGTGTTAAACAGTTGAGGTTTACCATTTTAGCCAGATCTGCTGCACTTTTAGCTTAGCTTAGCATTAGCATAGATCATAGAATTGGATTAGACCATTAGCATCTCACTCAAAAATGTGTTTCGATAATGTTCATATTTAAAGCTTGACTCTCCTTTAGTTATATCATTTACTAAGACCAATGAAAAAAGGTTGCTATTTTCTAGGCCGATAAAGCTAGGAACTATGCTGTCATTTTGGCATAATAATCAAGGAACTTTGCTGCAGTACCATGGCTGCAGTTGGTGCAAAAATACTACTCAGTGTCTAAAAATCGATTATTTTCCAGTTCAAATAGATACGTTTCAGGATCTGCACTAAAGTAAATATGTTCTGAATTGTCTATCGTCTATCACAAATGTCAACGTGGTTGCAAGGCAGGCTCCCTGCACCTCAAAAAATGACATCTGCTGTTTGTTAGAACTACCAGAAGGCAACTTAATTGTTTTATGTTCAGTCCACTTAAATTTGTAAAAACTAATCAGTGATAAGTAGTAGTACTTAACTAAATTTTACTACTAAGTTAACGTAAATGTACTAAACAAGTTCTGTGAAACCTAGCATTTCAGTGTGGAAACTAGTGGTCACATTGGTTATACTGATGGAATATAATTGTGTAATATCATTTCTCCTGCTGAGTTTGGGTGAGAAAAAAAAATCGAGCACTGAATAATAAAAAAAAAATGAATGAATGAATGCAATTACAGCATTTTATCTTACAATTCTGACTCGTTTTTTCCCCTCTAGTTTTGAGGAAAGGAATCTCAGTTCTGACTATATATTTAAATTTATTATTTGCAAGTTTGAATTCTGAGACATAAAGTTGTAAATGTAAGATTTGTTCTCCATAAATTTCAAAATTAGGTTATCTTCAAAATGAATAACCTAATTGGACTTTATAACAATGAAAGCTTGCATCTTACAACTCTGAATAAACAAAACCAGTTTATACAGTGTGTCCCAATTCTGACAAATTGTCTTGTAATTTGACCTTAATAACCAGCAAATGCAGGTTTATATCACACATTTTTTATTAGAAAAAATATTTTATTATGATATATTTTTTCATTATTATTATTATTATTATTATTATTATTATTATTATTATTATTATTATTATTATTATT
>CAIGQQ010039592.1:5741496-5767371 GCA_903798035.1 Danio albolineatus | reverse complement strand
TATATATATGTTACACTGAATGACCATGGAACATTATTTCAGCCATATTTTACATTTTCACAAAAGCTATTTGAAACCTGAAATCATCTTCACTTCATTTCATATGCTTTGTATATAAAATAATTGTACATTAAGTCATTTGCAGACAGCAAAATGTGACGTTTCGTCTTGGTCCTATTGTGCATTGTAATTGAGAGTACACATTAAGGGCATTAAAATAAATTGTAGCTTAGTTTTGATCACAACTTATTTCTAAAACCAACCTACATTAGGTTTCAGAGATGTTATTGTGGATTGCAAAATGTGAAATATGAATGTATTTGTTCAGGGGCACAAAACTATATTAACTCAAGCATTTCAGAAAATGTTCCTAAAAGGTAGTTATGAAGAAATCAGGTTATAGTTTTCAGTGAAATAGTACTACTTCTGTATTCAATTTGTATGTATTTGTAAGTTTATGCTTGCTTTTTTCACGTTTTTGTTTTGTTTATTTAATACTTTTGCAAGCCTAAAGCTATTTATCGGTTAATATGTGTCTTTTGGTGTGTCCATGTCTTCAGTTGCTACTGTATTTGTTTAAACTTTTGTGCAATAACAGTAAATGATATTTCTATCATGTATGACATTCTGTGGTTTCATTCAGATTTCCTGCAAGCACACAGAGATGCTGCATTTGTGGCTTCAATAACATTATACTCATATGTGTGAGACGTCATGCTGATAATCTGGCAGATTTTCCATATTAGTTTTTTTTTTTTTTTTTGACGACAAAAAAAAAGAAAAAAATAAGTATTTTTGTGTATATGTTAAAAGTTATTCCACTGCATAAATCAATCTGTTTCATTTTGAATCTGTCATAGGAAATATTCACTTTTATTCTCATAAAAGCTCTAAAAAAAGTTATTTGGTTTATTATATATAAATTGTATGTATATGTATATATATATATATATATAGAGAGAGAGAGAGAGAGAGAGAGAGAGAGAGAGAGAGAGAGAGATTCTTTATTTTCATATCTCTTTAACACATTATACCTTTTAAAATAGTTTCTTTCCATTTTCATTCTTTTTAAAATAATAATAAAAACACATTAAGAAAACGAATTAATAATGATTCCAATACTTTCCAAAATTAAATCACATTAAAATAAATGAATAAATGACACAAACATAATCAGATGTTTTTCTTCATTAACTATACACAAAACGTTTTCAATTCCCTATATGTAAATAAAACATCAAGTTATTTGTCAGTTTAGAAACTCAAACAGGTTTGCAAGAAGGCTGAGAAAATGATGACAGTACTTGAAGTTTTGGGTGAAATGTTCCTTTAATTGTTAGATTTATCTATATAAATTTAATTTTCTGTTTTGTAACACTTCATTTTAAAACATCGAGTATTTGTCAGTTTATAAAAAGCAAACTCTGCTCTGATTCTTGCAGCTATTAAAGTTCTAAAAGTTAAAGAGTGTAAAGTCAGATTGAGCTTTTTTTTATTGCTGGGCAAAGATTAATCATGATTAATTTCTGTTTAACAGAGAGATTTTTTTCAACACATTTCTTAACATAATAGTTTTAAAAACATTTTTAAAACTTGTTAATTTTATCTTTGTCATGATGACAGTAAATAATATTTTACTAAATGTTTTTCAAGACACTTCTATACTTATATAACATTTAAAGGCTTAAGGTCGCTGGTTGTGTTTCTCTGTGGAGTTTGCTCTCCCTATGTTTGCATGGGTTTCCCTCGGGTGTCCGTAAATTGTCAGTAGTGTGTGTTTGTGTGTGAATGAGTGTGTATGGATGGATGTTCCTGTGATGGGTTGCAGCTGGGAGGGCATCCGCTGTGCAAAACATATGCTGGATAAGTTGGTGGTTCATTCCGCTGTGGTGATCCCAGATTAATAAAGGGACTAAGCTGAAAAGAAAATTAATGAATTAATATTTTAAAAATTTCCTTGCTCTCTTAAACATCATTTGGGAAACATTTAAGAAAGAGAAAAAAAATTAAAAGGGGGTTTAATAATTCTGATTTTAACTGTATGTGTGTATCACATCTACATATTAAATATACAATATACACACATATTTTGTCAAAACTAATTTTTATTTTGGATGCGAGTAATACTGATTAATCTTTGCCCAGCACTACTTTTTTAAAAAGTAAAAAAATATAATAATAATAATAATAAGTAAAAAATTGAAATTGTTTATTAGTGTCAGAAGATCAAATAGAGAATAAAATAAAAGGATGTTATCATTATATTTTTATATAACAAATGTAGAACAGAAAATAAATTAGAAAGTGATAATGTTATAGGACTAGAGAAGTGTAACAATAATTGTTTATTTTAAAAAAAACTGTACTTGCATGCATAATACGTATTTTTGGAGCATACTTTGTTTCACTCACACTCTAGCTCTGTGACTTTTCCCTAAGCCTTACTTACACATCATGAATTATGAATGATTATCAGAATTAAAACAACCTGTAGGCCTATTCACGTAGCAGGAAAATAGTTTCTTTAATTTCTAGTGATAAACAATTGAAACGTGAGCAACATAACAAGTGAATAAAATCTTCACAACTGTACAAACGAGCTGTTACCTCCCTGCTGTGTCAATATTCATAAGCCTCGACTTCCTTGAAAGCTTTGAAAGTGAAATGACAGCGGAATTGTGACGCATCGATATCCTTCCTGTGACGTCTGCAATGACACGTGTATTCAAGATGGCGGCGGCGATGGTGAGTTCCGATGCTAGGTCTCTTCTGTTTCTCCATTTCATCAAACGTTTCATTCCTCGTGATAAGGGATCGTTCAATTTAACGCACGTTATTTCGTGGTGCTGCTAGTGAGTGTGCTGTATGCTGTGATTTGTTATTTCCTCATTGTAGATGCCGATTTAAAAACAACCGGTTAAGCCTGAATACTTAGCAGGCAGCTAATTACCGAGTGTTTGCTAAGGGATATTGCCCGGATCTAATAAGTAAACTAAACAATATGAAGCTGACAGGTTTCTTAACTTTAATATAAGCGGTTGTGTTGGATAGTAAACATCATCACATGATGGAGAATGAATCTGATCTGTCTCTTAGGCTAATGTGTTTTGTTGCTTTAGCATTCAGTGTGTCTCGCAATCAAATCAATGGGAGTTGTGATGTGATCTAATTGATAAAGTGATTAAATCACTGTTTTTTGCCTCGATTTTCTTCGTAATTTATTCATACGTGTTGCTTTTGCCGGTTGACAGTGTTTGTAATTGTGTTCATTGGCACTTGTCGAGAGTTGAATTGAGCTACGACTTATTCTGAAGAGTATGTATGGTGTTTATGTCAGTTCGTAAGGAATAAGGGGTCGTTATTGCGAAATGACCCCTACACGAAACTGCACGTTATCACCCCTGTTGCTCTGGAACTGATAAAGTAAATAAACCCGTGTTACGAATTTACTTTCAGGGATAGTATAGTTCGCCCAGACATCCAAATTAAAACTTGCTCACCTTCAACTGGTTTCGAACCTTTATAGGTTTCTTTAGTCTGTTAACACAAAATAAGATATTTTTAAGAAACATGAATCCCAGTAACCATTTACATCAGAAGTAGACAAAAACAACAAAAGCATGAAACTCAAACAGTTTTGAGTGAACTGTCCATTTTTCGAGTTCAATTTCTTAACACTTTACTTAACAGGGTGTTCATAAGACATTAAACCATGTCATTCATGTGAATGAGGTGTTATACATGCTTATAACAACTGTCATTATGTGTAATTCACTCATTTAGGACATTTTAAATACAAAGATGACATTATGACACCTTGACAAACAAATGCATCATTACCTGTGTTTGTCTTTGTCATTACAACTTGGCATTGTCAAGGCCACAAAACTTGTCATAAATCTGTCATAAACATGAGTGTCATAAATCCATTATAAATGGGTCATGAATATTATAATAACAGCGTCATTAATGTATTTTTTTTACCTCAACTTCAATGGTACAAGCTAAATTTGTCATTAAAATGTCATTAAATATTAATGATAATGTTAAAAATTATTTGACAAAGTAACGACACTATTAATGAGAGCTTTTAAATAACAAATTCAGTTTGTTCCACTGAAAACGAGATCAGAAAAATATTAATGACACAATTATAATGCCTCATGACAATCATGTTTATGAAACATTTATGACAAGATATGTTGTGTCGAGTTGTCAACAAACAATGGCATATGCATTTAAAATGTCATAACTGAGCAAATGAAATAGCTGTCAAAAGCTAGCATTAAATCTCATTCACGTTCATGACATGCATCATGTCATGATTATAAAGCTTTTATGACAGTATTAATAACACTCCAAGTAAAGTGTTAACAATTACTTTTTATTTCCCTATTTGTCATATCCTAGTCCTCCAGTGAAATAACAGAATACCCTTTGGTGACGTGTAGGACCTAGTCAGTCACCTGAAGGGAATAGTTCATTTTCTCATCCTCAGGTCACTTAAGATTTATGTGAATCTTTATGTGAATCTAGCCCTCGGGTTTTTAACTTATTTTTGTGACAAACCATAGTATTACCATATCACAGCATGAAGAAGAAAGTATAGGTGGGAGAAAAAAGTGGTTAATAGTTGCTTTGCAATTTTTTCTCTAGCAATTCTGAATATATAATGTTTTCAAATTGGCCTGCACTGCCTCAAACTAGAAACAGCAAAATAATGATTGCTGAATGGCACATGCAGGAAAAGAGGAATTTTAAAGATGTCATTTTGAGATCTGCAGTGTTAGTAAAAGTATGGCTTTCATAGAATGTCAACAAAGGGGATATTAGAAAATATAATGTACACAGTGGAAACCCCCCCAAAAATGAGCCATATCCGAGTCCAATCAATGGAAAATCATCATTCGTCAGCTGCAAATATTTCCATCAATGTCAGCTTCTTGCATAATAATGTAAAATGAAGTGAAAAATACTGAGAGCCGCCACTGTTTAGTCAATTAGATGCAGTAATAGTGAAATACATTTGTTCCTGTTGTCTTCAAAACAAAAAGTTGCATTGTAAATGACACCATTGGGCTTTGGTTTGGAGTGTTAAAGTGACATGTGAGTGCAGGCCAGCGGGGGAATGGGAAGAAGAGAGTTGAAGATATCTTAATAGCCTCACACATTCATTTGTGTATGAGCATCTGTTGATTTTACCATCTTCAACCATATTTTACCATAGTTTTTTTATTTTTTTGGTTACCCGTTTCATTTATATCTGAAACAGTGGCCCTGTTTAGTGTATGCTAACAGTATGCGTATAATGTTCTGATACCCTAACATATGCTTAAATTGATGTACATTTTGAATTTGAACTTAGACAACATTTTTGCTATTCTGACTAATTATGTCCTTTGTTTAGTACACATGAACACTTTAGTCATTGTTCAGTGCTTAACAGTAAGGATTTTATTTTGTGTGTGTGAGACTGTCAATGTACTGTTGTGTGATTAATATAAATGGTTAACTACAGGAATCTTTGTTTTCTGTTTTTACAGGAGATGTGGGCACTGTTAGTGGTGTCCACGCTGCCTTACGTAGCACCCTTTTATGTACCAGGGGTTGCGCCCATGAATTTCCACCAGAACAGCCCTGTTGAAATAAAGGTGAGGCCTCGAGTTTTTGTTTTGCAAAAGAGGGATTTGCCTAGTTCACTCCAAGACTTAATTACACGCAGACACATTATTAGTTCATTATGTGCAGGTTTTCTACTAGAGCTGTGCGATTTGGGGAAAATATCTGTTGCGATTTTTGATTTGATTTGCAATTTAATGTTGTAGTCATGCTTCGGCTCAATAATCTGTATTGTAGCTTCTTACTGCTAAATGCAGTGAGTGTTAGTTAAAAAAGGAACTGAAAATATGTAAACTTATATTAGTAAACAACTCTGAAATTGTACTTTTACTTGCTACTAGATTGAGTGTCACTGGCAATACTTTTAGTTGACTTTTTAGCAAGATGCTCCTTATATAGCGCCTGTGGTGCTTTTTTAGGTGCTAGTTGTTGTATTTCCTTGTGCTGTGGCAACAATTCTGCGACAGCTCTTACAAATCACCTTGTTTTGTTTAGTGTATTTGACTTAAAAACCAAGATATTCCCATTTTACAGACATGCTGTTTTTCTTTGATATTAATTTGTCTGTTAATTCTTCTCGTTTGTGCTTTTCTGTTTGTTTATTTTTTGTTGTGGGTATTCTGCATAGTTCGATTGCAAAATTCTGATTCGGCAGAACGAAAGTGTGCTCATTCAAATGGCTAGTAAGATTGGCAAACACCGACAGCAGTCACGCATTTGCTCTGCATAAGGGGGAAGTTAAATAATATATATTTCGTATCGCAGCCTCTTGCGTTTAGCTAATCGCAAAGTTTCATATCGTGATTCGATTTCAGTAAATCGCACAGTCCTATTTTATACTTTGGTCCTATGTCAGGGGTGTCCAAACTCGTTCCTGAAGGGCCGGTGTCCTGCTGATTTTAGCTCCAGCTTGCTTCAACACACCTGCCAGAAAGTTTCTAGTATGTCTAGTAAGAGCTCAATTAGCTGCTTCAGGTGTGTTTGATTAGGATTGGAACTAAACTCTCCAGGACACCGGCCCTCCAGGACCGAGTTTGGACACCCCTGTCCTATGTGGTCCCATTTACTCATGTATTGACCACTTGTTATTGACCACAGACACATCTTGCTGATTTTGATACAATTAGCATGTTTACTTCAATTAATAAATAACTTATTTTATCTTTTTACATAGTGATCATTAAAGAACCTATGCAAATAAACTATGTACAAGAATGGTGGTGATCTATGTATACTCATTAAAGTGATCGTTTATTCTGAAAAAATATTTTAAAAAAACATGTTTAAAATGTCAATGGAAAGCTTGCACAAATTTGTTCTTTTGAATTTAGAAAGTTTCTTAGAAATTTAGAAAATTGAAGTTTCTAGAGCTGTATCTAAATACTTTTTTTTGTGTGTGTGTGTCAAACAAGAGTCAGATTTCCCAAGGACTTTAATCTTTAGGTGTAATTAAGCCTTTTAACGATCTTTAATTGAATGTTTCATTTCAAATGGTTGATTCATTTGTAGTATGTCTACATGCAGTGATGTAGCCATAAATGGAATCTTACTTTCACTTTGAGTTTCACTTTACTCAAAGATTTTAAAATGATAGATTTATGAGATTGTTCAACAATGTGACTTATCGTTTAGCTTTAGTATGATGCATCTCTGCTTTTGTTTGTATTGTGAATTAACCCACACTTTGTTGATATACATTAGCAAACATTTGAGCAACAAAAACACTACACATACTCCACCATTGTTGTCTGTTTGTTCTCGCTTGCCATAAATCTACACCTCCCTAAACATGTACCATACACGTGAATGACTGCATAGTTTTTAAAGACTCATTTTCGGATTTTTACATGGACACAACGACATTTTCGAAACTTTCATTTTGTTGGCTGTCTTCAGTCCCAAATACGCTTTTTGTGGGAAGCAGCTGTTCCCAATGGGGTGGGTGGTCCTGGCCCACAAGGAGCCTCAGCGAGCTCTGTGGGGGGTCACATCATATTCTAAATAAATTTTAGCAGTGAACAATTAGGAGAAGGGTCATTAATTTTATTACCTGGCTGACCAAAAAAATGAACAAATTTGTAATTCGTCCTCCAAAAAAAAAGACAGTCTCACTGATTCACCTCCAGCAGCTAATAGTAATGACCCAAGCATACCTGAACCAGGTGAGGAAGCTCCAAACATTTCTGGTTGCAGCGCTAGCAATACTGGAAATATGCAGGAAACACCAAGATAGTTACCTGAACTTTGGTTTTATTTAATTTTTCTCAAAGCAAAGAGTCCTTGACCTAGTCACAGTGCATTATCTGCACCAAAGTTCCTGCTAACAAATGCATAAGGACGTCCAAATTAATAAGACATTTGCAGACGACTCATCCCCAATACCACAAGATGTACCCAAAACAAATGATGAATATGAACAAAATACCGATGTTTTGCTTTTATATTTTACATTAGGCTATAGTTTGTGCATAAACAAATCTAGATACAGTTACAAACATACCGTTTGTTTGAAAACAATCTTTTTTTTTGTCATACCCACTGCAAACTTACATGAGCAATAATATCGTTAAATGTGGAGGGGGCCTTACAATATTTTCGGGGGGAAAAGGGGGTCACAGGCAAAAAAGGGGTGGGAACCACTGGTGTAAAGCATACGCAAAAAAATGTTTAGAGTTTTTGGCTGAAAACACAATCTGGGAAATGGCACCTTAGAATTGTATTTAGAAACTCATTGAGTCATTGGCACACTTCATTACATCATAAACAGATTTAGGTCCAATCCCAATTCTAGCCCTTACAACTGAGGGTTAAGGGGAAGGGCTTCAAAACTTACCTTTAAGAATTGGGACACCACTTCAACACTTCAAAGCATGACGGTAAAACACGAACGCAGTTATGAATATATTAAAACGTGTTTGTTGGTCGTAAAAATTCGTAATAATGACAAAAAATACTAATTTGTGGATCTCCTTACTTCCGGGTTCAGCTATCCTGCCGTTGTGGCTGGTGTATTCTGGGAAATTTTCTTATCCCTCCGTTTGAAGTGTGATCCTGAAAAATCTTCGTTCTAAGGGGTGTATACAACTTGCCCGTAGCCCTATGCCTTCAAGCTAAAGAGAATTGGGACACCACTACCCCTTCACATAAACGTGCAAAACAAGGGGTAAGGGGAAGGGCTAAGGGGTAGAATTGGGATTGGGTCTTAATCAGCAACAAAATTATGCAATGTTGCCCTCTAACAAAGTGACACCCATATCACACCTAAATCATGTACACATTTGTATTTTAGTAAGCTGTCAGAATGCAGTTTATGGTGTTTACATGCGAGTCAGAGTTATGCAAAATTCTATCTTTGCACTGATAAAGGACACCAGGTTAATATGACTGTGCACATTGTCAGCGCATTGACCATAAAACTTGTTATTATCTTTCCACATAAACCAAAATAATGTGTTCGGGCTTTTAAATGTGTGCTGTAGTATTTATAGTGTTTACCTTTATTCAATTACCAGGCTGTGAAATTGACCAGTTCCAGAACCCAGCTGCCCTATGAGTACTATTCACTTCCCTTCTGCAAGCCTGAAAATATTGTCTACAAGGCAGAAAACTTAGGTAAGTCGTTTCACTGCTGGCATACATTTGAAGCATTATGAAATATGTACACAAATTAAGTTAATATTCGTTGATGTAGCATTGAAGATTTTAATAATGACGATGATGTGTGACCAGGTGAGGTGTTGCGAGGAGATCGTATCGTAAACACGCTATACACTGTCTTTATGAATTTGGACAAGAAGTGTGAGGTGTTGTGTAAAAAACCAGAGAGTCCCATCAAACTGTCAGTGGAGGAGAGCAAACTGCTAGCAGAGCGCATCCAGGAAGAGTACTACATCCACCTGTGAGTTCTTTCTCTACTCCTTCATCGAACAGAAAAACCTTTATGTCTTTCAATACATATAGTGCATTAGTTTGTACAGTTTTCTTCTGCTTGTGTTTCATGAATTAGGGCCTAAACAAAGTGTTTTTTATTTATTAAAAAAAAAAAAATTACACACCAGAAACCTTACATTTACATTTTTAGACATCTTACTATTTTGTTTATAGACTTTTTCTTCATAATGTCACACAGAATTTTTCGATTTCAATGTGCTACTTTTCCATTGTTCTTTAATGTAAATTGCTCGACCTGCATGAACGTTACATTCACATCTTGTGTCTTCTGAAGCACTGCACAGGACTGCCATGTTTTTTAGGTACCGTGTCAGGTTAAAATAACAGAATTTTTCTATCAGTCACTCATCACTGTTAGTTCCAAAGCAGTGAACTAATAAGAAGAACATGGAGGTGGGGCAAGCAATGCAAGCTTTTATTTATAGGCGAGTTCTATATGAATCGGCCAGAATGTATAATGTAAAGTTTTTCTTTATATTTAGATTTTTTTTCTTAATGTTTACCCGTATAAAACTATACTTTGTTTTATATCACCTGCATCAAAGTCCAAAAATAAAATTGTTAAAGCTGATGTGAGGATGTTTCTGATGTAGCCTTTACAGGAGGGAGGGTAAATGAGTTGTTGTTCTGTCTTCTGACTGACATTGGTTACACAATCGAAATAAAAAGTATGTAAGCTCTCATGAAAAGCATTTGTCTTTGCGTTCAATACAAACAGGTGTTTGACCTCCTAATACATCTTAAAATTCCAAATGTGTCAGAACACTAAGAATATTAAAACCCCGCATTTTTAGCATTTGCCACATTACTGTAGACTATTTGGGGAAATGATGATGCTTCTAGTGTTAATCTTTGAGATCATTGCCATCCCTTAGAACACTGATCAACAACTGGCAGGCCATGGCGTTCATGGAGTCCGGCCCTCTGAACTAATCAATCCAGCCTGTGACTGGATTCCAAAATTGTGAGGATCAAAAAGAGAATAGTGGTCCACACTATTTAAGCAACTAAACATAACAACAACTGAGTCTCTTGTCAGAATAACCACCATTTATGACTACATAGGCTGAAATGAAGACAGACTCAGACAGACTATGCGGCGTTCAGCATTTATTGTTTCAAACAGGTTTTAGCGTAAGTGAAGACCGGGTAGGGTGAAGGCGAAATGCGCGCGACGCGTGGTGTAGATCAAGTAGGGATGCGGTGGAGAGGGCTGTGCGACGTATTTGAGGAGAGGGAGGGAGATGCGAGATTTCCGGGAGATTATCATTGGATTGCGGGCATCCGGGAGTCTCCATGCATTTGCGGGTGACTCACGGAACTTCCGGGAGAATTGGGATATCTGCCTCAGGACTAAAAAAAGGAGGAAAAACAATCTGGCACAAGTTAAAATAGCATGATAAATAAATGGTACCAGAACAAAACAGGTCACAAATAATGTTCGCACATCAAATGAAACGTTAAGTCGGCTTAAATTCAAATCACAATGCTGAAATTGGCTACTCGCAGTGCTTAATCAATGGCTAAAGTTACATTTCCCCTTGTTGACTTAGCCTCACTAAGTTGAGGCAAACTATCTATCTCTCCTAGTGGTTGACTTTGGTGTAGGTGATGGGAGCCTGAATCAAATGCTTTCAGTTTTGTAATGAAATGGAAAAAATATAAACATTAAACATAATGTTAAGCCAAAATTTGATTTTTATTTGATTTTCTTCTTGAGGGTCCAGCCCCCATGGAGATGGTCTGGTAAAACTCTGGCCCTCTGACAAATATAGTTAATGACCCCTGATTTAGAACCTCCCCTGATTTAGCATTGTCCATTTGTAATCAGATTGATAATGCATTATTAATACCAATGTAATTGATAAAAAAAAATATCAAACCTTGGAAGCAAGAGAGACTTCATTCAGCAATATAAAAAATATCTTACCAACCACAAACAAACTTATATTCATGCATAAAAGCAAGAACCTATAAAAAGAAATCTCTGTTTTATATGTGTAGTTTTGTTTTAGTAGTTTGTGTCATGCTTTGATTAACAAGTCATATATATGCACAGCATTGCAGATAATCTCCCTGTGGCCACGCGGCTAGAGCTTTACCCAAATAAAGAGGAGGGAATAGATGATGAACAGAAGAAGGACACATTGAAGGATATTCAATTTGAGCATGGCTACCGGCTCGGCTTCACTGAAAACAACAAGGTTAGCATCGTTTTATGCCAGTCAAGAGATGGCCAAATTGAAAGACTTATAGTCTATTATTTATTTAAGGTTATTGATTTCAGTAACATCAAACTGCCATTCAAACTTGTATGGAAATATGCGGCTTTACTTAAATTTCAATACATAATGTAGTAATTGATATTATTGTTTGTATTGCCTGATTGGTTGACACGGGCTAATTGTTCAATCTCTGCAGTTCTATTTGCACAACCATCTGTCCTTCATCCTGTACTTCCACAAAGAAAAGTTGGAGGATGCCGAGGAGCACAATTACAGAGTTGTACGCTTCGAGGTTATGCCTAAGAGTGTTAAAATAGAAGGTAAGCACAAAAGAGAAAAAACTCCATAGGTTGAAGAGATATCAGAGAACGCTAATTCTGTTATCTGTTCAGTTGTACCTTTTTTCATCTGTATTGTTCTATTTGGTCCCACTTTATATTGTCACTTATACTTGTGAACTTACATGGTAAGTAGATGTGTAAGTGGTATGTAACTACAGTGTATGTACACACTGGTACATAGTATTTACTTGCGTAATACTGGTGTTACTACACTCATGTAACAACCCACTGAATAGTATGTGTAAGTACAAATGTGTAACAGGACATTGGTAACAACACTAGGAAACTACACATCTGTAACAAGAATTATGTAAGTGCATTGCGTAACAACAATATGTACTTGCAGATGTTTTCCCACTTCCACACCTGTTTGCAGATCATGTACTTGTGAACACTGTATGGCAGAACTAATGCTGCATTAAAAGGTTTCTCCTTGTGATACTTGCATGGTAAATCCACAGGAACTGTCCACTCAATATAAAGTGTAAAATGGTCTTAAGAGCTAAACAACTTAAGAGTTTCGAGTTAAATCCGGGTTTAACTAATCATTTTATTATAGTGTATCAAACAATCATTCATTCATTTTATTTTCAGCCTATGCCGAGTTCAGACTGCATGATTTTCAAAGTAGTCGTGTCACAGATGTGTTCACACTGCATGACTATTTGGGCTAGTGTTTTGTCGCTGCCCAGTGCTTTGTAAAATAACTCTTAATTAGTTTAGGGGTGCCACGGTGGCGTAGTGAGTAGCACGTTCGCCTCACAGCAAGAAGGTCGCTGGTTCGAGCCCCGGCTGGGTCAGTTGGCATTTTTGTGTGGAGTTTGCATGTTCTCCCCGTGGTTGCGTGGGTTTCCTCCGGGTGCTCCGGTTTCCCCCACAGTCCAAAGACATGCGGTACAGGTGAATTGGGTAAGCTAAATTGTCCGTAGTGTCTGTTTGTGAATGAATGTATGGATGTTTCCCAGTGATGGGTTGTGGCTGGAAGGGCATCCGCTGCGTAAAACAAATGCTGGATAAGTTGCCGGATCATTCCACTGTGGCGACCCCAGATTAATAAAGGGACTAAGCCAACAAGTAAATGAATAAATGAGTTTAATAATTTGAATGCAATTGGTTTAGTCACTTTTTAAAATGAAAGCCAAGTAATTGCGTTTTACAGTGTACTTCATCATATTTATTCTGTTTAATATATTGTACTGTGTAAACTTCATAACACTGTTCATTTTTTTCATTTTTACTTACTATCATCTTATTGCTTCTGTCATGTGTTGTAGATATAAAAGCAGATGAGCGAGGCACATGCACATTACCCGAAACAGTTGCCCCTGTTCCTCAGGAGATCGACCCGTCCAAAGAAAACAACATTCTCTTCACATACTCTGTGCACTGGCAGGTGAGAGACATCTTCTCCTCCATCAAGACATCCACTTGCGCTTCATCTTCCCGTTTGGTTTCATTGAAGCGCCTCTCGTCTTCTTTTTTAGGAGAGTGAAGTGAAATGGGCGTCTCGTTGGGATACGTACCTCACCATGAGCGACGTGCAGATCCACTGGTTCTCCATCATCAACTCTGTAGTCGTGGTGTTCTTCCTGTCAGGTATTACAGATTATTTTCATGTACTGTATTTTCTGGAAAATATCAGTAATTATTAAATTTGTCAGTTCTGAAAAATTCCCATTAATCTGAATTATAAAAAGATGTTAATGCTATCTATACTTTGACACTGCAATTTACTGTTTTGGATGAGAATTGCTCAACTTGTACTTCAGCTTATATTGTAGGCTACCCACTGCCCACTAATGTCAAACAACAAAACTTAATCGTAAAGTTGATCACAATTATTCGTAATATCCACTTATTTTTCCAAAAATCAAACAACAAAAGTCACCTGGCTACAAGATATATTTACTGCTTTAAATATTACAGTCAACATTATTTTGAACATGGCAAGAAAACACATTTTTGACTTGATATTATTCTGAAATATGGTTTTGCGGTTTGGAACATTGGGTCTGCATTTTTATGACATTAATTCTAAAAGTTATTTGATGCTAAATACACACTTGTTACAAATATGCGTAATGTTTTCTGTGGTCCTATTTGGAAGGTAATTGTTATTTGTGTAAGGATCTTTTGCCATTTTAAATTACAGGTGGTAGTAATTATGATTTTTGTAGCCATCTGAGTCATTGAATATTTTTTTCTCACACCACCGATGTAAAAATTGGCTTATTTCATGACGATTGTGCCAAAGTGGATGCCGATGCGTTTGAATCTAATGTGAGTTTAATCAGGGTTAGAGCTGAAAATCTAAAGCAAGGTGGACCCTATGGGCCATATTTGAGGATGTTATGATCATGTGAGACACATATTTGCGGATTCATAAGATTACAATCTCTGACGTGTACCATGAATTTATCTCCATCTGAAAGGAAGTGTTTTAATCTACGATGAGCTGTTGAGATTTTATTTATTTTTTCTATTAAATATGTCCTCATGAGAAACAATTGCTGGCCTATTAGGGCTTATGTACACAATTTAAATTGTGAACTTATTATTTAGACACAGACACAGAAACAAGTGCTATGTTCAGTGCTTCCCACACATAGACTTTACTTGGGTGGGCTGCCCAGGTATATTAACGGCTGCTTAAGTATATTTGGTGGTGACATGAATAAAACTATTATTATCATCCTTTTATGCTTTTTTTTTTGTATCCGTCCAATAAGCCAAACATTCGCAATCGATTAACCAGTGGAAAGTCTACTGTCACTTTACGTTGATATGCAACTTAAGCCCCACCCATTTGTGTGTGCGCATTTGAATTTTGAACCCCCTGGCCCGTCCTCAAACATAATAGCGAGAAAAAGAATCAGTGTTGCCAGATTGGGCAGTTTTTTCTGTTTGTTTGTTTTTTTTCGCCCAATTGGCCGGTTTTGAATTTGATTGTGAAGGTAAAACGTTTTGGATAGGTTTTGTGCTGGAATCAGTCAGCTACATCTGGCAACACTGGAAAAAAAACACTGTAGCAGATGCCGGTTAAATCATGGCGTGAAGACACTGTGCTCAGCTGGATATTATTGGAAGTTTGTGGATGAACCAAAGATGAAACTGTGAACAGTCAGGGGTTGAGGTTTATTTTTGCCAAAATGCCTCAGCATTATAGCCCCAGCCTTGTGCTGTGTTCCCTCTCAGGAGTGCTTCTGAAATATACACGCTTACAACGGGGGATTTGTTGGCCGTATGTTAAAGTTGGTCTTCCGGGAGAAATAAAAAATCAGGAGGGTGACGTTAGACGGGTCTGAAATATGGGCGACTCGCGGGAAAAAACGGGAGTATTGGCTGGTATGCTCACGCATACACTATGCACTCTGACTACTTCAATATTGACAAGCCATGGTGGGCATTTCTCTCTATCTATCGCGCTGAACGCTGTCGACCAATCGCAACAGACTGGGTCATCGGTCCAATTGGTGCAGATTAGCATCATGCTAAGGAAGGGGTTTTGGAATAATTGAACCGCTGAACGATTTATATGGGAGTCACTGGGATAATTAGGTAAAAATAAATGCGTATTATAAGACAATGAAAGTGTTTTTTGACCTTGCTTGTATATCAGCCTGTTGTTGGAGACCCCCAAAACCAAAATATGACCCTTTTTAATGTATAATAGGGGCTCTTTAATAAACTACACAGATAAACTTTTACTATGTACTGGAGAGAACAAAATATACTGGCTGCAAAATATTTGTACTCAATTACAAAAGGCATAATCAACTAATTTGCCTTGTTTAAATAATCTGCACTTTTTATTCTAGTAATTGTTATAATTTAAAGCAATGTTTTTTTATTCTTTTTTTTCTTATTTGCTGTATATTTTATTAATGTAATGATGTTAATATATTACATACTTTATACAAATCTAAAATGCTTTGGCAATACTGTGTCGTAACTAAGCAACTGTCAGTGGGGGCACATGGCTTCTAGATAGCATAAAAAGTAAGAGAAACAGTGGATTTCTTTTATTTCTTTTCTTTTATTTCTTTTATTATTTTGCCTTTTTAATAACTTTAACCCAATGAAAAGAAAATGTGTATAACAGTGTCATAATAAAAATATAGATAAAACACATTATTGTTTTGTTTGTCACATATAGTTGACCATTTATGGTATTTATGGTAGGTAAAAGGTGTGTTTCGATCTGTCTACCACTGCAAGTATATTTCAAACCTGTGGGAAGCACTGATGTTTATAACATTTATATTTAATTCTATTTGGGGGTTATTGGCAGCCTAATTGACATTAGTTCTGAATGCAGTCCCAACAATAACATTTTGAGCAAGTGTGATGTAGTCAGTTGTGACTAATTATACAATGCAGTACATGCTTGCATGACTGGTCGAATTGGTTTTCTTTTTTTGCAATGGTGATTTGGCATCTAAGCAGGTGTTTTTGTACAGGCATACTGAGTATGATCATCATCAGGACCCTGAGAAAGGACATTGCCAACTACAACAGAGAAGATGACATCGTAAGATGCTGCTATCTGATTGGTTGTTGACATTCTGCTACTGATCTCTTTGTTGTATGTTATCTCACTGCTTTCTCTTTCTGGCTAATAGGAGGACACAATGGAGGAGTCTGGATGGAAGAACGTTCATGGCGATGTGTTCCGCCCACCTCAGTATCCCATGATACTTAGCTCCCTGTTGGGCTCTGGCATCCAGATGTTCTCCATGGTTCTCATTGTTATCTGTGAGTATTGTTTTTATGCATTTAAAATTCTCCATGTATTTATCTGTACCTGGTGTCGCCTTACTACTAGTGCGACCACCTTGCACAAAATCATCATTATTGGTAATCACACGCTTGTGAAGATGGCAAGAAAATCTTTTGGATGTTATGATTTATTTTTTAGATAAATATCTTAATTTATACAATCACTGGCCACTGTAATAGGTACACTTTAGTAGTACCGGGTTGGACCTCCTTTTGCCTTCAGTACTGCCTAAATCCTTTTTTTTGTGGAATATATTCAACAAGGTATTGGAAATATTCCTCAGAGATTTTGGTCCATATTGACATGATAACATCACGCAGTTGCTGCAGATTTACTTTCATGTTGTTCATGCCAAATTCTGAGTATACCATCCGAATGTCGCAGCAGAAATCAAGACTCATCAGACCAGGCAACGTTTTTCCAATCTTCTATTGTCCAGTTTTGGTGGGCCTATGCAAATTGTAGCTTCAGTTTCCTGTTCTTACAATGGCACCCAGTGTGGTCATCTGCTGCTGTAGCCCACAAGCCTCAAGGTTCGACATATTGTGTGTTGAGGCTCTTCTGCATACCTCAGTTGTAACGAGTGATTATTTGTGTTACTGTTGCAGGATTCATACAGTCATGGAAAACCTGCAAAAGTTATGAAATTTGGACATTGCATTTTCCAGGCCTGGAAAAGTTTTGAAAAAAAAAAAGAAAAATAAAGAAAATTAGGAAAAAATATCTGTAACAAGTTAGTTTAACAAATATCTGTATACTTAAATATAGGTTACTTGTCTTTACTTCTTTTCTCTCCATGGTCAAACACATGCTCTCACATTAGTGCTGTGTGAACATTTTCTAAATAAATTTTTCATAGATATCAGCAGTGTTTCCTCTGCATTATTTCAATGACAAATGTCGTGAGCGCAGTATTACAAGATCACATTCATGTAATACGAGCATGCCAATTTCATTGTTTGCGTGCCGATTTCCTTTGTTCATGCACACAACTTACACGCCCTCAAATATACACTGCTCAAGCGCAGTGTATATTTCTTCCCCATTTCTTCCCCATTCTGATGCTCTTGTGTGCTAAACGCTGCTGAAGTGTGATTTAGTGCGTCTATGTAAAGAGTATATCTCCAACATGTATTCAATTGGCTAGGAATATTTCTGAATGTCTAAAATAGACCTACACAATGGCATTGATGCATCCTGAAGTAAAGTGAAACAGCCATAAACTACAGCAAGAAAAAAAAGTCACTGTATGCAGAACCGTAGAGCTTTATCTATAAAGTATAATTATGGAAACTGTGTCCGTCCTATGTAAAAGCTACGTCGTGTTTGCTGGCTATACGCATCCCACAATCCTGTCAGTTAGTCAGTCAGTCAGTCAGTCGGCATGTTACCTTAAAGGGTTACACAAATAACACGCATATAGCACACAGCACTACTACGATTACAGAAAAGTTCACTCAGTTATATTTCACTTACCTTTTAATACGTTTTGGTGCGATTATAACAACAACTGCATTTTTTGAAAAGATGCTGTGATGTGGACGTGGCGGCAATAAATTTTGGTGTGCCGCCCTGCCATGAATAAATGAATGTAGCAGAAACTGTGATAAAGAATCATTTAAAATAACAGATTGTTGCATGTTTTATGATATGCTGTAATAGCTTTGAGCATGCATTGTTTTTCTTATTATTTACCATGTATATGTAGACATTACATGAAATATTAGGTTATGAAAATTTACTTAAGTCATGGAAAAGTAATTGAGTTTTAGTAGTAAAAAGGTGCATGAACTCTGCTGTTGCCTTTCTATCAGCTGGAACCAGTCTGGCCATTCTCCCCTGACCTCTGGCATCAACAAGACATTTGCGCCCACAGAACTGCCACTCGCTAGATATTTTCCCTTTTTCTGACCATTTTCTGTAAACCCTAGAGATGGTTGTGAGTGAAAATCTCAGGAGATCAGCGGTTTCTGAAATACTCCTGAAATAACATGCCACTTTCAAAGTCACTTAAATCCCCTTTCTTCCCCATTCTGATGCTCGGTTTGAACTGCAGCAGTTCGTCTTGGCCTTGTCAGCATGCCTAAATGTATTGAGTTGCGGCTATGTGATTGGTTGATTAAAATAAAAATGTGCATTAACAAGCAGTTGGGCAGTTGGGTGTACCTAATAAAGTGGCTGGTGAGTGTATATATGCTTGTATGCATATGTCATCAAAACAATTACAGTATTATCAAAGACTATACATTTCACACTCGTGCCTGTCATTTATGAAGTGCTAAATATCGCTAATAATTATTATTTTGTTTGACTTTTTTTTTCTTTTTCTTTAACATGCTGAAACTGTTTGTTTGCAGTTGTGGCTATGTTGGGAATGTTGTCACCATCCAGCCGAGGAGCTCTGATGACGACAGCCTGCTTCCTCTTCATGTTCATGGGGTAAACAAATAAACCATCATTTGCTGTATTCTAATTTGTATTTTCAAGCATTTTATTGCTTCACACTCAATCCAATCAAATGGTCATACAGTTTGTTTGGAGGATATTTTGCCGGAAGACTCTACCGCACTCTTAAAGGCCACAGATGGAAGAAAGGGGCTTTCTGCGTGAGTATTGTTCCATTTTAAATAACTGTATTTACACTAGCTGAAAGAAATTATTTGAAAGTGTTAAGACATTATGTATGTTTGTCTTTATAGACAGCAACTCTTTACCCAGCTGTCGTCTTTGGGATCTGTTTCATTTTAAACTGTTTCATCTGGGGAGAGCACTCTTCTGGCGCAGTAAGTATCCATACACGTGTTTATGTTGTATTTTTAAGTAAGCATTAGGCTGCTTTTATTACAGTTTTATTTAATTGCTTTTTTTTTTGTCCACTCAAATATCACATTTGTTAACTCTTATGCTGTGTTCACACCAGATGCGGCAAGTGCAGAGAATTGTGCTATTCATGCGTAAATAGACGCATGAACATTTGAGTTTACTTGCTTCATTTACGCATACAAATCCACTTCATTCGCGCATTAAATTGACTTTTGAACCGACGTGAATTTGCGTGATGGGCAGGGCTTCTGTCTATGGCCTGGTGACTCTTGCTTTATTGCTAAATGGCTAACATGGATTTTTAGAGAATATGTGTTTATGTGCTTTATGAAGGCTGAAAAAGAGGTGCACCAAGCTCTATGAGTTCATAAACTCCTCCAGAAACTTAACCTGGATGATGGAAGCTTTCAGCGGTGCTTCTGACTGAGCCAAGCCCAGTTTGATGAACTGTTGTCGGTGTTGGCAGGAGAATTTTCCCCCAGGTCACCAACAACAGACATTACATCATAACCACACCCTCACAAAAGCAAGCTCCTGATTGGTTAATGTGGCGCAAATGTTCGCTGAAGTTAAGATTTTCGAACTGAATCGATTTGCGCGTCAAACTTGCAAAACGCTCAATTTGCGCCGCACCATTCGTGCAATTCGCATCATTTACGCCGCAGGATGCCTATTCGCTCCTTTGCATTGACTTAACATGTAAATCACTCACGCTTGATGCATCTACCGCGTCTGGTGTGAACGCAGCATTTGGCTGAAAAGTTCAAATTGACAAAATCACTTGTTTTGATTGCAAAATGGTCCACCATTTAAAAACATTAAAACCATGATTACATTGTTATCAAACACCATAAACTTGCAGTGAAATAAATATATATTATTTTCAGTTAGTCTTTTTACAATAGACAACACAATACAGCTCTAAATAAGAGATTATTTTTAAAGTCAAATACTTGGAAGAAAAAAACACCATTGCTAGCCCCCAATCATAAGCTGTATTCAGAAGGGACTGGTTTTAGTTAGAGGAATTTCTTTCACACACATTTTGATTTTAATCAAGCCTATCTGAATCTGCCATGTCTGTCTTTTTCTCAAAATCCTGTGAATAAAATCCAGTGCAAAATACTGTTTTTCAGCAAGCTTTGTGGTCTTATGAGAAATATTATCCTGTCTGAATGTGATTTTCTGTACCAAAAATATTTTTTTTAACATGAGATTTTCTTGTGTTTTGGTCAATGTAAACTACTTTACAATCTAGCACGCCAGTGTTCAGTTTTCTGCTTTATACGCACTAGAAAACTACAATGCATCGAAATAAAAAATGAAATTGCCAAAAAGATTTAAATCACATCAATTGCTAACACTGGCAACTGTATGATCAATTTTACTTTCTATCAGGGGTGAATACATGTTATCCTTTTGTTCATCACAGGGAATCCAATATAGCAGTGATTACCAACCTTTTATAACTTGCGTGCGCCTAAACCAAACGATGTTTCCTCTGCCCAACGTATACAGTGGTCCTTCGTTAATCATGGGGGTTACATTCTAAAATGAATCCGCAATAGTTGAATTTTAAGGAAGTCCTAAGAGGCCAAGCCTTAAAATATATTTTTCTCTTGTTATGTCGTGATCACGACTTAATTATCTTGTGATCTCGACATAACAACTAATTTAAACATAAACAACTAAAGGCGTTCAGAACAGCCATAATATTATAAGCGCAAACGCCCATGATTAATGTACATTCATGATTATATTTATGTATATTATTATATACCATTATTTACAATAATATTCCCTCAACTGTTGCATTTTAAAGCAACTCTATATGGCGCAAAATAAGTTGCTGCATCTATGAGTTAAATTATGAAGTATGATGAAGATCCTGCTTTTGCTTTAATCCTTTCCGCAAGTTATTTACAAGTACTTTAAAATTGCACCATATAGAGTTGCTTTAAAATGGTAACAGTTGAGGGAATATTATTGTAAATAATAGTATATAATCATATACATGAATATAATCATGAATGTACATCAATCATGGGTGTTTGCGCTCATAATATTATGGCTGTTCTGAACGCCTTTAACATGTTACACAAATGCGCATCTGCAGCTAGGCTATTCTCTCCCTGGCCAGATATTATTATTATTTTTTAATTATTATTAATAATAATAATAATAATAATAATAATAATAACAATAATAAATACATAAATAAATACAAATAAAAAATAAGTCGTGATCACGAAATGACATAACTTTTTGTTATGTCGAGATCACGAGAAAATTGTCATTATCACGAGAAAACAACTTTTTGTTAGGTCGAGATCACGAGAAAATTAGTTATGTCGAGATCATGAGATAACAAGAGAAAAAATATATTTTAATCCTTAGCCTATTAGGACTTTCGTAGAAATCTGCAAAGTAGTCCGCTTTATTATTTTTTTACAATAATAGAAGTTTTAAGGCTGTAAACCCGCTCACTATACTATTATCTCAGATAGGCTTTAACATTTTCACACTTTTCTCTCTTGTTTAAACACTCGCGTAACTTCTGCCATCCTTTGGCATGTCCAAAAATACAAATATTATGAGCGATGGTTAGCATCTTCCTCTGCTTTTTGGGTGCTTCCGTGGGTTCCTTTGACGATGCAGAATGTTTTGTTGACATTATGGAGTTTGTTGGCGAGAACTTGCAAACATTACTGTACAGCACTTCAGAGTCACACTCGTAGCGATCAAAGATTTATGTCAATTTGACAAGCTAAACGCATTCTGTACTGTACAGGAGACACATCATAGAGGAGATTAACTGACAGTGGTCTACAGCCAATTCAGAACACAATGCACTAATCAGGATGCAGAACACTATGTGCTGTAAATAAAAGCATGTCAAATTGCATTTTAAAAAATCTGCAAAACTGTGAGATCACGAAAGGTAAAGTGTTTTATGGCGAGAGCCCCCTGTACAGCCAAAAAACAAAAAAAAACTTAATGGGTCTTAAAACCAATCTTATAGGCTTTTGAATACATAGTAATAATTTACTATTTATTTCTCATTACTTGATCATCATGGTATTAATAATAAATGAAATGATGACTAGACATGTTAAAAACCACTGCAGTGGACATTGTGTCCTTCTGTGAGATTTGTGGTGATTGTTTTAATAAAGGTCAATAAAAATGCGTGAAAGAAATACAAAAAAAGTGTTAAAGCATTTGCAAGGAAAGACTTCTGCTGTGCTATGTGATGATGAGGATCAAGTGGATTCTGGGTTCATTAAGCATGTTTTAGCAATTGGGGAAAACTAGGGCAGTTGTGTGATACTTTAAAAGAGCAGCCGTTTATTTTATTAATTCACAGTAAATGTTTTTGTACACTGACTGCCATTTCTCATTTTGACACATTTCAGGTTCCTTTCACTACGATGCTGGCTCTGTTGTGCATGTGGTTTGGTATTTCATTGCCTCTCGTGTATCTGGGCTACTATTTTGGTTTCCGCAAGCAGCCGTATGACAATCCAGTTCGCACCAATCAGATCCCCCGGCAGGTCCCTGAGCAGCGCTGGTACATGAACAAGTTTGTCGGGTGGGTGATCTTATTATTGTGTTTGTGAGAACGTGAGTAGTTAACATTTACCAATTGAACTTTCTTAATTGCATGTTTGAAGTTCTGATAGTCTTGCTTTTATGACTTATCTAGTAAAGTGCCTTCTCAAACAAGAAAAAAAATTGTCATTTTGGTAGGGTTCGGTTTTGTACAGATTTTTTCTTTTTCCAGATTTGTTCAGATTGGCTACAGAACAAACCACTGTTGTGACGTGCAATGAATTAACTAAAGTTGCCTAGTTTACCTAACTAACCTAGTTAAGCCTTTAAAATGCACTTTAAGCTCAATTCAAGTATCTTGCAAAATATCTAGTATGTTATGCAGTATGTATTTTCATCATAGTATGCAACAACCCCCCCCCATCCCCCGCCCCCCCGAACTATCTGAAAAACCAGTTCAGATAATTAACAATAAAAAAAGAAATATAATTATCAAATCTCATTAACCTTTTCTTCACTGTATAACTTACACATTCTGATTAAAGAGCAATGAATGAATCTCATTTATTATGATTTTTGGTTTGATTACATTAAATAACACAGGTGTCACTTTAAAATACATCGTAATAAAGTTATAATAAAAGCATTCGATTGCTATCCTAACGGTTTATGCTCATTTATTACAAATTACATGTGTTTGGAAAAAAACAACCATTATCGACATCTTTAGATGTTGTTATTATTATTAATTATATGTATATGCCTGTTAAACACGCACCCAAAACTCAGACGTTCGCTACGCTTTAAATCGCATGTACATAATTAGTTTGGGAAACAGCGTCTGTTTATTACTATGGAGTGCGTCAGCTGACAGTCACGCATTGCTTTATGACTGTTTAGAAGATTGCATATGAGGAGCGACACCACCTGTAATAAAAAGGAAAGGGAATCCCACCATTTTAATATTTATTTCATCCCCTTGGTGGTTCTGCGGTATGGGTTGCGTATAGGGAAGATTGGTTCTTTAAGGTTTATTGCCACCCTTCAGAAAAGGACTAAAAATATGGGAGAAATACGGGAAAATACCTTTACTGGATGGTAGCGGGATAGAACTGTAAAATAAGGGAGAATCCCGGGAAAAACAGGAGGGTTGACAGGTATGGTTATAAGCCTGATACCTTCTAAACCCCGGTCACACTTTTCACCCCATAGACTTCCATTCATATGCATACAAATGTGACAGAACGGAAACACAAGCTCGTGCAAGTTTCACAGTTCTCTGTATTGTGAAGTTCATGCTTAGTGAACTCTGACCTGCAAAATCGCATCATGTGACAGCGTGAGACCAATAAAAGGTCAAAACATGATCTCTCTAGAAATCTTGCCCCTTCTCGCAGTGCGGTACAACAAAATTTTGCATGCTCAAATACTAGTGTGACTTCGGCATCAATCATTGTCTATTATGCAACAAAGATTCTAAGCACATGTGAATGTGAAATAAGAGATTTGCATAAAGTAAGTAACTTTTAATAGACACTGCACTTTTACATAAAATATGAATTGTCAATATTGGTTTTATGGTCAAATTAATTTTGTTTGTTTTCTCCGTTTAGCATCCTGATGGCAGGAATCCTGCCGTTTGGTGCCATGTTCATTGAGCTCTTCTTCATATTTAGTGTAAGTTAAACTAAATGTACATGGCACAGGCACAGGTGTCAAATCCAGTTCCTGGAGGGCCGCAGCTTTGCACTGTTTAGTTCCAACCCTGCATCAACACACTTACCTGTAGGTTTCAAACAAGCCTGAAGGACTCATTAGTTTGATCAGGTGTGTTTAATTAGGGTTAAAGCTAATTTGTGCAGAGCTGCAGCCCTCCAGGAGCTGAGTTTGACACCTTGGATTATAGGTAAACACTGCATACTCTATCTATAATTGTACACATATTGATGCTTTACATTGAGGTCTGCTCATTTGTAGGCTATCTGGGAAAACCAGTTTTATTACCTGTTTGGATTCCTCTTCCTCGTCTTCATTATTCTTGTGGTTTCCTGCTCTCAAATCAGCATTGTGATGGTGTACTTCCAGCTCTGTGCAGAGGTGGGTATATAATTACAGACAAAAGAGAACTGATCGCTTTCATGTTTGGAACTAAACATTTGCTTGGATATGTTTACATTAAGTACAAAAATTGTTACACTTCTCTTCACTTCACATCCAACAAAACATTCAGTACTTTCTCAGATTTTTAACTATTCAGAACTGTAAGTGTATATTTTCATGATTACTCTGTGCTTGTTTAGGTGAATCATTTATTTTTATTTTTTATTTTGCTATCTGATGAGTGTTATGCTGGGTTTACACCAAACACTCACTCCAGTTTACTCGCCGTACTTTTTACCTCAAGTGAATTTTCAGCTCAAGTTGGTAATTTAGAATTGCGTGGAAGACACCATTGACAAATTCCACACATTCATTTGTACAATATACTTTTCACGTTCTTACTATATAATATCACGTTTGTGCAATATGCTTTTCACGTTCGTACAATATAATATCACGTTTGTAAAATATACTTTTCACGTTC
>CAIGQQ010039592.1:5724887-5741486 GCA_903798035.1 Danio albolineatus | reverse complement strand
GTTCGTACAATATAATATCACGTTTGTAAAATATACTTTTCACGTTCTTACAATATAATATCATGTTTGTACAATATACTTTTCACGTTCTTACAATATAATATCACGTTTGTACACTATACTACCACGTTCTTACAATATAATATCACGTTTGTACAATATACTTTTCACGTTCGTACAATATAATTATCACGTTCGTACCATATAATATCTAGTTTGTATAATATACTTTTCACGTTCTTACAATATATCACGTTTGTACAATCATTGTATGTTTGTACAATACAATTATATTGTACACACCTGATATTATATTGTACGAACGTGATAGTATATTTTACAAATGTGATATTATATTGTACGACCGTGAAAAGTATATTGTACAAACGTGATATTATATTGTAAGAACGTGAAAAGTATATTGTACAAACACGATAAAGCTCAGATTTATTTTTACCTGGGTGGCAGCTCTACGCTTCCATACATAACAGATAAAAATATTAATGCTATTTCTTGCGGATAAATGTAAGCTTTTTAATTTTCCAAGCTAGTGTTTTGCTATAGTGATGTCACAGCGATGCATGCGCTATGGCGATTATTAAAATAAATCTAGAGATGATTGCTTTGTTGGATTTCAAATCAGTTGAAGTTTGGTCGACAACAATATAATTTTAGCTAGCTATTTTATTGATAACTATGATTTTGTTACTGGTAAATGTAAAATTACTTCCATGCTGTTCCAAGAACTTTTTGAGCTTTTTTGTGTGCTTTAAGTGCTGCTTTGCATTCTTGTTGTATTGATTGAGCGTCATAATCTTTGACACTCTGTCCACTCATACACTCAGAAGATAACAAGCTAATTTTTAGAGCCACGATAACAAAAACAAAGGTCACTTCATTTGAATGCAAAATCATCTCTGAAATGGTGATACAGTTCGTTCTGTCTGGTAAACCTTGATCAGAAACTCACTTACTGTCAGTAGATGTTGAACAGAACAGCTGTCAATCAATGTGCCTCCTCCCCCCCACAGGACTATCGGTGGTGGTGGAGAACGTTCCTTGTGTCTGGAGGATCTGCCTTCTACGTCCTGATCTACGCCATTTTCTATTTCGTCAACAAGGTAACGTTCAGTGTGTTACAATATACTGGTTTAATTTCATATACAATGGGCCAGTTGGCATTTCTGTGTGGAGTTTGCATGTTCTCCCCGTGGTTGCGTGGGTTTCCTCCGGGTGCTCCGGTTTCCCCCACAGTCCAAAGACATGCGGTACAGGTGAATTGGGTAAGCTAAATTGTCCGTAGTGTATGTGTGTGAATGAGAATGTATGAATGTGTTTCCCAGAGATGGGTTGCGGCTGGAAGGGCATCCGCTGCGTAAAACAAATGCTGGATAAGTTGGTGGTTCATTCCGCTGTGGCGACCCCGAATTAATAAAGGGACTAAGCCGAAAAGAAAATGAATGAATGAATTTCATATACAACACCTTATGCTTTTTTGAATTGGCTGACAGACTTTAAAATGTATTTTAGCCTCAAACTGGCATTAATTATAGAATAGATAATTCTCAGTGTACACAAAGTCAGCTGTTTTCTAATCACACAATCTATACACACAGACACACACCAACTGCCATAAAATAACCAGTTTAAGCATGAGTAATGAGGTGCTTGTGTATTTTTGTGGGACTTATTTACATTTTCTGTAATCTTCGGAAGCAGAGCTAAACAAACAATCATCATCTGAAATATATTACTTGTTTATATAAAATAAACACACACATTTACTTAACATTTATGTTTTTTTTGTTTTTTTTAATAAAGAAGTCCAAATATATTTGATGCATGTATATATGCATGTCTCATTGAGGACCCCCTCAAAAATGAGATGGGCTATCCCATTCAATAAACACTTTTATAGTTAAATTTATAACAAGAATTTATATATTGTACAAGATTATTACATTTATTTGAATATCTATAAAATAGATATTTTCTACATTCTATATTATTAATAATGTTACTCCAGACTGATGTAATGCATGCTTAAATGAATGTACATATATATTAGGGGTGTAATGAATATCAAATCTCACGGTTCAGATCACATATTGTTTTTTTTTGTTTTTTGTTTTTTTAGTCACAGATCGGACCATTTTTCGGATCAGCCAAAAAGGGGAGACAAATGTAACATTACAAAAACAGTACTGCAAGAAACTTACTGCTAAATGTATAAATCAAACACTATAACTTGTACAACCCATATTTATTTACATAGTTATTCACTCATTTTGAAGAATTTTTCAGCGGCATATTTTTTATGGCTGGTTCTCGCCACCTTTAGGTTAAATAATGTAATTGCAGCCTACAACATTCATATTTGAGCTTCGTTAAATGCATATGACAGTGATTTTAATCTTTACCCTAAACATCAGTGGTTTTATCTAAACTATAAACTGTTATTCTAGTGCTTCTGTGTTATTTGACTGTTTGTAACTTCATAACTAACTCAAAAGACTAAAGACTCGATCTTTTTTTTTTTTTTTTTTTTTTTTTTTTTAAATTAATGATTAATCAGGCAGCTTACACTGAATGCATTGATGTAGGATAAACAAATAGTGACAGAAAACATCTTTAATGAAACCCACCACATCCTGAATAACCTACCACAACTTCTTCCGTCATCATTATATTTTACAGGAAAGCCTTAATGCTTTCATACATATGATTTGAATGACGCGAGAGGCAATCTCTCTGCGATCATTACAAATAGAGTGGAGGAACTATGACATTACCTTATAGGCCAATCGGCTGCTAGCATAAAACTGGTTCCCTTTATAAAATCCCCATAGGATTTTCACATGGGCTTTTCGAAGATTGCAAATAATAAGCTCTGTGTTCAAACACTGTTCATTGCACTTACACGTTTTGTCCAGCCAGATAATCCTCACATGAAAAATACAGCGTTATGCACTTTTGGGTCGTAAATGCAAACGCAAATACTAAAAAGTTAACTGATATACTAGGCTATAAACGGACTACAGCCTTCGGGGGGCGCTCGTCTGTGATGTAAGCACCACCCTGCTACAGACAATTCTTCAAGCTTATTTTTAAAATTATGGTTCATCACAAAGGTTAAATCTCTCGGTTTATTATATTTTAATTCGTGCTATATATTATAAACAAATAAATATGCAAAAACACAGACCTACGTTTCTTTTGGACAGTTTTTACATGGGAAATACATTTTGTTTTGCTTTACGGTAGTTGTAAAAGGTTTAAAACTGTATGTCTAAATGTGCCTACATAGAATTATCATAAAACATTTAAATAAGTGTATCGCGCACATGCATACAGCCCACTTACCTTAGTAATACACGACAGAAATGAGGCAAAGGGACAAGTCTCAAGTCTGCAAGTTCCATCATAGACACAGAACAAAATTTAATATTCTTTTTTTTTGTCACGAAGTACAGCGAAAAACATATGCTATACATTTAAGGAGGAGTGTGTTATGACACAGTTAAAATGCGTTCAGATGAAGGAAAAAACGACAAAGTCCTTTGATCACGTTAAAATAGCAACTCACATGTATGTATTTTTTTTTTCTACACATTTATTCACACGTTTGCATTTCTGAGAGCAGGACAGAGACAGGCTGCACTGGTCAGCAGTAAGTTATCTTCATAATATCGTTTAATTAAAATAAATGATCAACAAATGAATCTGTTCTGGCAGTCTTTACAAGTCAAGGTATTATCTACACACAATGTGAATTCCCAATTAGAAAAATACTATACAAACTATAAAATAATATTTATGAAAATACTTAAATCACAGTCAAATCCTAATGTCCACCGCAAGCGGGCTGCGTTCCAGACCAGTTCAGCTTGATGATGTATAATGTCTCTGACACCGCCTGTAGTCCCGTTTAGTAACCTTGATAGCAACCGTCTTTTAAAAGAAGCGTAACAGATTGTAAAAAATCAAGAGAGTGATGTAACTGATGTGTTTCATGTTGTAGAATAAAACGTGAAAGTATCTTGAGTTTGTGTTAGCCATGAACTTTAAGCGATTTATCTGAATGCCCATTGAAAAAAACATTGACTTTTGGATGAGGGTACCGGAACTGCTATTCTCCACTCTATTTATCTACCAGTAAAAAAAAAAAGCACCACGTGCGGGCCACGTGTGTTCCGAATCAAGGATTGTAATCTGCACGAATCAACCGTGATGCGTTACACCCCTTATATATATTTATATATAATTTAGTCAAAAGACATTTAAACAGGAGACGTTGTTGTAAAATAAAAAAAATTAAAAAAAATTGAGTACTAATTTAATTAACCATTGGTCAAGTGGGTTTCATCTCCAACTTTTTTTGGCACAGAAGTTACTCTTTAAGTTCATTATCATTGATATCAAAATGCTTGTGGTCTACAAAATGCAAAACTCAAAAATATGAGCAGTGTTCAAATGTCATTTAAAACTGTTTGACACTTTCTAGTTGCATCAAGTCCAAAGTTGAGATTCATGCAACTTAACTAGTAAATTTGTTTAATTATACACTTTCCTCAGTGATTTGTCCTATTTCAACATTTCCATTGTTGTCTCTCTTTCATTCCCAGCTGGACATTGTGGAGTTTATTCCCTCTCTGCTGTATTTCGGCTACACGACCCTGATGGTTTTGTCTTTCTGGCTGCTAACGGGAACAATTGGCTTCTACGCTGCTTACGTGTTCATACGGAAAATTTACGCCGCAGTCAAAATCGACTGAAATCTGTCTTTCAGTTTTTGTTTCCTTTTTTTCTGTTTTGTGAAGCAAGCACTGATGCGTGTGAATTGCTGGCGTGAGGTGCAGCAGCGCCCCCCTTATAGACTGGAGGAATGAACAGAGATGTGTTTTGTACACTTATCAAAACCTTTCTCTCCTGCTCTCTGCCTCAGCAAAGATGTAGAGAAACAAAATGAACGGTTCCATTTTTAATGTCTGTATATCCTTTTTGCACACACAACATGGGCCAAAGTGTGTCGACTTGACTTTTTGTTTGTTTGGGTGGGGATATTGGATTTTTGGGCTGGGTCTCATGCTTTTGAAGACAGTTGCATATTATATCATTTTACAAATTAACTCTGTGTCCTTTTAATATAATGTTTGATTTCAACATGTTCCCATGTCTTTGATTCAGAGTTCTTGTTTGCTTCTTGAGTGAGTGAGTGTGTGTGGGTGAGTGAGTGAGTGAATGTGTGGTCATTATGTTGGCATGGGCGGAAATTATGGGATGTAAAGACAAGATGAGACAAGATTTCCTGCTGTTTCCATTTGCATATAGGTCATTAGACCTAAAAGACTATTAATAATGATGCAGTATAATTTCTCTATTTTTTTTAATACACAACAATAGTAAAAATTCATAATATTCAAATGTTTGAGATGTATGTCGGTGGATTTACTGATAAAGTCAAGATTTGTGCAGTGCACGGCAGGTAGCAAAATATTAGCTTGTGTATTGTGGAACCAAAACAAAACTACTGAACCATTTTGAAATAAAGCATAAAACACAAGCTAAAATAATTAGTCAATCTGTCCTATTTTTGTTTTATTTTTTAAAAAACACCCAAGTAAAATCTGCTTTCTTGTTTGGATCAGTCTGTTTCTCTTTGGCTTCCTTTCATCTGTCCTCTTCTTCTCATGTATTGATCAACAGTATAATATTTCTGGGGCAGTGGGTTCTGAGTTCACAGGTGATGTTATTGATGAATTAATGCAAGGACTACAGAATATATTTTCTACAGATGTACTTTATTCTGCCTGTTGCGTTGGGAAGATCGGTCTGTGTATGTTTCTGGTGTAAATACAGTGCTTTATGTTGGTGCTTTTTAGTTGTTTTTTCTCTCTCACTTTTTGTGGAGCTGTCCCAGGTCTTTGGTTTAGCATGTTTATTTTGTTCTTCATGAACCAGTCTTTCCCTTCCTCCTCTTAAGAATGTCCATTTATAATGTATAAAACAATAAAAGTGCCAATATGTTGACATTTAAAACGTGTTCAGAACATTGTTCAATCGGCACATATCATTGTCCAATCTGACTGTTTTGAAAACATTGTTTCATATAGTACAATCTCAAACAGGCAGGGAAATTCATTCCACCAGCATGGAGCAGTGAATGAGAAGGTTCTGGGAAGTCATTTTGTAATGATATCCTGACGTTAATCTCAGTTTTCTCAGAAAAGTCCAATATGGCACTGTTGAACAGGGGTGTCCAAACTCCTGTCTGGAAGTTTTTATATCTAGTAAGAGCTTGATTAGTTGGTTCAGGTGTGTCTGATTAGAGTTGAAGCTAAACTCTCCAGGAAACTGGCCCTCCAGGGCCGAGTTCGGACACCCCAGGTTTAACTAAATAACTTTGATTTACCCCAGAAACCCATTGGTTTAGGATAGAGGCAAGAGACCATTTGAGGCTCCTAGTTTTACCTCAGAGACTCACCTGAACCTGTTGTGCTTATGCCATCAACCTGATTAGCCATTGTAAGATTATTATGTGTGTGCAGACAGGCATGGGTGTCCATGGATGGGAAACTGACAACATCTCCAAGCATTGATGCAGAGCTGCTAAAGACTGTAAAATGACCAATCCTGTGCAAGTTGGCTGATATCTGAGCGGTATGTGAGGTGGAGACACCGCTGCTTGTTTGGCAACACTAGGGGCTGGTCGTGTTTTTCAGGCAAGATATGACCCATGGTAGCAGCACATCCACTTCCTTTCACCTGGAGTAGGGTGGAACATAGAGGTCAATTCAGAACTCCAGCTGACATGGTTCCCATTCCCCAACTCCTTTGACGCATGTTTATACACGGACACCTCCCGCCCTCTCCTCTCCGACAAACTGGCACGCAGCGCCTCTGCCTCCTGCCTCTGAATGTTGGGATTGCAGGTATTTCAAATTTTTTGCACAATCCGCGAGCGGTTTATTGTAACACTCGTGTAATCACAGACAGCTTCATGAGTGAGCGCTCAAATATACCTTTACATATGAACTCTCAGACTATCTCAGTCCTTTCGCTTATTGTGACTGATGAAAGTGTTACCCGAAATCGTATTGCTTTGTCGTTAAGTGAAATGTAGCCTACCAGAAAGTCTGGTGGCAATCATATGTGGAACTAGCCCATATGCTTAACGTTTTTTTCAAAATGAGATAGACTAGCTGGTCTGTTTTGAAGCATCACTAAATTTTGCCGACATTACCGGTCAACGCAATTTAATTTTAATTTTTAAAACAGTTCAGAGGCTTTTACTTTCCCATTGGAAATATAACAGTTTGGCCGAGTCGCGATTAAACTATTTGAAAATCTGAAATCTGAGGGTTAATACAACTCTAAATATTGAGGAAAATCACATTTAAATTAGTATAAATGAAACGCGTCGCAATGCATATCGGGCTGTTAATCAAAATTTGGTCGTTTAACAGAGAAGTTTTGACACCACTTATATGTGAGTGAATTTAAATTTTGGGGTGAACTTTCCCTTCAAGACTGGCTTTGTAGACCAGGGTCACATTAATCAAAATAAAAAATATGGCCACAAATCGATGGATGCACACTGATGGTGTTTGAACTGTGGTGAATATTAAACCACACTGAACTGAACTAAACCGAACTTCTACTCTGAAAACTGGACTGACATTGTTTCAATTCAATATAATCTTCTATGTGAAGCTGCTTTGACACAATCTACATTGTAAGAGCGCTATAGAAACAAAGGTGAATTGAAATAAATCACTGCTTATACATACATATTCATTGTTACTAGTCTATTGAGTATTAGGCTATTGAGGTATTTTATTACTGACAATCACTTTAGTTTGAAATCATGTCTGAAAGCAAGCTTCTCTGTGTTGTAAGCTATTGCAAAAAGTGAAATGCACAGGCTGGGCAAATAAAAACAGTAGAGCCCATGCCACACATCTTGCACTGGCTACTGGCTGAAGCCTGCATCAAATTCAAAACTAATGCTTGCACAGAATGCCAACAGTCTCTGAACTTCTCTGGAAGTGTTAGAAAGTAAGCGCCAGCTTGTGCTACCATCACCAAGAGTCTCTAAATGACTTTCCAGAACCTGTTTACTGTTCCTTGCTAGTGGAACATCCTCCCCAAACACATGGACGGCTAAATCCCGGGCAACATTCAAGCACCTGAATACACATATTTTACCTGATCCTTAGGGGAAAAAATGAACAAATCAGACTCTTTGTAGGGTGACACCGTGGCTCAGTAGTTTGCATTTGCCTCACAGCAAGAAGGTCACTGGTTCGAGTGCCAGCTGGCATTTCTGTGTGGAGTTTGCATGTTCTCCCTGCGTTTGCTTGGGTTTCCTCTGGGTGCTCTGGTTTCCTCCACTGTCCAAAGACATGCGGTACAGGTGAATTGAATGAACTAAATTGGCGAATGTAATTGTGAGATTTTATGGGTTTTTCCCAGTACTAGGTTGCAGCTGAAAGCTCATCCACTGTGTAAAACATAGCTGGATAAGTTGTCAGTTCATTATGCTTTGGTGACCCCTGATGAATAAAGGGACTAAGCCAAAGGAAAATAAACGAATGAGTCCTTTTACTTGATGCGAGTCCTAAGTAAGTCAGTTTGGTTAAGAGTCTGCAAAATGACTAAAGCTTAAGAGAACTGATCAATATTTATGTGTAAATAAAAACCTACAGTAAAACCTGTTCATCGTAAAGGCTAAAGACAACACGTCTGTTTGTTTAAGAGAACTGGCTGCAGAGGGCAGTAGGAAGATGAACATCTAAATATGTTCCACTATCAAAAGGGTGAAACATCATAGAAAGTTGTTTGGTTATTCCACCAGCAAGGAACGGTGAACGAAGGCTCTGGAAAGTATTTCCTATCACTGTTCACTGAGCGACCTCAGGCTTCTGAGTGTTTTCTGAGAAGAGCACAAAGGCCAAGCTTTAGCTGTTCTTGGAAAACAAGACAAAACTGTAAAACCTCAAATTCCTCCAGATTTAACATGATTTTCACATGAGAAATGATGTTGCGTTATGTATTGCCGGTGGGAATTTTGGAACCGGCTCTTTGAGATGTGAAAGTATAGGTTTGAGATATGCGTTATAATTAAGCCTGGCTATAGCTCAGCTTTTTATTACTTGGAATTGTGCCGTTCTTGTCTTTTCATTTGTGTGCTGTGTGTGGTTTCCTGTTCTGGCTGTCCGGTATGCGAATGGCAGTTTTCAGCCTGTTTTCTCCTCGCACCCTCTCCCACCACGGCAGACAGGAAATCAAACGCTTTTTTAAAAAAAAGGACGCCCGAAATATGAAACCGTGGGTTTGTCTTTTAATCATTTTAACATAACACATTACAAGTCAAATGGTACAATGTACTGTACAATAAGTAAATAGGTTTGTTGTAATGTCATCTCTTTGGATCAACCAATATACAAATCTGTCGACTTTACAATGCAGCAACTGACCGCAGGTGAGCCGTGTAACAACAACAACTACAACAACAACAAAATGCACACTGTTTGTCTCCGTTACGCGTGTCTATTGTACAATTCGTCCTGTCAATCATCGTCTCCAAGTTGTTTCAAATATTGTAAGCGTGAATATTCCATTTGTTGTTTTCACCTTTTTTCAGAAGTTGTGGTAATAAGCAAGTACTAAAAATAAAGGACTATATTGCTAAACAAGTTACATAAAAAGCTTGGAATGCAAGACTTACATTAAGCTAAAATATATCAAACTACAAGTGGATTTTGTCCTCATGGGACGTACCCATTTTCTCACTAGAAGCCAAAAGAGCATCATTCTTTTTTCCTTTTCTCAAAAGTCAGATTGTTTCTTTTACCCTAGTTTGGTTGCCTTACAATTTCCCTTAATGTTTTATTTTGTTATAGGAACCAACTAGTATCTCAGGGGGGGGGAAATACAAGTGCATTGTTACAAAAGAGGAAAAGATCCATTTAACTTGGTTAATTATTCTGTGGCAAAGTAATAAACTAAAGATGCTGAGCTCCACCTATCCAGGCAGTTATTACGTCAAACTTCATTTAAACCAAAAGTGCTTTTTTTGGAGGGGCAGAAAGCTGAGAGAAATTTCACACCAGTCGAACCTGCCAGCGTGTTACGTTGATTGAAAACACCTCAGTCTATATAGATGGAGCTGGAAATGTTCTTTTGTTTGCGGCAATGACGGTCGAGTTTTAGACACTGAGAATTATTCTGAAGGTGTTACTCTAATCAGATCTATTTTACGATTAAATGACTTCCTCAAATGTATGACAAGACAACGTTGGGAGGGGGGGGGAAAGGGTGAGTATTAGTGAAAGTCTATCTAAAATACTGTTACTCTTTTGGAAAAAAAGGAGGAAAACAGCAATTACACAAAGATGAATAAACTCTACACATCAAACTAATGGCACATACAAGATCAAGTACAAAATTAAAAACATACAAACATACAAGGCTGAAAAATACTCTTTTTAAAGGTTTAAAAGTGCTAGAATTCAGATCAGCTCACAGAAAACCTGGGGAGGACAAACTCAGTAATTGCCAAAAGCCTTATTTTATTAGGTCAATATGCATCTCCTCATATTTATTTAAAATAAATATATTTTTTAATAAAAAAAAATACTTCTTTAAGCCAAGCGTTTTATTTCAATATTTATTTTTTAATATAATTTTGTTTGTACCCAGCTGAATTGTTCATCCTTTTTAATTTTTCAATTTTCGGCAAATAATATCTTTATTATTATTATTGTTATTATCACGAGGCGAGCGAACATCTCACTATATTTGGCTTTCTTCTGAAAATATCTCGTCTTACAGTATTAGCAACACTCTTTACATTTGCCATTGCGCAAAAACAAGTTTCTTCTCCCCAGGTTTTTGGTATGAAAAACAAATGAGGTGATGTGTTGTGTTGTTTTGAGGTCCTGTTTCAACAAACAGAAAATAATATAATGACAAAAACGACTAGGCAATATCCCAATCAAATGTCCCATGCTTTGAATGTCAAAGACCAGGCTGGTGACTTCTTTGTGTCTCTTTTCAGACCCTTTTCATAAAATGTTCATTCGAACTGAAGCAGCTGAAGAACAGAGAAAACAGTTCACGTGTACTAATGTGCATGTTTTCTGCTAAAAGATTATTTGCAGTTTAAAAAAAAATGTTTCCAGAGTGGTCTATGGTTGCTGGCAACCACAGCACCAAGAGCAGCATTATATTGTTTTGTCTTAGTTTCGTGGTGTGGCCTTTTACCATTCTATTGTCTTTCCTGTTCACATTCACTATTAATGCAGATGTGGACACAGAGTAGGGATGAGGTGAAGAAAGAGAAAGAGAGAGAGAGAGAGAAATACATCTGTTTTTATCAGACACGGCTGGTACGTCCATCTTCTGTTTCTTTACACATAACTCTTCCTCACATGGCCATTGGTAATGAATGATTATTTGGTAAGAATGTGTGCAGTCCACTTGCTGGGAAATGGCAACTTAGACGACAAAACCCCTTGAGATTCTTGTAATATTAAAACCGAATCTACAGCAACTGGAATTGTGGTTTCAGTCATTTCAGTTTGACGGTGCAAAATGAACACGGAGGTTGGAAAATTGTACAACCAAACACCAACAGACAGCATCCGTCGAATACTGAGAATTAAAAAAAAAACACACAAACTGAAACCTGGATCACATTATGGGCCTCTAGTACATGCGCTAAAGATTAAAGACTAGTCCGTTCTACTGGATTATGCCACTATTAGTCTATTATACGCAGGTAAAATCCCACCTTATTCATGACTCACATGGAGAAACAATAAACAGGAAAAGCTATAGGGAAAAGCTAATACTTCATCCGTTTTGTTTAGTATAATGCAAGATACATTATTATGTAAACCTGCTAGACATTTGCTTTTAAAAATCCATCAGCAATTTTAATACAACTATCTAAATTACAAATTTTACTGAAAAAGAAGCAATTATAATATATATTTTTGATGTGGTACTTCGTACACTGCAAAAAAAATATTCTAGTTTTTGTTTTGTCTTTTTTTTTCCATTCACATATACCAGGGTTATCATTACAATGTATGTCTCTCTAAAATAAAAACCTGCCTAAAATACTTTTGCTCTTCTTAAAATACACATTTATATATATATTTATAGATTATTATCTGGTGGGCAGGATCTGGAAGTGAGATATTGTTGCCACGGAGACTTAAAAATAGTGCTGGAAAGAGGAAAACCAGGGTGAGACTAGCTGTGAGTTATTTGGAGGTTGTTCGTGTGTAATGGCAGTCTCTTTTCAGAAAGGTAGAAGGTATAGGAGTGAAAAGGGGATTTCAGTGGGCCGCCTTGGCAACCCACATAGGTCAAGTGCCTTTTGCTGTAAACAAAGTGCTTCTTTTGAGAAAAATTGTAAACCTGTAAGATTTTAACTTTAAATTTCATTTGCTTTAGTTCTGTCAGTGGTCACACTGTACCAAGTGAACAATCTGTGCAGTTTTTACCCTCTTTGCCTTTCCATTTTCAGTCTCTCTGCTGCTCTCACGTTAAAAAAAAAGGTTACTGACCTTTTCAATGTGTGTGAATTTGTATCATCGTAAAAAACAAACAAAAACAAAAAAACAGATGTGAATTTTTATAATCTCTTGACTTAAGACAAGTCGAATCTGTTGAAAAACTAATTTTTGAAATTACCAATTTCTCTCCTTCATTCCTTGACAAATTCTTCCACTCCTGGCCATGAAGACGGTTTTAGTTTAAGGGCAAACAACTATTACCTGACTTTAAGCTTAGTAGAATAGAGACAATATAGCAAAGTCAGGTCTCGCATTTGGAAAAGAAAAGGAAATCCATATATCACTTCAAACTAGTCTTTCAGAGTCTCAAAGACAGATTATCTTCTCTACATCAATCTTTTCTCTTTTCTACTAATATTATTACTTTATAAAGTATGCAGTACCATGCCTTAAGGCCTACTGATGCTGCTGTCTAACTACAAAAATGTAGGAGAGGGGATGGTGGGAGAGGTTCAAAAGGGTATTAAAAAAAAATCATAGCTAAATTTCAGACAGCCTAAATAAAAGCTCATATGCTTATTTTCCTCCAGGCTCAATAAAAAAAGCTGTTGTGCGCTTTTGTTAAGGCTTCTATGTGTTCAAGTTTTCTATCTCCCCACCCCTAGGGGGAGCACTAACACTCCTCGGCCCTGAGCCCCCTCATTGAAAGGCCTGGTGAAAGCGAGGCAAAGTGGTCGTACTGAGGCTAGAGCTGAACACTGGTGGGAGTGGGTGCAGAGGCCCAAGACCGAGACCCCCACCGGAGCCTGGTTGCTCCTGAGGTTGAGGTTGCAAAGAGGTAAGAGGCACTGCAGCGGTGGCTGTGGCAGCATGTGGTTCGACAGCATGCGACAATGCTGACGATGATGAGGAAGAAGAAACTGTGGAGGAGGTGGAGTAACCCATTACCAGTCCTCCCGAGCTCATGGGTGCACTGTAAGGCTGTAGATTGAGTGGAATAAAGCTCAGCAGATGAGAAAAGTCCATGTTAGCAGCACACAAAGACTCAGCAATGACAGCGGGGCTCTTGGACATGAGGGGGTCCCCGCAAAGGTCATCCGACAGTCCTGTCGAAGGTTCCAAACCCTCCTTGTTGGGTGAAGCTGCTGAGTGGGGATCGGCAGAGGATGGCGGAGGAACTGGGAGTCCACTCTGTAGATCCATCAGGAAACTCTCCATCTCCACCTTCAGGGGCTTCTCAAGCAGGTATGAGGTAGATCCGAGCTGGTACTTGGGCGGTGGCTGAGGGTGCTGTTGTTGCTGGTTCTGCAGGGAAGGCTGTTGCTGGTGTGTAGGTGGGGACTGGTGGTGATGGTGAGGGAGGTGATGGTGATGATGGTGTGGGTGATGGTGGTGCAGTGATGATGGAGGTTCCATATGGCAGCCCATCCCCATGGCAGTGGGTAAAGACCCTGGGACCAATGAGTGATGGTGACCCACACCTGGATTGGACATGGCCTGGAGATGATGAGGGTTGTACATACCCATGGGAAAAGGGGTGGCACCGTGGAAAGGCTTTGCCATCATTGAGTCCTTTGTAGGTCCCATGCTACACATCATAGGGCTTATTTCCTCTTTCACAGCACACGGTGGAGAACCAGACCCAAGTATACCCAACATATCAGGAGGTTCTGTCTTGATTTTCAGCAGCTCTTGCGAGTGGCTCTTCTTGACATGTCGCGTCAGATGGTCCTTCCGCCCAAAACGCTGGGCACAGTACTGGCACAGGAAGTCTTTGCGTCCCGTGTGTACCACCATGTGTCGGCGGACATCCTTTCGTGTATAAAACCGACGATCACAGTGGTCACAGGGGTGTTTCTTCTCCTTGGTACCACCTGAAGACTTGCCCGAGTGGCTCTTGAGGTGCTCCAAGAGTGCTGGCGTGCTCTCGTAGCTTTGCAAGCACACCTTGCAGGTAAGATCACCAGCGGTGGCTGAGTGCATGGCCATGTGGCGCTTGTAGCCCAGCTTTGTGTTATAGTGTTTGCCACACTCTTCACACTTAAAGGCCTCTTTGTTGGGGTCGTGAGTCTGCAGGTGGTTTTTCAGGTGATCTTTGCGATGAAACATCTTTTCACAAAATGAACACTGATGAGTCTTCTGTGGGGAGTGTGTGGCCATATGCCTACAAAGGAGAAACGGATAGTGTTTAGCTAAGGACTGATGGACAAAGGCACACTGGAAATTTCTGTAACTAAATTGAAACATTGTCATACACATGTTTTTATCGAGGTTATGGCAGACAGCAGGTGGAATGTTCAAACCAGTTTCAACAGAAACTGTTGAAACCTCCCTAGGTTTTTAGTTTTTAGTAATTGTACAGTCCCTAATAAACCAATTTAGCTTGGTTTAATTATGGTTCTAAATAAACTCAGCAGAAGGTTGGCCCTCCAGTGACTATGTTAGGCACCCCTGCTCTTTGTTGATTCCTGATCCTGTCGTGCTAATTACGAGATTAGCTTTAATGCATGTACCTGGAAGTTTCTAGTAACTTTGAAGACTTTGATTAGATTCAGATGTGTTTAATTTAGCAGAACCCTCCAGTACAGATATCCAGGAGCATGACTGGATATCCCAGCACTATATTTATTTACTCAATTAAGGTTGCATCTCAATAGTTTGGTCAATGAGTCTGCTAAATGTACATCAGAGCACTCAAATATAAACAGCACCTACCTAAAAAGCTTGTATTTGGAGCTGAAAGCCTTAGGGCAATGGGGCTGGGAACAGTGGAAAGGTTTCTCTCCTGCGTGACAGAACGCGTGGAGCCGAAGCTTGTCCTGTGAGCTGAAGAGGGCACCGCACACCAAACACTCGTTCCCACTGCCTTTCCCTTCCCTCTCCCTCTCCCTCTCGTTCTCTGTCTCTTTTTCCGTCCTCCCAGCAGCGGGACCTCCAAACACTTTGGTGGCACCTCGTCGATCCTCGTCCTCCAGCGTCAGTGTGGCAATGTGGTGTGGGGCATCGGCGGCAGCTGCTGCCATGGCAGCCCTAGGGTGCCGTTGCCATTGAAACTCGGCCGTGGCTGCCCTGCCTTCCAGGCTCTGGTTCAATATAGCGGCGGCGTTTAGGGGATTCAGGCTCTTAAACTGTTTGTTATCTGTGAAAAATGTGAAGGAAAAAAGAAGATGAAGCAGGCATGTCCTTTGTTTTACGCACTGTGCATATTTGTTCTAACACACGGATAGAGTGCTTACCCTTTTCTGTGCTCCCAAAAGAAATGTAAGTGCTTTTTCTGGCTTTTATATTCCCCTCCACACTCTCATCCAGTCCCACCTGCCATGACTGGGGTTGAGTAGGTGACAACAGTGCTCATCATCATCTTCACCCTTTCATAAAAATGAAAGAAATGTCATCGATCAGCGTTTGTCTTCAAACATTTTACTCCAAATTTTTAAATTAATTAGTAGTTAGTCTTTTTTTAAAAGGTTTAAGGCTAATTAACTAATGTACAAAAACAAGCAATGATGCACAATGCAATGCATTTATTAAATCAGGTTACTGCCCCTTTGTTAAACTTTTAAATTCAGTTAAACATATTAAACGTTTAAATGCATTGTAAAGTAACATTAAACAATATAAAATTATATTAACAAGATGGCCCAGGGAGTAGCACAATCGCCTCAGCTGAGTCAGTTGGCATTTCTGTGTGGAGTTTGCATGTTCTTCCTGTGTTCGTGTGGGTTTCCCCCACAAGTCAAAAGACGTGGTACAGGTGAATTGGGTAAGCTAAATTGTCCATGGTGTATGGGTGTGAATGAGTGTGGGTGGATGTTTCCCAGTAATGGGTTGCTGCTGGAAGGGCATCCGCTGCGTGAAACGTGCTGGATAAATTGGTGGTTCATTCCCTTGTGGAAACCCCAGATTAATAAAGGGACTAAGCCAAAAAGAAAATGAATGAATGATTATATTACTAAATCAAATAATGTAATGTTAGCTTCAATCTAGGGCTGCGTGATACTGGAAAAATCTGACATTGCAATATTTTGTTTTTCTGCGTTTTTTTTTTTATTAATCTGGGGTTTCCACC
>CAIGQQ010039592.1:5713845-5724487 GCA_903798035.1 Danio albolineatus | reverse complement strand
CATGTCTTTGGACTGTGGGGGAAACCGGAGCACCCGGAGGAAACCCACGCAACCACGGGGAGAACATGCAAACTCCACACAGAAATGCCAACTGACCCGGCCGGGGTTCGAACCAGCGACCTTCTTGCTGTGAGGCGAACGTGCTACTCACTACGCCACCGTGGCGCCATTATAGTATTATCATTAATATAATTCTGTAGTGAGCGTATTGTGTATAAAGAAATTCAACTAATTACAGGCATTGATAAATAAAGCAAAGAAAAATAAACACAGTGCTTTATGGTTTTCTAGGGAGCCGAGCATTATTCAGGTACAGATATTGAATAAATAAAATAACACTGAATAGTCTTCAGTGTATGAATAATTCAATTAAGTTTGTTTTTGTAAAGTTACTAATGGTACATTTTCTTGTGCTTCGATGTTTTAAACTAGGGATGTCCAAACTCTGTTCTGGAGGGCTGGTGTCCTGCACAGTTTAGCTCCATCTTCTTTTAACACACCTGCCTGGAAGTTTCTAGTACATCTAGAAAGAGCTTGATTAGCTGGTTCAGTTGTGTTTAATTGGGGTTGGAACTAAAATATGGAGGACACTGGCCCTCCTGGACTGAGTTTAGACACCCCTGCTTTAAACTTAAAATCTTAAAATGCTCACACAGCCACAGATCTTAAGAACACGTTAAACAAACAACTTTATCTTCATTATCATTCGACTTTACAATGATGTGTTTGTTTTCTGAACTGTAGGTCCTCCTCTAAAGGTGAAATATACACCTGCCTGTAGGCACTTTAAACATCCTTAAACAGTAGCTAGAGGGCAGTAATGTACATAACGCTTAATATGCTTTCATGTCTCCTATACGGCAACAACCATTGAGGTGCACAAAGTAAGCTTTGTGTGTCGGAGCATGTTCTGTCATGCATGTGTGTACATGTACTCCAGTTTTATGAACAATGTAAGGCTCCTGTAATCCTAAAGCAAACACAGACATAAAGCAACCCTTAGTGATGGATAATAAATTTGCCTTAAACAGCATTAGATGGTACAGCACACACAAATATTTAAATTTCAGTAAAAGCCCATGGTACACATCACCTTCCTGATGGATGCAGTACTTTACTTTAAATTATTAGTTTGTGTATTGGTCAGTGATATCAGTCTCATGATTGTTTTTAAAGTTTCTCTTAAGTGTAAACCTCCAGTCAATGACCGTTTTGGTCAGAGTTCAAAATCCACCTGTCCGTTGTTGACCACACTGTTACTAACACAGCATAAACAAGGCGGTATCACGAGTCCACAATGTAAATATTTACAAACGAATATAAGTTACCTCCATTTAAAGGGCACATACATGACCCCTTTTTTTATATTTAATATAAGTCTTTTGTGTCAGCAGAATTTGTCTGTAAAGTTTCAGCTCAAAATAACCATCAGATTATTAAATATAGCTCTTTAAAGCTCTTCCTTTATAGCTCTAAACAACTTTTTCCTGTTTTTTGCACTGGCCCTTTAAGAATAGTCCTCCCCGCCCACCGTTCCCGTCAGCGTGCCTCAATCTCCACCCTTGGCTGCGTCAGACAGACAGACTTAACAGGAACAGATGTAGCAGGAAGCAGATCTCACTACGTTTGAGAAATACAACAGTAAGAACTTTTCCAAAGACTGTTTAATGTGTTTATTAAGGAGTTGCAATGATGAGTCACGCACAATGCAGTTATAGAGTTCGTTCACGCACGTACGCGCGCGTGCACACACAGACAGCGCGTGCTTTTGCAAGCAAATGTGAAAGGATACGGCTTAATCTCCACTGCTGTATGGATATCTGTTATGTTAATGTACACAATAAACCTGATTTAATGTCAACAAACCGAGATTGACACGCGGCTGTGGTGATGAAGTAATGCTGAAGTAAATGGCTGTAGTTCATTACAAACATGCACTGTTTTTACATTACACGTGTTAAACTTGTGAAACTGACTCTTGATCACATTTGATGATGATTGATGACCTTCGCGAACTGAACAGACCTTTTATTCCCGGTTGCTTTGCGCACGTCCTGTCTTGTTGATATGATTATACACGTTACTACGGAGACATGTTAATACGCAGCTGTCGATCAATTCGGTGGGCGGGGGGACCGCACTCCTACGTCAAGTTGCGGTCGATCTCAAAACCGCTCCAATTGGTCCACCGTTTTTATGCTGTTAAATTGAAAAAAAAGGACTGGGTGTGTTTATACCACCCAAAAATGACCGTCTATACACTATAACTACACATATGACTGTCTAAACAGCTTAAAAAGTAGATTTTTCATCAAAGGTGCCCTTTAAAGCAACCTTCAAATACAAACAATTAAAATACTGATTATTTCATTAGCTGAGGTCAGTATGAATGATAATAGTATAAAAAAACTGTAAAAAAAAGTGTATTCAGAATGCATGAATTTAATTGTAAACTGGCAGTAAAAACACCTGTTTTGCCCCAAAGTATTTCTATTTAGATTATTGCTGGCCTTTTAAACCTATTTTCAAAATGAAGCATGATTGAAAAATAATGTTAAAAAAAGGCAACACAAATGTTTTCAACTTGGTGTAACTGAATGGTGACACTGACAACGGTGTTGAGGATCCAATTGCAGATTTAATTAAAAGTCTGTATAGCAGTGGTCATCGGGGGCAGACAGGTAAACAAATTTGTAGTCTTTAACAGGCGGAAGGTCAATAAGACTAGTAGCAGGCAAGGATAAACCGATAGCAAGGTAAGGGTCGAAAACACGGAAAAACAGGAACAAAGGACATGCGTTGTAGAGTATGTCACTAACAACAAACAATACTCAGCGACGACTGTGTGTGTGTGTATATGTCCTGCTTATGTAGTGTGTGTAATCAGTCTTTGACAGTCCTCCGGTGGTGTGTGTGCAATCAATCGTGATATGGAGCAGGAGTGTGTGTGTGCTGCATGACTGGAATTGTAGTCCTTAACCAAATCTGTAGTTCACGGAAATGTGTGTGTTTCAATCAGCGATCTCTGGCTGTGGATCGCTGGTGATCGTGACACATTGATAATAGTAAAGTAAAATAAATAAATGTTAATTAGGCACCATATCATTCATTAATTCATTTTCTTTTCAGCTTAGTCCCTTTATTAATCCGGGGTCGCCACAGCGGAATGAACCGCCAACTTATCCAGCATTTGTTTTACGCAGCGGATGCCCTTCCAGCAACAACCCATCTCTGGGAAACACATCCATACATTCTCATTCACTACGGACAATTTAGCTTACCCAATTCACCTGTACCGCATGTCTTTGGACTGTGGGGGAAACCGGAGCACCCGGAGGAAACCCACGCAACCACGGGGAGAACATGTAAACTCCACACAGAAATGCCTACTGGCCCAGCCGGGGATCGAACCAGCGACCTTCTTGCTGTGAGGCGAACGTGCTAACCACTCGGCCACTGTGGCGCCCCGGCACCATATCAGTAAATTGTAATTGTGATAATGTATGAATAATTTACTCAAGTAAATAAAGAGAAACAATGCTAGGATAAAAATCTGCAGAAATCTGTGGAATTCTGCGCACGCAGATTTTGTGTGGGCCTACTTATGACTGAATAAATCCAATGAATTTCTAAAGGTGTCAATGACTATGTTTACATGGACACCAGTAATCAAAATATTTGGTTTAATCTGAATAACACAATAATATGATTGAGGTGTTGAGAGTTGCTGAATGTTCCTTTCATAATCCTGTTTTACATGTTATAGCACATAATCCGATTAATGTCATTGCGTCACTGCGACTATCCACCTTTCCTCTGGAGTTTCAGGTGTTTCATTCTTAATTTGTCGACTTTAACTGCAGTTTTCCACTTTCACTTTCATTCAGGAACATTTCATGCATGCCCCCATGACAAACGAGGTATTGGATGACGAGTATGAAGAGTGTTTTTTTTTTTTATAGAATTTGATACCGCATACCTTATGGAAAAAAAAAAACTCTGCCTTTCACGATGCAGGTGTCTGTGGTCTTTCACTGACTCAGTAGGTGCAGAGAATAGTGTCAAACAGCCGTGTGTGTATAGACTATTCTGTCACAAAATGCGGCGAAAATCATAACCGACGGTAATACTTTAGCTTGATTACAGTATTTACATGTTCTTACTGCACTTCAATAGTGCAATTCAATAGTTAATTCGATTTAGGTTAATTCGATTATAACCTTAATTGGATTAAATAAATCAAAAATCGCTGTTTACATTGTAGACTCTCAATCAGACTTTTGTCTTAATCACATTAAAATCAGATTAGTGGTGTCCATGTAAACGTACTCAATGACTGTACATCTCACAATTATGGTTAATGATAACAGAAATCAGTGAACTGCTTCACAAAAACACAGATTTAGGAAATAGAAACTCCAAAATTCTGACTTTCTTTCTCAAAATTGTGTTTTACGTCTTGTAATTCAAATTTTCACATCTTGCAATTCTTTGTTTACATCTCGCAATTCAATGATTTCCTAGTTTCCTAGATTTCTAAGTGCTACATCACACAATTCTGATAAAAAAAGGAAACACTTTACAATAACAGTACATGAATAATGATGTATTAATATGTAAACAAACATTACTTCATTATGAACTTATGATGAGGTAATGCATGCGCTAATCATGAACTAACTTTAACTACAACATGAGTCATGTGTGAATAATAATGGATACCTTAATTACTTGTTAGTACATGTTGTTAATTAATGTATTAATTAACATATAAGTTGAAGCCAACATGAACTCATGAGCTGTTAATGTATAATTATGTCATCATGACTACTCGGACCATTAACTCCTCATGAACTCCTGTATAAACTCTTCATGTCGATGTTGACCGAACACGTAATATAATTATACATCAACAGCTTATGAGTTCATAATGGTTAAATTAAGCGTAAACTAATGTGGTATCTAATGCATTAATTACCAAACAAGCATGTACTAACAAGTAATTAAGTTAGCCGTTATTCACACGTGACTTATGTTGTAGTTAAAGTTGGTTCATGATTAGCGCATACATTATTATTATTATTATTATTATTATTATCATTATCAATATTCATGTAATGTTATTGTAATGTGTTACCAAAATATATATAAGCTCTCGTTTCATCCAGTCAAACATTTTCCCCTTCACTGAATATCTTGTTTTACTGACGAAACTGTTGCATCTCAGGAAAAATCAACACATAAACAACAGGACTTTAAAGGCAGCATGTTTATCCATAGTCATGTGCATAAGAGGAAGTGACAGCTGTGTGGCGCTGCTGCAGTGGTCACACAGTGGGGAGCAACACAACTCTATTCAGATGCTACGGGGAGCCCTGCGCCATTGTGCAGCTTCTCCACCGCAAACATTCCACATCCACACTTATATACATCCCGTCCGTCACATCATATCAGCAAATACACACATTAAACCCGCTGACTAGTGTCTTTCTGATGCTAAACCTAATGCGTTCCCAACAACGCTGCACAACAGTTACCAACTTTGCGTTTCGGTTTCGATTGTATCCAGGTATTTTGGACTGGCTTTCATGAGCGTTTGACACATGGGTTAGTGGGGGTGGGTGAGTTTATATATGACCGTCCTCTCAGTAGGCCACGCTGAATGCTGCCACAGAGGGGGGAAACTGGCCATCCATATTGGCTGCGTGAGTGTGTCTGAGGTTTTGTTTTGAGATTAAAGGGTTTTCACATTCCTCTGGCCTGGGGGTCAGAGGTCACAGTGTACACCAATGCTGCCTCCTGTGTGCAGGTTTAACCCCTTCTGTCCAAACGCAAAGAGGGAGAGAACTGCTAATTCAAGGTCACATGCACTGTCAAATATAAGTAGTGGGACAAAATTTTGATCAATTACAGTGTATGGCAATGAACATGTTTGTTTGTTTTTTTGGGGGGGGGGTGTTATGTTAGTCAACCAGTGAATCAGCTTTCTTCTCAGTCTAATCAAGTATTGTACCATCTATGGACATTACAACCACTTGCAAACTTCCATCACAACAATAGAATAACCTGAATCTATGAAATTACAATTGATTTGTGTGGAATTTACTAAATCAATTTACTAAATCCTCGTACCGCCCTTTGATTCTGATTTATTAAAAAGTTGGCTGCGTTTTTGAACCTTTAACATAGGGGAAAAAATAGTAATGAAAACTAAATTAATGATTTAGCAAAAGCAGAACTTGATCGGGGAAACAGTTCTGTGATCAGTAGTAAATCTCCGAGACCATAGGGAGCTCACATTGAAACTCATGAAACAATAGGTGCTGGATAAACAGATTATCTGTTACGATCATTTCGCTATGTGTGGACATACAATGGAAAAAACCTGTTGTGTGGGACCACAGTGCTACATAAATACACATACATAAATATGAACACAACACTGGATGTAAGAGCTATTTTAAGTCGAAAAATAACTCTCATACCGAAGCGGTAATCTAATTATACTAACTACTAAATGTGCATATACTTTAAATACTTAAACTACACACATAACCTAATACAAGTACTTTTTCATAAGACAGAACGATAATGTGCAAGATATTGTGCATTGTTTTTCTTAACAAAGTTAGTCTTTGTTTTAATTAGTGTCCAGAAAAACTGTTTCTACAGGTGGTTTGCCAAGCCCACTCACCTGTGTGAAGCACACTCAGAAATGCACAATGTTTTAACTTAGATATTGTGCATTTCTGAGTGTTCTGAATCATTTCTGATTTAGTGAGATTCATTAACATGACTGATTTATTTACAACACTCGAAGTTATGAAGGGATTTTGGAGTAAAAGTGTGGTCGTTAAATGTGGTATTTTCACTTTCTTTCAGATGTAGCACTATTTGCTACATTGCGCAGTCCACTTCACTGAAAAGCTACACAAACTGCAGTCATTACTGCAGAAAGAATATCTTTCATTTCATTATTGCACGATTTAATCATCTGCAATAATGAATGTGATTTTTCATTTAGTGAGTGTTTGCTGACTAATATGCACATGAAAATCGAAAATTCAAAAAGAAAAAAAACTATTAGTGCTAAATGTCATTAACTGTCGTTTATTTATTTTTTAAAAATCAAATCCACTATAAATAGTATAACTAGGAAAGAATAGATCTATTCAAAAGAGGGTCTGTTTTCTAATTGATTTTTGTATTGGATTAAATGTCACTAGTGAAACTAGATTTATGTATGTTTTTTTTCCTGCACAATAAAACTTCAAATTCTGATGATTCAATAAATGCAATTTATTTTTATTTATCAAAATGCCATGTCAGAAGTGGCTTGAATAACTTTGGATTTAAGAAGAATTAGTAAAAACTAATTTGTAAATATTTACATTTTTAGTGAACATCTTCTATCTTCATGCATCATGATAATCACGATTTCTAGCTAAGAAAAAAAATATATACAATTGTATGTAAAAAGGCTAAGAAAAAACTGAAAAACTGTCTTTTGTGTTAATTGCACTTGGATTGAAACTTTCCAGCCACCCAAATCAGTTAGCACAGTACTGTAATAGGCATGGGCCAGTGTAAGATTCTGACGGTATGATAATCTTGGATAAAAATATCACGGTATGACGGTATTGTGATTACTGCTCTAAAATATATTCTTTTTGAATTTTTGATTTTTTAAAAAAAACAAAATCTTTTTTCCCTTTGAACACAATATATTTTATTTTGAGAAGCATTTAAAGTATTTTGGAGCAGTAAACATATCAGGCTAAATCATTAAAGTAAATCATCGACTTCTGTCTTCATTTGCTTCGAAAACTCAGATTTCTTTACAGTTTACACCTAAAAAAATTAAATTAAAAAATGTAAATAAAAAAAATCTTGCTCATACCTCAGGAACGGTATGGAGTAAAATTTTGGCGGTATGAAAACCTTGACTTTTCCAAACCACGGTATACCTTAAACACGGTTATCATCCCTTGCCTTTACTGTAATAAATAATATCACGAACAGACTCTTTTCAATCACATCCACAGCAACACTTTTAAACATGTTGAAAATGTACACACAACGAAAGCTGTCAGATCTGTTTGCATGATACCCATTTTACCTATACTTTGACTTTTAGCTGAGGAAACCACTTGTTGCAGACACAAAAATTTGTAATATAGACTCCAGCGTTACACAGTACATTGTATTACTGATAAAAATAGACAGGATATTTCCTTCAAATATAATATAAAAACCTTCAAATGAAATATTTACAGACAAAATGAACTGCTTTTCTGAACTGCATAACACCCGAAGATGATTCCAGCAGTAATGAGGGCTGCCTACATCATGAAGCCACTGATAAAAATGCAAATGATTGCAAAAAAATACAAATCCAGCCAATCGCACAGCTCATCAAAAGGTCAGCGAGTGCACTTCTGCTGAACTTCCACCAGGTGGGAGGGGCTTACAAACAAGAAAGATCATTTGATTTGACCTGCACACACAAACAACATCACCTGTCCTGAACTCATCAGCGTGCAAAAGAAACACTCCAATCTGACGTTCCAATTTCACCTGCTTGTGCTTCACAACTTACTACTCAAACATTAAGTACATTAATCAACATTTTTTTGGCATATCATGTTTTACGAAAGTAAAATGAAGAGATTTGTTCACATAGCACACACACACTTACTCGGGGCATCGAACGTACTCTTGAGCTCTAATTTCCCCTTCACCACCCATGCAACAGAATAATCAATGCATTTATTGGCTTTTCACATTCAACACACAGTTTTGTGAACCCACTGAGGGTCCGTGAGAGGTTTATTAACGCAGAGGCACACGACTCTCAACGTGTTCCGAAAAAAAAAAGTTCAGTTACCAAAAATAGACTGTGAGTTCACCGTACTGAGCTAAAGTGACAACAGGCGCTCGAGAGAAGGAGACGAGTGAGATTACAAGAGTGTGTGCTAGTTAAGCAAAGCAACAGATGGCACTGAGAGCGACTGAGAGAAAAGAATTTTAGAGAGGAAGGAAAGAGGAAGGAGAGAGAGACGGAGGGAGGAGGAGCTATCGGTCAGTGATAGTCAAGCAGACTCCAGAGGGGAGGATGGCTAGTCATGCTTTACTGACCACATTGACAAGGGATGACAGGCAGAGGAAGGGGGAGCAACTGCAACAGGAGATGCTAGATATCAGACCTGTGTGTGTGTGTGTGTTATCTTCACGTTCAGGGGCTTAAACACAAACAAAGACAACTTTTAACCTGCGGCCCTGTAAAAGAAAACACAATGTGCACTTTGTCCGAGTCATTTCAGAGATGTAGTTACAAATCAACACTAGTGCAATTTACTTTAAAAGTGCTCTCTCTTTAAAGTGATAGTTCACCACAAAACAAAAACAAATTCTGTCATCATTTACTCATCCTCCACTAGTTCCAATCCTGTTTGAGTTGCTTTTTTCTGCTGAGCACAAAAGAAGATATTTTGAAGAATGTCAGAAAGCAATAAGAATTAACTTTCATGGTGTTTCTTATTTCCTGTTAATATTACCATTTGTTTGTTCCTTTGTTGGCTGCTGGTTTGCATCGTGTTTTGTGTTTCAACAAAAAGAAAGAAATATGATCATTTGGAACAAGTTGAGGATAAGTAAATGATTGCATAAATAACATTATATCGGGGCGGTTCATTCCGCTGTGGCGACCCCGGATTAAAAAAGGGACTAAGCCGACAAGAAAATGAATAAATGAACATTATATTGGGTGAACTATCACTTTAACACTCATAGATGTTTGCTATTGTGTTCGCTAACATTAAAATTTATAATTTAAATGGCTAAAACATGCATTTTTTAATGTGTTTATGAGTTAAATATACTTTTTAAACAGTCTGCAATGCAGCTTTAAGTCGTATTAATTTCATTTTACTGGAAACAGCATTGCCAGATCAATTAATGAATGAATATTATTATATTATTTATATACTGTTGCAATACTGTAAACTAAACATCAGTGCTTTACAATCCCTTTAGGTAGGTCTTGCTTCACCATGACCTTGGGAGATGCAGTTTTTGACTTCATATTACATTGTGGGATAATATATTATAATAATGTAATGTAACTTTTATTTACATTTGAAATGTTTTAACCTGTTCAAACTTTTTAATGTTCAAACCTTTATCTTTAATTCATCTTTGATTTATAAAAACTCTAAAAATAAATCTGTTTATACTTCATTTGTTTTTGTTTTTCATTAGGATCAAATGAAAAGTAAAAAACAACCCTATGGATTTTTATACTTTTTTATATTATAATCCATTATATACTGTACGTACTAACAATTTATTTTACGATGTCATTGTTACAGATGTTCTGTGTAGTTATAGTAATTACAATTAATTATGCATACATTTACACAACTAGCCCCAGCTTGCACTCTAACCACAACTATTTAGTAAGTGCATTTAATCAATTAATGTTACTCAGTAGTTATATTAAATGTTACAATAACAAGGACACCCTAGAAAAAAGTGTAACCAATATGCACGTTCTTACTTAAATGACATTTAATGGGAATTTCAGATACAGTGCCTTATATTATATTATATTATATTATATTATATTATATTATATTATATT
>CAIGQQ010039592.1:5703829-5713835 GCA_903798035.1 Danio albolineatus | reverse complement strand
TTATATTATATTATATTATATTATATTATATTATATTATATTATATTTAAAACTGTATCTAAAAGTACCATTAAGTGTTTAGAAAAGTAAGTTAGAATCCATCCAGTTTGTTATCACAGAATAAAGCCTGATAGACTTGTACATCAGCCCTCTGCTTTTGCGTCAGTCTGCTGATAAGACTGAATCACTTTATTTTGCGAAAACGACGTACTTTACCCTGCTTATTACACGGCTGCTTATATTATCCATATTGTTTAGTCACAAGATGATGCCAAACAGTTCAAAATCATGGCATGACAGACAAGCACATAAATATGGAAGTGATCATATTCCCTGACTGTCAAGATGATTGCCAGATGAGCCTGCATTATTAGTTTTATCGATAACATAATTCTGATTGGTAAATCATGACATTCCAAATTAACTATTTCAGATATTCATGTATCCCAGAGATGGGTTGTGGCTGGAAGGGCATCCGCTGCGTAAAACAAATGCTGGATAAGTTGGCGGTTCATTCCGCTGTGGCGACCCCGGATTAATAAAGGGACTAAGCCGAAAAGAAAATGAATGAATGAGATATTCATGTAATAATATAATATAATATAATATATTATATTATATTATATTATAATATAATATAATATAATATAATATAATATAATATAATATAATATAATATAATATAATATAATATAATATAATTCATTCATACATTTTCTTGTCGCCTAAGTCCCTTTATTGATCTGGGGTTGCCATGGCGGAATGAACTGCCAACTTTTCCAGCATATGTTTTACACAGCGGATGCCCTTCCAGCTGCGACCCATCTCTGGGAAACATCCATACACACACTCACACACATACACTACGGACAACTTAGCCTACCCAATTCACCTATACTACATGTCTTTGGACTGTGCAGGAAACCGGAGCTCCCGGAAGAAACCCACACAACCACGGGGAGAACATGCAAACTCCACACAGAAATGCCAACTGACCCAGCCGGGGCTCCAACCAGCCACCTTCTTGCTGTAAGGCGAACATGCTGCCCACTACACCACCGTGGCACCCCAATAAAATACAACACAATATAATATATAATATACAACCCCAAATCAACCCCAACAGCTGGAACAGTATGGAAAATGAAAGAAGTGATTTCTAAATTCACTTTGACTTGTATTTCATTGTAGACGAAAACATATATTCCAGTTTTGGTTCTTGCAACACATTTCAAAAAAAGTTGGAACAGTAAAGCATTTACCACTTTGTAATGTTTCCATTCCTTTTCATAACACTTAAGAGGCATTTAGAAACTGTAGACACTAAGTAATGAAGTGTTTTAGGTGTAATTTTGTCCCATTTTTCCTAAAACAAGTCTTAAGGTGGGCAACAGTACTAGGTCTTCATTGTTACATTATGTGCTTCAAAATGCCCCACACATTCTCTATTGGAGACAGGTCGGTACTGCAGGCAGGTCAGTCAAGTGCCTGTATCCTCTTCCTCCGCAGCCAGGACTTTGCAATAAGTGCAGAATGTGTTTTTCCATTGTCTTGTTGAAATATACATGGGTGTACCTGGAAATGAAGGCAGCATATTGTGCTCCAAAATATCTATGTACTTTTCAGCATTAATGATGCCATCACAGAGTTGCAAGTTACCTTTGCCAAGGGAACTAACACAACCTATGCTAACAGTCTGGATGATCTTTTTTTTCTTTGGTCCAGAACGCATGGCGTCCATTTCTTCTAAAAAATACTTGAAATACTGTGTGATGGTCAATCCCATATGCTTCCAAGCCAAGAGTAGTTGATGGTGCTTCTGGACACTGTTAACATAGGGCTTCCTTTTGGCACAGTACAGTTTTAACTAGCATTTGTGGATATATCAATGTATTGTGGTGATTGACAAAGGTTTGCTAAAGTAGTACTGAGTGATTTTTGATGCAGTGCTGCCTGAGGGATTGGAGATCACGGTTGTTCAGTTTAGGCTTGTGCCCTTGTCCTTTACACAATGAAATTCCTCCAGATTCCTTCCTTCATTCATTCATTTTCTTTTCGGCTTAGTCCCTTTATTAATCTGGGTTCGCCATGGCGGAATGAACCGTCCCTCCAGATTCCTTAAATCTTTTAATTATGTTACGCACGGTTAAAGGTGAAACATCCAAATGTCTTCCTATCTTTCTTTGAGGAACATTATTTTTAAACAATTCTATATTTTCCCCACATATTTGTTGGCAAACTGACATTCCTCAGCCCATCTTTGCTCCTAAAGGACTAGACCTTTCTTGGATGCTGCTTTTGTACCAAATTGTAATCACGTGTTGACCTTACCTGTTTTAAATTTTATCATTATTTAACCAATTTTACCCGATTACTGGGCATAAACTGCTCCTGTCCCAACTTTTTTGGAATGTGTTGCCGGTCTGAATAACAGAAAAGGATGTATATTTACAAACAAAATGAAGTTGACCTGACAAACCATGAAATATTCTGTGTTCACGTTTGTCTGCAATGAAATACAAGTCAAAGTAAATTTGGAAATCACTACTTTCTTTTTTTTATTTGCGTTTTCCATTCTGTCCCAACTTTTTCTGATTTGGAATTAGATATAATATAATATTTCTATTTTTCAAGTGCACTTCAGCCTTGTGCTTGTGCAGCATTCGTAGTGTTTACTGTGGTGGCAGGTTTCACTTCCTCTAGCAGTGTCCGTTTGGATTATACAGAAATGTTCACAGGGTCGCAAAGAGCGGAAAGCTGCCCTCCCTTCATACCCCACTGACACAGAGCCAGAGCTCAGCCAAACCCTCAACAGACCCGGCACTGCACTGGGCCAGGCCTCCAGCACGGGATGTGGCCACAATCTGCAGCATCTCCACATGAATCACATCCACAAACGCAGGGAAACACAGCTAAACTTAGCCCCGCTGCGGTTGACCGTTACAGCAGGCCAGCTCACCTCATCTGCCTCGTGCTCAGCTCATTATAACAGACCTGATTGGTTTGCTCTTCACAATGGCAAAGGGAAGTGGTAAAGTGTATGTGAGATTCTTTTGAAGCACGTCACAAGAGGCACAAGGAGGAGTAGCAACAAAGATGAGAAAAAAATATTTAACATACAATAAAGGCATAATAGAAGTAGGTCATATGAGCATACTTAAGGGTTTTGTAGTCATGTACTGAAAGAGCTTCAGGCGAGGAAACAAGATTGATTAGAATTTGCACACCATCATTTGCAATATGCCGTTAAAAAATATGCCCACAAAAAATATAAAATCAAGTCTTATAATAATAATAATAATAATGATAAAACCTACAATCAGTCTGTGTAACGATTTATTAGAGTAGCATGTGCGTGACAGTTTTGCATTTATGAGCTTGTACTTATTAAATACTCAAGATGGATTAAAGAACAGAAATAATCTTTGCTTTTGCTAAGTAATAATCTTCTCTTTGCTTTGTAGTAGCGAATCGATACTGAAGTATCGATATTTTATCGATACAAAAGGATCGATCTTACAGTAAAAGTATCGATCTTTTCTGGGGGGTTTTCTTACTGAGTGATTAGAGATTTTGAAATATGTAAATAATTATAGGGCCACATATTATATCAATATTTACTTAAATAGGAACACGAATGGGAACTATAATATTCTTCTGCTGTATCTCCACTAATAGGTCAGTGTTATCTTACGGCACAGTGGTACAGACACCACACACACCCAGCGCGGGTTGTGAAACCCGAGAGCGGAGCTGTCAACATCATGACTGAATGTAAACAAAGTATAATCTGGGGTTCTCCTAAAAGTAATCAGCTAAAGGGGAAAAATGTCAACATTCTGTTGTTCCTTCACAAAAACCTGGAAACTGATTAAAATCCGAAAGCACAAATGAATATTGCAACTTAAAATTAAGATTCAATCCAAAGTTCTGCTGCTTTGTCCTTTAAATAAGATGAAGAAATACATTATTCTTTTTTATTCATTTATATATGGTGCTGTTACCCAATTATAGTTCTGTCAATTTTAATAAATGTAAAAAAGAATCATGTGTTTTACTTAATAAAAATATAATAATAATAATAATAATAATAATAATAATAATAATAAAAGTGATAAACATTTTTTTTATTCACTATAAAATATTTCATATTAGTATTGATAAGTATTGATTTAAGTATCGATATCGATGATACTTCTCTTGAAATACTTGGAATCGGATCGGAAACAAAAATATTGGTCTCGCCCATCCCTAGTAACAATAGCCGATTTATTTTCTTTAGTAATCAACATGCGGAGTTTATGTGCGAGTGCGCCCTTTAGTATGAATGAAACAGAAATAGCATTACATTGTGTGATCACAACATGCTTTCAGACATCTTGAACTCTATTCCGAGGATCCACTGTTCTACAAAGTTAATCTGCTTCAGCGCATCCGCTTGTTTATTTTATATGATCCTGAAAAGCTTGATTATCTGCGTCAGTATGTTTGATTACAGTTGAGCTCCTCTGAACAGCACGCATCCAGAGGTAGAATTGAAGACCTCTACTCTATTTACCTCTGCATAAAACTATAAAACATAAAAAGAAAAAAAATATATGAAAATGAATAATTTTCTCTAAAGATGTATACAGGACGATTGTCTCTCAGATCCCTAGAAAGTATATCGCTATTAATATCCTTATTACCATAAATACCAGAAAATATTGTGATTATATTTGTAAGTTCATATTACCCATCTCTAACCATCCGGATATAGACCATTTCTGTCTAAAATATTTTTAGCTGAAACTGTAGGGGTTGGTGATTCATAAAACAGCACATTGAGATTCAAAAAAAAAAAAAAAAGCACATACAACTCATAAGACGTCAGGCCCCGTTTACACTAGTGCGTTTTAGTTTTAAAACAGCGTTTTAGCATGAAAACGATCCGCGTCCACACTAGCGTTTCACCCAGCGTTTCTGAAGACATCTCTGTACACACTACTTCACCAAAAACATCACGTGACCATTCACGCACTCTGGGCATGCACGTTCAAGTATAAACAGAAAGCATGTGTCTCGCTTGGCATTCTAAATAGGGCTTATGCCGCGTGAAATGAGAGCGATTTAGTGAGTGCTCGAACAGTAGCTTGCATTTTGTAAATATATGCAGCTGTTGTAGTAAAAAAAGGCAAAGTTTAACTGCACAATGGCGCCTAAAACGGACAATAGTGCAAACAATGCTTCCATTTCTGTCCATGTTGTTTACAGGGAAGGCTGGTCTGCCGTCTTCCGGTGGAGTTATAGTCATGTGATAGGGGCTTGATGAATAAGGGAATGACCCAAAAGTGAATCTCAGTAGCAAATCTCAGCAGTCACGCCTCCGTTTTCAGATGTCTCCGACGAAGTAGCAGCATTTTAGAATGAAAATGGCCTCTCCAGCGTTTCCAAAACGTTTCGTTTTCGGGGCTCGAAAACTCAGGTGTAGTGTGGAACATGAAATTAAATAGTTCAAAATTCTCCGAATAAATGTATATATTATAACTTTTTTTGTTTTTTTTGGAAGAAACTTTATGCAACTTCATTGACTTTGATTACAGTATAATTTTTCTTAAGTTCAAAATGTGTGTCATATAAAGGGTTAATAATATGCATATTTATTTCTGGTGGTAACTAGTTTTCTCCATTGCGTTAAAAGCAAAGCTTTTACTACACTATGCTACATAATACATATACTACCATTTAAAAGTTAAAGGGAATTTAAAGGTGCTGTAAGTTTTTGACTCTTCTAAAGCATAAAAATACCATAATATGTTTGCAAATATTTAAGAAACATGCCAAGTAAACATTGTTTTTCTGAAAAAACAATGCTGAAGTCAGATATTCTGCTTTGAAAATGTGTTTTCCATGCCTTTGTCTTTGTTTTGGTCATTTTAACCTGCCCAGTGCCAGTTTAGGCAATTATATTTCAGCATCCCTGGCTGCTTTGTTGGAAAATCACGTACTTCATTCATTCGTTCATTCATTCATTCAGAAAGGCTCTAAAAGCATGCATCTGTGACCGAAATGCGACCTCTGGTAGACAGTTGCAGACTCCGAAATGAGACGCAGATTCAGTTCCACATGAGGCTATTAATTAGCAAATGATATAAATATTACGAACGTAAACATTAGGTGAGCAGGTTGCACTGTAACCCCGTGTCCTAACAACACGCTTTGTGAGGATATAATACATAATCTTTTATAATTATGTTATAATCTATTTAAAACATATTAAACCTCTTTAACATTATTAAATGCACATGATGAATCATTCATATATGTTTAGATCTAAAGTTCAATTTCAGACTGTTTATTTTATTTTCATGATCTGAGGTGAACTATCTGCTGCTGCTTTCAGTGTATGGCAATAAATGTCATGTAAAACGGGACTCAAACTCATATTGTAAGCATTTAACACTGAATAAAGCACATGAGGTTTCACCTGAGGTGACAATTGTCATAGTTTTCTGTTGTTTACCTATGAGAAATAGAAGCCGTTTCTAATTCATCAATTCGAGTTGTTGGTTAGGACAAAAACTCCTTTTATTACAGAAAAAAATTCCTTCTATCCTGTGCAGTTGCTTTTATTTAGAACTCGGTTAAAATCACTTGCTCCTGTCCTCAATCTGGCAACCCGCGCTTGCATTTGTTTATATCAGGAGTGCAATACCTAGTTCAACCACTGGGTGTCAAACTTGCATTCTGCGCCTTTGAAATACCTTCAGTAACAATGTAGTTTAATTACCACTTCTCACTGTTAACTAGTGGTTTATTACCTGTACTTTCTAAGTTCATTAGTACTTATGAAGTACATATTCTGCATGATCTTATTCTACCTCCCTAATCTTAACCAATACCCAAAGCTTACTTCCTACATTCATAACTATTAATAAGCAGCAAATTTAGAGTTTATTAAGTCACACTTAACAGTTAATTAATAATAAGAATTGTACCTTGAAATAAAGTGTGATCACATTTTCTAACCAACACTGCTATTTTTAGCCTTCAGCATCACATGATCCTTTTAAAAATCATTCTAACGCTCCTACATTTGTTTGTTTTTGCTGCTTTTTTTTTTTTTTTTGCTATCCATAATATATTATTTCATGACTTTCATGGCAAATAAATGCGTCTTTGCTGAATGAAAGTATTAATTGAATGGTAGTGTACTTAGTGTGCAAAACACCATATAAAAAAATAAGCAATAAAATAAAGCAAAACTACACACAGCTACTTCTAAACAGCGGTCAGTGAACATGTCTGCCAAACAAACTTCAACCTCTTGAGCTGTACAGTTGAATGTGAAAATTACAGGTGACAACTTAAAAAAAGAGTGAAAATATAAACAAGGCATCAGGCTTTGCAGCATTACATAGAAAATGACATAAACCCAGTAAAGTAAACAAACAGACACAATAATGATTGGTTGCAGAAATCCATCAGGACTAACTCCAAAACACCAAAAGATGCCACAATAGCTCCATCTATGATGCCAACAATAACACGTGGCACAGCTATCTTGCTTTGGCTCACTCCCTTCATGTGCCATTCCTGTGGGTAAAGTGGGCCCATGTGTACCTTTACAAAAAAATAAACAGCTTAAAGCTCTCTTTAGGTAGGCGTGCCAATAAACAGTTCATCCCAAGAATGTCCTAATAATACAATACCCAAAGTCATGACATATTGTGAATAAAGCCATAATTAAACTGCTGTCAGATGTTACCAATTTGTGTCGATTACAATACATACAGTTAAAAACTGAATTATTAGCCCTGCAGTCAATCATTTTTAATTATTTTTTTCAAATAATTCCCAAGTGCTGTTTAACAGAGAGAACATTTTAGTTTTCATTTCTAATAACTGAATTATTTTGTCTACAATTATGAAGGTACATATATTTTACTAGTCATTTACCAGCTTAAATTGCAATTAAAAGACTTAACTAGGTTATTTAAGTTGAGTAGGCAAGTTAGGTTTATTAAGCATGGACAACAGTTGTTTGTTCTGTAACCAATAAAAAAGTTAAAGCATTTGATTAATAATACTGTCAATTTTTTTTTATTTATTAATTTGTTTTTTAAATATTTTTTTTACTCCAGACAAACTAAAAGAAACAAGACTTGTATAAATCTAGAGAAATAAAGTAGGAAATACTGTGGAATATTTATTTATTTATTTTGCACTAAATTAATAATTAATAACTAACTAACTAATAATTCTTATTATCTTTATTATTATTATCATTATAAGAAATGCACAAACGTGAGGATATTTAATGAAATATTTTCACAATATTCCATGTTTATGTAACAATCAACACTATTAAAATCTGTTAATTACCAGTTTGTGTATTTTGTGATTCACATGTGTTTTCGGTTTATTTAATGCTATGAACAGTAATAAACCCTGCAGTACATGTATAAAGAAATAAGCATGTAAAATATCAGGAAAGTACCAAAAGTTTTGTTCCACAACTTCCAGCACCACCACAGACAATATATCAATGCAAAAGTCCCTCTTCAAACTCAAAAGCTGTTGGAGGTAAGACCAAGGTCACATAATGCTCTTCAAAAGCATTAAAAACACATAAAACTGCCCATTTACAGATATTTTTTACAGTGAATTGGGCAAGTTTGGTGGTACATTTCAGTTCATGTTTTTACTCTATTCACCTGCAAAGTCTTGCTGACATTATTCATCAAAATGTACAGCAACCCTTCAGTTAGGATAACACTAGCAGGGTAAACAAAAAATGGGTCAAATCAAATTAATAATTAGTGACGAGCACTAATACACAATAAATAAGCAAAGTTTTTTCATTTTTGCACCGATCGGTTGATTTATAATCACAAACTTGTCAGTGAATAAACGGCACAGAGTAAACTGTAAATCTCAGTTTTCTCATTCACCAATTTTTCACAATGAAAAAAAAACTAAAACTTCAATATACTTGTAACACGAAGACATCTGGCCAACACACTGAGCCCACTTAAGCATGTTGGAGAAAAGGAGGGAAAAGAAAATGAACAGGCCTCACAAACAAAGGCCAATTAAAGCGGGTTCCCTCCCTAATCTAATTTGCGGCCACACAATGACAGAGCAAACATGCTGATGTTAAATTGAAGGGGTGTTTTGCTTTCGGTCTGATTCTGGATATCAGAAGCTGCAAGCGCTGTATAACAGGAAAAAAAAGGCATGTGCGGAGTTTCAAACATCACTGCCAGATGCCTTTCTGATTTCCTCAGGGATTCCCCTTCTGAGGGCTGAAAACACAACTCCAGGACGGGATGAGATACAGACGTGTGGAAGTGTTTTTTTTTATTATTTTTTTTTAAACAAAATAATATAAAAACAAAAAGGTGACTGCAACTTTCTCACAGTGCTGACAGTCATCTTTGAATTTTTCTTCTCAGGTTTGTGAGTAATAAACGTTTAGAATAATGGTAATTTCATGATTGGTGAATGTTAAAACAAAACGACAATATCTAAACTCAGAATTCTGTTGATGTTTCACTTTTCTATATTTGTTTCTTGCAATTGTGAGGGTGATGTGCTACGAAATTAAGTAACAATCGCGAGCTTTCTTCACAGAATTTAGTGTTATGACATATTTATGGACGTTTTTTCCTAACAAAAGTAAAATGAAAATTCAAATGCCTAAAAGATCAAATAATAAATCAAACTCTTAAAACAACTACCCAAATGAAAAATCAAATGTTTAAACTATAAATCAAATGCTCAAATCTGCAACTCAAATGATAAATCAAATCCTCAAACCGACTCTGCAAATGGTGAATCAAATTCTCAAACCGACTCTGCAAATGGTGAATCAAATCCTCAAACCGACTCTGCAAATGATGAATCAAATCCTCAAACCGACTCGGCAAATTATAAATCAAATCTTTAAATTGACACCGCAAATAATAAATCAAATACTCAAACTGGCATCGCAAATGATAAATCAAATCCTCAAACTGGCATC
>CAIGQQ010039592.1:5647188-5692468 GCA_903798035.1 Danio albolineatus | reverse complement strand
AATATATCCTGCTCACCAAGGCGGCATTTATTTAATCAAAAATACAGTAGAAATTGTAAAATTGTAAAATGTTATTGCACTATAAAATAACTGTTCAGAAGTAGTTCATCATTTCATTTAATAATTTATTCCAGTGATTTTAAAGATGAAGCTTCATAACTCCAGTCTTCAGAGTCACAAGATCCTTCAGAAATCCCTTTTTATTACTTATTATTATTATTATTATTATTATTATTATTATTATTATTATTATTATTGTTGTTGTTGTTGTTGTTGTTATTGTTGTTGTTATTAATGGTAATAGTAATAAAAGCAATAATGACTGGAGTAATCATTTGATTTGCAACTACATACAATAAGAAATCAGTTATTTAAAATGTTAATAAATCTTTAACGATATATATATATATATATATAAATTTAATAAATGCCACCTTGATGAACAGACTTTTGACTGGTTGTATATATATATATATATATATATATATATATCAATAATGTAAACAACATTACTAACTAACTAACAAAAATAAAGATAATTAAGTGCATAATAAAAATAATATTTATTATTATTTATAATTATTCTAATTAAAAACAATAAGATTTAAAAGTAAATTCTAAACATGTATAAAGTTATATTATATCTATTATCTTTATTCATACTTGTAACTATTGCTGATGAATATTGCTATCATTATTCGAAGAACACTGTTTAAATTAAACAAATGAAGTAAAAATTGTATACATTTATTAATAACAATAATAGTAATAATAGTAATAATAATAATAATAATAATAATAATAATAATAGATTATCATTATTAATATTATTATTATTATTTATAATAATAATAATCTATTGTCATTATTATTATTATTATTATTAATATTATTATTATTAAAACAAAGTAAAACAAAATAAACTTTTTTATTCATTGTTATTTGTTGCATAAGAATGTTTCATTTATGATTCTGCCACAAAACAAAAAAATCAATAACCAAAAGCACTCACTTCAGAGAAACATGTTGATTGTAAAAGTGTGTGTGTGTTCACATGGGAGAGTGTAACGGGGCTCAGAGGGTGAGAATGTCTTTCTGTTAGGCTGCGCGTGTGTTTGTGCGTGTGTGGCTTGATCGCTATGTGCAGAAAGGGTTTGGGTTTCACATGAACTGTGAAATAGTTAACAGACTGCTGCCTCAGCCCAGCTCAATTCAACATTCATGCAAACACAACTCTAGGTGCCGAGTACATGGTAGTACACCTGCATTCATAACTTTCACCTTTGTACATTTTAGATCATACATATAATTATTCTTTTTGAAATGTAGTTGTTCTGTGCCAAGATTAGACATGGGACGATAACCATTTTCAAGATATATCGCGGTTTGGAAAAGTCAAGGTTTTGCACACCGCCAAAAAAATTCTGCTATACCGTTCCTAAGCTATTTGTAATATTTTTTGTTCACTTTATTTTTTTATTTTTTTTAAGGTGTAAATTGTAAAGAAATCTGAGTTTTTGAAACAAACGAAGACCACAGAAGTCAATGATTCACTTGAATTATTTAGCCTGACATGTTTACTGTCCCAAAATACTTTAAATGTTTCTCAAAATGAAATATATTGTGTTCAAAGGGGGGAAAAGGTTTGTTTTTTTAGCCAGACATTTAAAAAGAATATATTTTAAAGCAGTAAACACAATACCGTCATACCGTGAAACCGTGACATTCAGTTTAATGAGGCTGCAAGATCTGTGCTGTGTGCATGAATGATACTTCAGATAACAAGGTCTGTTGGAGAGAGGTGTGACTGGTCAAACTACAGGCAAAAATGTAGTCTATATTTAAAGTACTAGTTCACACAAAACTGTAAATTTACTGTTAATTTAGATATTCAAAGCATGGTTGTTACCAGTTGGTGTATGTCTGAATTTATAGTATTCAAAAAACAGTATGTGAGAAGTATGCGGATGACTACTTCTGGCGAGATTCTGAAGTTCACATCCTATGGATGCTACACTATGCCATGCGAGAGAATTCATGAATGGAGGTGAAGCAATGCAACTGATGTGGGTAGGTCATGTGATATTGTCTAATGGCGGATGTAGCATGTCCAAGTTATATTCATACTACTCACATTCATTCTATATAGACTAGGGCTGTGCAATATGGACAAACATTTTTTTTGATTGCGAATTTTTTTTTTTTTTTTTTTTTTTTTTTTGATTTTTGGCAACTGTTTTTGCTTTTTAAGCAAGCTAAATAGACACATTCTAAATGTTTTCAGTGCACAAGAAGTGCCTAACAAAACATTTCACAACGAAATAACATAATTAAGTTTAATAAATAAAACTGTAGTAAAAACTCTTTAAAGCAGACAACATAAAATAAATGAAAATTAACTAACTATGTTTTTAAAATCTAGTTAAAAACATACTATACATAGTAGCACTAACTACTTGATAAACAAAACTGTAATAAGTTGTGTTAAAAACAGACAATATGAAAAAATAAAGATAAACTAACCTCAATTCCAGTCATAACAATAAATAAAAATTAATGTATATTAAAACCACCTATTCGGTTCTCCTGCTCAACTTCGTTGTGCGCAGAAGGAGCTATGATTGGTTAACATCTTTCTCCCACTCAGTTTAACTGTAATTGCCAGGTGTTCTGCGACAGCTCTGATTGGTTAAAATATTAAAATCATGCGCACAAGAGCATATTCTGAATAAAACTGCTGTGACGTGTGCGTAATATATAAGAGGATCCACGTGCAAGTAAACAGTTCTTTATTGACGAAGTCAATAATTCTCCAACACGTTCAGTAAACACACAGAGCGCGCTCAGGGACTCACAAATAACTCCCGTCTCACGGGGCAGGTAGACGCAGGTAGGAGTAGACAAACCGATCACGGTCACAGATGTACTCCTCACCAGACCAGAGCAGAGACAGAGAACAATGCACAAACGACAACGAACTGACACGAGACAAGAGACGCGCTGTCCAGATATAGTTGTGATAACGAGTTGCAGCTGGCAGACTAATCAAGACAGCAGCGCTTTAAATAGCACGTGACATCACACTGACGTAACAGACACACGAGGAACACCAAAACAAAACAAAACCATGTGACCACGCAGACACTCAGAAGTGCGCACACACCTACAACCGTGACAATTGCAGCCTTACGCGATTTAGAAATTGCATATGCTTAAATCGCAATTTTTTTTTTATTTATTTTTTTTTTTTGATTGCGATTGCGATTAATTGCACAGCCCTAATATAGACCATACTTTTAAATGGTCATATAGTAAATTGATGTTCAAATTTAGTACCTACTGGAGTAGTAGGTGATTTTGGATGCAGCCCAAGTATGGACACAGATACTGGATCATTTCAAAGTCGCGTCGATCAGCAACACAATAGCTAATCAGAGTTGTTTAAAAACACACTCATCAGTACTCCGGGAAATTGACTTTTTTTAATTAAAAATTTTATTCAAAGTGACTTTTTCTCTGCACAAAATTTTTAAGATTTTAGTTGAAACCAAGGTCCTTGGTGATTTACAAAATGCAAGTTAGCAGACACCAGCACTCTCAGAGTGGAAAATACTATAAAAAGCAAAACAAACTTTATAAAATTATTCATTCATTTTCAGCTTAGACCCTTTATTCATCATGGGTCACCTGAACGGATTGAACCGCCAACTTATCCTGCATATGTTTTACTCAGCGGATGCCCTTCCAGCTGCAACCTATCACTGGGAGACATCCAAACACACACATTCACACACAAACAGCGACCTTCTTGCTGTGAGGCGATCGTTCTGCACCACCATGATACCCGGTTTATAAATGGGGCAATACTTAATTTAGTAAAGGAAAATAATAATTATGTAAATGATTTAAAAGTATGAAAATACAATCATTAAGCACATTATACTGTACATGTGCCCATAAGTCAAGAACAGAGCATCTGTATCTGCAGTCACAAACTGCCCATTAAAATCTGTTAATGCAGAGTTCATGCTTAACTGATAATGAATTCACTATTTGCTGATGCTTAATAAATGATTTAGTCTTTAGTTATTATAAAGTGTTACCTATGTTTAACGTTTATATAAAGTACCACTGCTGTTTAAATTTTTGCAAAAATATATATATAAAGTTCAATAGAAACACAAGTGACTTGACTAGGACATTTGTAGAAAAAAAATGTAATGACTAAATATTTGTTATGTTAAAATAGTACTAACATATTTATTTGAAGCAAATTAATTAAAAACAACAATAATTCAAATAATAATATATTAACTATATAATAATCAATATATAATATATTAATAAATATTTTTTTAGCTTTTAACAGTTTAAACTTTACAGAGCTACTTTTATATTTAAGGAGGCTGATCCCTCAGAAGGAGATAACCATTTTTCTTTCATCAAAACGATTGAAAATAATAAAGCACAAGGTGATTACCAACTAGGGTTGGGTTTTTCCAGGTGTTTTTTTTTTTGTTTTTTTCTTCTGCAGTAACTTTGCTGCCACATCTGATCTCTGGTCAAGTAGAACAATAGACCTATTCTTGAGCCTTACTTTGCACTACATTGACAATGATTGGAAGCTGCGCCAGGGATGCCTTGAGACTGCATTCTGAATGATTTTGAGATATTGAGCTTCAAAGTTTCCATAGCAAACAGTACATGTGTAACATCTGTTTTTTAAATAAAAAGTCTTAAAATGTAAACTACTTATAAAAAAACATCCCATAATGTAAATAAGTTGTCAATTAATAAGAATATGTCAATAACTCAATTTTGACAAAAATGTCAGATAGAACCTTTATAATTCTAAGGTGACGATTTTCCATTACATTAAAGTTATTATTTAACGTAAAACCACTCACTTGTAATATGTGAGCATTTTTACTGTACAAAACCTGTAATAAAATAATCATTCATTAATTGTAATCGAGTCAAAATGTTCAATTAACCGAGATTTTGATTTTAGGTCAAATGCCCCAGCCCTATTACCAACCATCATAATAACCTTTTCCTCCATTTTGACATACAGCTATTCTCTGATGTTGCCCTAATATGACTGACAAGCAACTATAATTTGCATACAGTGATCTGATTGGCTGATGCGTGCGTTGAATGTGAATCCAAACACCCTCAAATCAGTTTAGCCACGCTTGATGTCACTACATTCAAAGTAAATAAGAAGCGTTAACACCAACACCCATGCGAATGGGGGTAATAATAACTACTGTCACTGGTTCTCACACTCAATCTTGAGTTACTGTCATTGTTCGTCTACGTTTTGCTAGCTATGAGAAAACATACAATTTAAATGCATGGACACTCCCAATCTGCATGTTGTTGCCTATTTGAGCACACTTAAATATGTATAGCTCTATAAAGCCAATTAAGCTAATGTTATAACATGTTTTAGTTACTTGCCAATTCTTATCATTCAAATTTGGCTTTGGAGGTTAAGAGCACATTATTCTGTTGTGTGACGAACACATATTTTAATAACACTTTACTCTGACTTTAATGCTCAGCTAAAGCACTTTTTTGACTTCAATGTTCAATGTTATGTGGTTGCTAAATGACTGAAAAAAAATTAACAACAACAACATGGATAACACCAGGCAACCACCCAAATGCTCTCATCCATCATGGTGGAATGTTGCAAAAGCTGATTTAAATCTGTGTGTAAAAACAATTAACAGCCTGTCACATTTAACTTTCACTGACATCTCTTTCTGTGACAACATCTGCATCTCATCTGTTTAGTAGATCTTCATTTTAACCCAAGTGCAAGTTTAGTCCAAAAGAGGGTGCTTGTTGGGCACTGTACTAAAGTTGGCACATGACAAGGCTTTCCTTTGATACACAAAACCTGAGGGTAAGATGGAAACAAGAAACATACAATTGCAGAACATGGATAACACTTCAAGATCCCATTTAAACATGATGTTAAGAGACATGTAATGGGGGTTTGAACTGTTTTGAGCTTGACCACTCTCAACAGCATTCAACGTTCAGAAAACCTACTGAAACACCTACTGTCTGTCTACTGGTTAAACATTCGATTGTAATGGGACGTTATTGAAAAGTTGGTCCAAAACATGTTATTCACACTTCTCTGCATTTCACCACAACACACTGATTACGATCAAAACGGTGGTTGCAATCCATTTTTTTTATTGACTTGATTTACCATTTACTAAACTGTGAGACATGGATAAGACCAGGTGGTATAAAGGCCCAGTCCCAATTCTACCCCTTAGCCCTTCCCCTTACCCCACCCCTCGTTTTGAGCGTTCACGTCAAGGGGTAGGGGTGTCCCAATTCTCTTTAGCTTGAAGGGGTAGGGCTAAGGGCAAGGGGTATACACCACTTCGAACAAAGATTTTTCAGGACCACACTTAAAACAAAGGGGTAATAAATTTTCCCAGAATGCACCTACCTCAGCGTCAGGATAGCTGAACCCGGAAGTAAGGAGATACACAAATTACTATTTTTTTTTCGTCATTATTATGAATTTTTACGACAAACAAACACATGTTTTAATATATTCATAACCCATTTGTCTTTTACAGTCATGCTTTTTTTTAAAAACGGGAAAAAAAGCAAAATTTTGCGATCTATAATCCATAATCATAACTCCAGTACAGCGGTGCCAGGACATTCTGACACACGATGACACTCGAATACCCTGTCAGTAATGTCTAGTGTCTGGGAATGACTTTTTACTGTGTCTGCTATAATGTTAATGTTGTTTTCGTGTGTTTACATAGATGAGTATGGCCACGGAGTAAATGCACAGTACAGTTACGATCTTTTTGCCACATTAGATCGTTATGATAACATAATATATGCCTTCAGTGATTTCCTGAAGATAAACACCATAAAATAACACAACTGGAATAACTACAGCAGTCATGATCATCTGATCTCATATGAAGCAAGAGATCGCGATGACATATGATGACGTGTGCAGGTGTTGAAGTGCTGTCCCAATTCTTAGGGGTAAGTTTTGAAGCCCTTCCCCTTAACCCTTGGTTGTAAGGGCCAAGGGGAACGGCCAAGGGGTAGGGGTACTAAAATTGAATTGGGATTGGGCCAAAGTCTCAGGCCACGTTTACACTAATGAGTTTTTTTTTTTAAAACACATAAGTTTTGCTACGGTTATGCCATCCGTCCACACTACGCTGGAGTTTTCGAGCCCCAAAAACGGAGCGTTTTGGAAACGCTGGAGAGGCAGTTTTCATTCTAAAATGCTGCTGCTCCATCTCAGTGTGGATGGGGGGAAACAGACATATCTGAAAACGGAGGCATGGCTGCTGAGATTCGCTGCTTGATTGGGGCTTTTGGGTCATCAAGTATCCTTCCCTTATTCGTCAAGCCCCTATCACATGACTATAACGCCACCAGACATGACTCACAGTCGACATTTTCGATAGCCATGGATGTTTTACATTCATTTGTTACTTTAAGTAACAACTCTTCCTCGTCGTCTGTCCACAAAATAACCTTTTTTGCTTTCTTTGCCATCGTGTTCATCGTTCAACCAGCGTTTGTTGACTAACAATAACCACATGCAGAGCGAGACACATACTACTTGTTTATACTTGAACGCGCATGCCCAGAGTGCGCGAATGGTCACGTAATATACGTTTTTGGTGGAGTAGTGTGGACGGAGATATGTTCAGAAATGCTAGGTGAAACGCTAGTGTGGACGCGGATCGTTTTCATGCTAAATTGCCGTTTTAAAACTAAAAACGCACTAGTGTAAACAAGGCCTCAGTGTGATGTAGTTACCATAATTAGAGTACTTTTCTGTTGAAAATATACAGTAAGGATTACTTTTATGTAGTTTGATTATTAGTTACTTAATACTGTACATAAATTCAACAGTTCTGTAGATCTCATATTAGAGAAGCAGAGTAATTTTACTTTTTTGAGGTATTTTGTAGAACAATTACAATTTTCAACACGCACATGCTGAAGAAACAATGAACTCAGTCAGAAATCAATGACAATACAGTACTGTATATAGTGTCATTACATTAATATATTTAATGTTTTAACTGTTGAACTTTTCTTAAGTATCTGTATGTTAAGTCATGACGTATCGGTGACTTATGGAATACTGTTTCCGGGTTCAAGCCGCTACTCATTTGAATTACGAAAATATTCTTTTATGACCCTTTTTAGTCATATCACACATTAAAGTGAATTTTAAACACTCTCTGCACTCTGCAACACAAACATCAATATTTTAACAATTTATAAAAAACTAATCACTTTCTGGCCATCGGATATTAGGAATAGATATATAGTGCATCTGGAAAGCATTCATAGTGCTTTACTTTTTCCACATTTTTTTATGTTACAGCCTAATTCCAAAATTGATTAAATTTCCCCTACACAAAATACCCCAAATGAAACTGTTGCAAATTTATTTAAAAAAATAAAAACCTGAAAAATCACATGTACATAAGTATTCACAGCCTTTGCTCAGTACTTTGTTGATGCACCTTTGGCAGCAATTACAGCCTCAAGGCTTTTTGAATATGATGCCACAAGCCTGGCACACCTGTCTTTAAGAATTATTGGCCATTTCTCTTTGCATATCCTTCTCAAGTACCTTTGCAAGTACCTTCTCAGGTTGGATGGGAAGTGATGAGTACAGCCATTTTCAGATCTTTCCAGATATGTTCAATAGGATTGAAGTCTGCGCTCTGGCTGGGCCACTCAAGGACATTCACCGACATTCTCCATTGATATTTGGTCAATGAGCACTCTGAAGCAGGTTTTCATTCAGGATTTCTCTGTACATTGCTGCATTCATCTTTCCCTCTATCCTGACAAGTCCTCCAGTTCCTGCTGCTGAAAAATATTCCCCACAGCATGATGCTGCCACCACCATGCTTCACTGTAGAGTTGGTATTAGTCTGGTGATGAGCGGTGCCTGGTTTTCTCCAAACGTAATGCCTGGCATTAACTCCAAGAGTTCAATTTTAGTCTCATCAGACCAAAGATTTTTTTCGTATGTTCTGAGAGTCCTTCAGATGACTTTCGGCAAATTCTAGACGGGCTGCTATATGCCCTTTACTAAGAAGTGGCCTCTACCATACAGGCCTTATTGGTGGATTTTTGCACAGATGGTTGTTCTTCTGTAAGGTTCTCCTCTTTCCACAGAAGAACGCTGGAGCTCAGACAGAGTAATCATTGGGTTATTGATCACCACTTTGACTAAGACTCTTCTCCCCCAATCACTCAGCTTAGATGGCCAGCCAGTTCTAGGAAGTCCTGGTGGTTCCAAACATCTTCCACTTACAGATGATGGAGGCCTTCCCCAGCCTTGTGCCTCGAGACAATCCTGTCTCAGAGGTCAATAGACAATTGCTTTGTCTTTGTGCTTGGTTTGTGCTTTGACATGCACTGTCAACCCTGGGACCTTACATAGACAGGTGTATGCCTTTTCAAATCATGTCCTATAAACTGAATCTACCACAGGTGAACTCCAATTAAGCTGCTGAAACATCTCAAGAATGAACAGTGGAAACAGAATGTACCTGAGCTCAATTTAGAGTATTTATGTACATGTGATTTTTTTCAGCTTTTTATTTTTAATAAATTTGCAACAATTTCAAAAACTTTTTTTTTCACATTGTCATTATAGGGTTTTTTGTGTAGAATTTTGAGGAAATAAATTAATTTAATACATTTTGGATTAAGGCTGTAACAAAAAATGTGGAAAAAGTGAAGCGCTATGAATACTTCCTATATATATATATATATATATATATATATATATATATATATATATATATATAGCAATTTGTAATTTTCTAAAGTATTACACTGCTTTGTAAACATTTATAATTACCATTTGTTGAGTCTCCCCATACAGTTTGATAGAGCACTTTGACCCGGAAGCCGCTTTGCTTGAGATCACAATTTACAAGTGGATTATTTTTAAACAAAGCTAAAAGCCATGTTTCACTCAAATTTAAAGAGTTAAGATTTTCAGTTGAGGTAAACAAGGATTTTAATACTGGGTCAGTACTGGGTCAAATAATATGTAATTTTAAAAGTTATTTAAATGCAACTTTCAAGAGTTCACACTTAGCTGATGATTGATAATAAAGCTTGTTTGGCATGCTGTCCTGGGAGAGAGCCCTGAGCTTATGAGATCCTCGAGCCCTGGGCCCCCTACCGTTTGCAGGGCGAGGGGAGTTTGAGCTCAGGTAGATCTCGATGAACTCCCCCTGGCTTATTTCTAGCTATTGACGGATATGGATGGTTGAGGAGAGGTGTACTCGCTAAGAGCTTGACTGTGTATCAATTTTGTGTGTTCAATTTACATAGGGTGCTTGTTATTTTGACTGTGGGAGAAAACTGGAGAACCCAGGGAAAAACTACGCGAACACGAGGAGAACAAGAGAAATCCGCACAGAAATGTTGTCTGGTTTAGACGACATTGCCAGAGTGCCAGAGGCATTCTCGCTGTGAGGCAACAGTGCTAATCACTGGGCCGCCGTGTCGCCCATCTGAAAAGGAGGGAAAGTAGGGGTTGGGTGAGGGGGAGGGACTCTTCAAGATGAAGATATTGAGGTATGGATAATCGATTATAAGCTGATGCTGAAACAGCCGAGAACAATCATAAGCACGTGATCCTCTTGACATTTGTTCATAAATAAACCACTTGAAGCAATTAATAATAAATTACATTTTTTGATGTAACTTAAATTAAATTATTGTGATCTTCTCAGCTTCATTGCTTTATAAAACTTTATTGCAGAAATGCTGCATGTGTTAGCAAAGCATCAGTGTCATCTTATAGAGGTTATTTACATTTCAACTACAAGAAGATTTAACAAAAGTACAGGTGGTCAAACTCTACCTCAAACGTTAAGCAATTAACCCATCTACATTGACCCAGTTATTCCATTCAAACACGTTTGTGCTGCAAAAAACTGAGCTTTACAAAGACATTATCATTACTTTGTAAAAATAATCCTATTGCATTTAATTTAGAGTGTTTTAGACTAAAGATGAAATGGTGATTGACTGTAAATTGAATGCACAAGTGAGTGTAAAATATTCTATGATTAAGAAGTCATGCCACAATATTTGTACTTTTTACGTTACTTTTATTTGAAAGGGTTAACTATGCTTCAGCTTTGCTTAGTTATGCAACATCGAGCTGGATGTTCTGCTGATATACTTTGCTAATAAAACGATTGCGCCATAAGAAAAGCATACAAACTTTATTTCAGTGAGATTTTTAAGCATAGATTAAGATGACTTCAATGTCTTCCAACAGTCCACTGTGGATACAATACTTTAAAAATGTTTAAGAACACTAGTATGAATGCAAGCATTTTGAAATGTCATTGGCATTTTTGAATGGATCTGGATTAGCACAGACAACACCGTTTGACACTACACCGTTAAAAAGCTTCAAAATGCTGAAAGCCCCTTGATATCTCCCACTGCAGTCACAAATATAAAGAGTGACGCAATCCGTCTAGGTGTAGACTTTAATCGAACAATCAGACAATAAAACATATAGTTGTGTAACTTTGAGGAAAGTCCCTCACCACAGTAAACGCTTCCATTTCATAGATCTAACGTCAAGATAAAGCTAGTGAAGCTAAATCTATAGTGAAAACAACCCACATTAAATCAACAGATGTTTTAAACCCGTCTGTCACCTTCCAGAATGTAATGCAGAGCTGAAAAGCATTAGCCTTTAAACATTTCAGGCTTCTCTGCCAATGCCGTGTTTGTCTAGGAATATGGGATTGCTTGTTTTGAGGATTCAGTGCACTGAAAGAATGTAACTGTCCTCTGAGACATGCCATACTTTTGGACATTAGTCAAATATCTCGGCCATGTGGTTTTGAGGAATGGAGTGGAGACAAGTCCTGAAAAGATTTCCACCCTTGCTACCTGGCCATGACCCAGAAACATCAAGGACCTCGCGTCCTTCCAAGGATTTGCAGGTTATAGCTGGAGGTTTATATAGGACTACTTCTATGTTTATTCATACCTGTTGCACATGGATGCAACACTGCACAGATCTGGCATTGAACCAGAAGCAGGAGAGGAGGAGATGATCCTCCTGTAAATTTCCATGTCCGCGGTCATTACGCATTCATTACAAACAGGGCTGATGTGATTAGTCAACAACATAAAAAATATATATTTTTTGTTGTTGAAAAGTCTTTGAGTCTAATGTAAGGACTAGGCATAATGATAACTTTGGCATAATGATAACTTTGGGAAAAAATATCACCGTTTCACGGTATGACGGTATCATGTTTACTGCTCAAAAATATGTTCTTTTTAAATGTCTGGCTCAAAAAACAAACCTTTAAGCACACCGTATATACTAGATGTCGAATTGGACATTCTAGTTTGACTCATTTGTATTTGCACAATAACGAAGCACCACCTTAATGTAAATACTGCCGAGCTGCTCTTACCATGAAATAGGACTGTGCAATTAATTACAATCGCAAAAAAAATCGTGATTTAAGCACATGCAATTTCTTAATCGTGTAAGGCTGCAATTTTATCTATTAATTTATTTCAATTTTTGTTCACGTTCTTGTGCGCATGATTTTAATATGTTAACCATACGGAGCTGACGCAGCACACCGGGCAATTACAGCTAAACTGAGCAGGAGAAAGATGTTAACCAATCAGAGCTAGGTGCATTAACTAATGTTAACAAGCATGGACTTGGATGTTAATAAGGCATTAGTAAATGTTCAATTATGATTACCAAACGCTGTAAAAGTGTTAAGTCCATGTTAGTAAATGCATTAACTAATGAACCTTATTGTGAAGTGTTACCTACAAATGCTTATTATCGCTTAAGCTGACATTATAAAATCATTTTGTGCGAGTTTATCAGGTTCAGTGCAAAAGAGAATTCAGTATGTCTAAGAGGATCTTTTAAAGTTTATATTTTAGCCATGTGATTATGTGAAAACATTGCTGAAATGAGTTCGATACTCTTTCTCTTCTCCAGTCATGTTTGAATGTGTGATCAGACATAAATGTACTGTAATTTGACAAAGATTGTTTATCAGCAAAATTACTATTGTGGTACACCAACCCTTCTGGTCATTATAAAACATTCGTTTATAAATAATAATTTGCATAATATAAGGGTAAGGATTTAACAGAATTGAAACTAGTCCTTAAATACCAAAGACAAAAAAGAGTCCCGGAAAAGACTGAAGTAAACCTGCAAGACAGCAACACATTTATAGAGTAGCAGGAACTGGAGCTAAAAGTGGTTTATGTAAGGGTCAAACGCTTCTCTTACAGAGCAGGGGTGTTGAAAACCAATGGTAAACTCAGACTGTAATTGCTGATGAAGCTGAACAGACACAAATGCCTGAAAGCCTTGATGAGATATTCCACATCGCGCAGCAGACATTTAAAGTCAAGGTGGACAACAGCTGAATGACAGGAAAGATCTGCTAGTGGAGGAAGTTCAACAAGAGCACAGTAAGGAAGTCAAGTGAAGAAATGTGTGCGCTGAATCCTGAACGTCAACAGCACAAACACACTGATATTTGACGAAAAAGCAGTGGAGGAAAACAACTGGGTAAACAGTATAGTGAATGACATGAAACTATTGATACAAATACAAAGGAAACAAAAAGATTTTTGCTTTACTTTCTAATGACATTATTTTAATTGAGCTGAACTCTCTTTTTTGCCAATTTATTTGTATACTGTCAGAATTAACAGTACGAAATCTTTTGTTCTTAGTTCACCCTAAAATTTCAATTTACTCACTCTCAAGTGGTTTAAAACATTTATGGTTTTTTAGAAAGCTGAAAACCTGTAACCATTGACTTCCATAGTAGGAAAAACAACTACTTTGGAAGTCAATGGTACAGGTTTACAGCTTTTTCAAAGTAGAATATTTTGTGTTCAACAGAAAAAAGAAACCCATAAAACAAAGGAAGAGTGAGTAAATGATGACAGAATTTACAATATTGGGTGAGATATATCTTTAATGTACTATTGTGCACCTTTAGTGAACAATATGTACCCTTTATGTGCAAATATGTACCAGTATAAAGCCTTTAGGTACCCAATGTGGACCATTTATATACAAAAGTGTACCTTTTGAAAAGATACTGCCCCAGTGACAGCTTTTATTTTTGAGAGTGCATTCAGTCCACTTAAATTAGAAAATAAATGAATTATTTTGTGTTGGGACTACACTCATAATTTTAGTCAACTTATCTAACTTGGTAGTAGATGTGTAGTTGCCAGGCATTCAGAAGGGGGAAATAATCGTCATTTTAAGTCAATTTTATCAATGAAATTAGTGTAGTTAACTCAAAATATACAGAAAGATTATTCTCATATTGAACTCAGTGTTGAAGGTAGTGAGTTAATTGAATACCTCATTACTTTAACTTAAATGAAGTTCACAGCAATCAGATGAGTTTTTTTTTTTTTTTTTTTTTACTCAAATGGTTTGTAGCAATCGGCTTCCTCAAACGGTTTGAGTTACCTTAACTCATTGGGCTTTACTGTGCTCAAATTGCTTTGTTTACTCAAATGGATTAAGTTTACAGTACTCATTATGATTAGTTTTTGAACTTGTTGCAATTGGTTTCCTCAAATGGTTTGAGTCACCTTAACTTATTGGGTTTTACAGTATGGTAAAGAGTCCTGTTTTATCTTCCTATAATTCAGAGATTTAGATAAGATTTGATTTTTGAGATCAGTCTATTTTTACTTGTCAGACCATACACTGAAAAAATGGTAATTGCTGATTGTTTAAACTATTTATTTAAAATGAGTTGGGGAAAAAACACAATTGAGTTTTTTTTTTTTTAGGACAACTTAATTGTTTTATGTTTAATCCAATTAAATTTGTAACAACAATTAAGTTAAAGTAATCGATTTGTTTTGGCTCAACATGAAGGAATTGTGTAGACAGTGTGTTACATTTAAAACGATTAACATTATTCATTTAGTTCTTACATTTAAAATTAAATAGTTAATAAATTAGGTGATTGACACTGAGTGGTTCAACAAGTGTTAACTCTTAAAGTTCAATTCAGAAAATGATTCAAATTAAACTGATTTGATATTGTTTTATCAACATTATTTTTTGTTTCCATTTATTTAAAGGAAGTTGAAATAACATTATTCAAATGTGTGTCATAATTGGACTGTGTATTGGTAAGGGCCTCGATACATGGGTCACAATATATAAATCAATCATGGTATGATGCAACTTGTAATATATTGCAAGACTTAAAAAAAAAAAGGTTAAACAAATAGCGGAGTGGAGGAGGCTCACATTAGCCATGTTTCCACTGTCGGGACAGTAGCCTCTTAGAGCTGCTTTAAAACTTGCCTCTGTGGTGCAATGACATTCATCAGATGGGAAAATGAAGGAATTCCATAGCCAAAGTGACAATTTGTTGAGTCAAGAGCGATTTGTTTGGTCAAGCTTTATGCTCCAGCATTGACATGACCATACTAATTTAATAATCGACATTCAGAACCAATAATCGTTAAAATTTTTCCAGGTCAATTTTTTGATTACATATACTTCTGCGGTCACTGCTGCCACATCTTATCTCTGGTCAAGTAGAACAATGGACCAATTCTTGTGCCTTACTTTGCACTAAATTGACTGACTGGAAGCTGCACTAGAGGTGGCATATTTTCCATTACATCCAAAATAATTATTTACATGAAAATATTTGTTTACAGAAGATGCAAGAAATGCACTATTTAAAATATTATTAACAGTGTATGCAAGAGTTATTTTAGTTAGAAGAAATGCTGCTTATTTTCTACTTTTTTATTTTCCCATTAATCTAATTAATCTAATGATAATTTAAATTCAACAAACGGACCATCAAAATAAAGTGTGACCTATATTTTCATTTTTTTTTTTAAAGAAAAGTTGTGTTTAGGCAATGTGTGTTTTCATTTCACTTGTTTAACATTGATTTTCAATAAATAGTCATAGATTGTAGAGTGTTTCCAATTCATTTTGAATTTCCAATTCAAAAATCAGTTACTATTCAAAAAATATTCAAAAATCAGTTACTTGTAATATATGAGCATATTTACTGTACAAAACCTGTCAGTGAATTATTGGGGAAAAACAAAAAAATAATAATAAAAACTGTTCATTAATCATAATCAAGTGAAAATGTTTAATTAATCTAGATTTTGATTTTAGGCCAAATGGCGAAGCCCTAGCATACATTATGAAAATATTCAGTTAAACGTTCTATATTTTGCCATGTTGAATTAGTCAATGTAATCTGCATTTATTGATTGATAAATACATGAACCCAATTGTTCTCTACAAATTACAGTGGATTATTCATTAATTACTAATATACATCACAATGATTATAGAAAAAAAAAATACATTTGCGGTTTGTTCAAACTACTTATTTAAAACAAGCTGAGAAACGCTCCGGTTACTAAAGTAACCCTCGTTCCCCGAGGGGGGGAACGGAAATGCTATGTGGAAAAATTCCACTATGGGGATTTCGTTCAGAAAGCCAATCATCTGAAAGAGTATGTAAACGGGCCAATGAAATGCCAATGAGTTGGCAGCTTCAGCTTGCGCAGCTGATGCTTGTTGCAATCAATTTGGCAATAAAAGCACAGCGATAGCAGAGCTGAGCATCCATTTGAGCTGAAGAGACTTTCACCCCAGCAGCTAAGGGGCATTCATTGTGGCGACGGAACATAGCATTTCCGTTCCCCCCCTCGGGGAACGAGGGTTACTTTAGTAACCGGAGCGTTCCCCTTCGGGAGGGGAACTTCAATGCTATGTGGAAAAATTCCACTATGGGGAAATGTATGGAAAACGCCACAATGAATGGACCTTACCTCGCCCCCGATGAGAGGTTAGCCAGGCTGAGTAGAGCGTGAGCGCACCTGCATCACCGGAGGCGCGGTCTTCCAACGTGTTCCCTGGCCCTTACTTATCCCACTTCAACAGAAGATTTACGGATTTAGATATATTTTTCGGGAGTCGCAAGACATCTAGTAATTTCTAGGAATTGATACGACAGTACGTTGGGAAAGCGTGCAGTCCCGATAGGGAGGACGCTGCGGAGGCCACCTGCTGCCCGAGTGGGGAGACTGGTGGCAAGAAAACATAAGGACTAGCCCTGAAAAGGGGAGTACGCATATGAATATAAGATGGTTAGCTGTGAGGGAAGACACGGGTCCTGCCTGAGACGGGGGACAGCATCGTGGCTAAATATGCATATGGGATCACCAGCGGGGATCGCACATAGCGGGCACCTATACCCAGAACGCGGGCTGACCAGCGGGCAGACCTACAACGTAACGGGCCAGCGTCTGACTCCTCCGCTGAGTCAGATGCTGGGGGCCTCGGAGGAATCTCTGCAGGGCTCACCTAAGCGGGGAACTTTACTGACAGAGTAAAAAAGGCGCACGTACCTCCGTGTTAAGGAGAATGGCGCAGCAAGCGTGTTACAACACCTCACCGAGTGTTTCCCCAATCACCAAAGGTTACCTAAATACCCTTGAGGAAACCGGCTCCACTCGCAGATTGTAGAATCTTGCAAATGTGTTAGGTGTCGCCCAGCCCGCAGCTCTACAGATGTCTGTTAGAGAGGCACCGTGTGCACGCGCTCAAGAGGAAGCAATGCTCCTAGTGGAGTGCGCTCGCACCCCTGGGGGACACGGCTCGCCCTGGCTTTGGTAAGCGAGGGAGATGGCATCCACTATCCAGTGGGCCAACCTCTGTTTTGATACGGCACTTCCCTTCTGCCGACCACCATAACAGACGAGGAGCTGCTCAGATGATCTAAAGCTCCGAGTGCGTTCCACGTAGATTCGCAAAGCGCGAACTGGACACAGCAGATGAAGGGCTGGGTCTGCCTCCTCCGTGGGCAGCGCTTGCAGGCTCACTACCTGATCCTTAAACGGTGTGGTAGGAACCTTGGGCACATAGCCGGGCCGGGGTCTCAGGACAACGTGAGAGTTAGCCGGTCCGAATTCCAGGCACGAGTCACTGACCGAAAATGCCTCCAGGTCCCCGACCCTCTTAATCGATGCCAACGCGACCAGCAGAGCTGTCTTCAGGGACAGAAATCTTAAAGATACTGATTCGAGTGGTTCGAATAGATCTCCGCGCAAGCTCGTGAGAACGAGGGCGAGATCCCAAGAGGGCATGAGAGGGGGGCGGGGTGGATTTAATCGCCTAGCACCTCTGAGGAACCGGATGATGAGGTTATGCCTTCCCACGGAGCCGCCATCTATCGCATCATGATGAGCGGAGATAGCGGCCACGTAAACTTTCAGTGTGGAGGGCGACAGCCTGCTCTCCAGCTTCTCCTGAAGAAAAGAAAGCACAACGCTGATCTGGCAGTTTCGGGGGTCTTCTCTGCGAGAGACGCACCACTCAGTGAATAGACTCCACTTCAGGGCGTAGGCGCGCCTCGTAGAGGGGGCTCTAGCCTGAGTGATGGTATTAACCACCGAAGCCGGTAGGTTACCTAAGTCTTCCTCGCGTCTAAGGACCTTACGCAAAGATCTGGGCGAGGGTGCCAGATGGTGCCCTGTCCCTGAGAGAGTAGGTCCTCTCTCAAAGGGATCTGCCAGGGGGGGGGCCGTCGCGAGGAGGGAGAGTTCTGATATCCAGGTCCGGTTGGGCCAGAGAGGCGCAACTAGCAAGACCTGCTCCTCGTCCTCCCTGACCTTGCACAGTAACTGCGCGAGCAGGCTCACTGGGGGAAACGCATACTTGCGCATGCCCCGAGGCCAGCTGTGGGCCAGTGCATCCGTGCCGAGGGAGCCCTCGGTCAGGGAAAAAACAACTGGCAATGAGCGTTCTCGGAGGAAGCAAACAGATCGATCTGGGCCTCCCTGAAGTTCGCCCATATCAGCTGGACCATCTCGGGGTGGAGTCTCCATTCTCCTGGACGTAGAGGCTGCCGTGAGAGCGCATCGGCTGCACGGTTGAGCTCGCCTGGAATGTGAATGGCGCGCAGCGATTTCAGCCGCGGATGACTCCAGAGGAGCAGACGGCGGGCGAGCTGAGACATGCGGCGAGAGCGGATACCCCCCATACGATTGATATACGCTACCGCCGCCGTGCTGTCCGTCCTGACCAGCACGTGTTGGCGCTCCAGCACCGGAGAAAAACGGCGGAGAGCGAGAAACACTGCCAGCAGCTCTAGGCGATTGATGTGCCAATGCAGCTGGATACCTACCCACAGGCCCGCTGCTGCATGCCCGCAACACACGGCCCCCCAGCCCGTGCTGGAGGCATCTGTTGAGACAACAACATGCCTGGACGCCTGTCCCAGAGGCACACCGGCCTGTAGAAACGAGGGGTCGTTCCAAGGGCTGAGGGTGCGGCGACACAGCGCAGTGACAGTCACCCGGTGTGTGCCCGCGTGCCATGCGTGTCTGGGGACTCGATCGTGCAGCCAGTGCTGAAGTGGTCTCATATAGAGTAATCCGAGCGGCGTGACGGCGGCTGCGGATGCTATATGCCCCAGGAGCCTCTGAAAAGATTTCAGGGGGACCACTATTTTGCTGTCGAACTCTCTCAGACAGTTCAGCATTAGCCGAGCGCGCTCCCTGGAGAGGCGCGCTGTCATGGTGACCGAGTCCAGCTCCAACCCGAGAAAAGAGATCCTCTGCACGGGGTGAGTTTGCTCTTTTCTCGGTTGACCTGAAACCCCAATAGGTCGAGGTGCCGGAGCACCTTGTCCCTGTGCATAATCAACTGCTCCCCCGAGTGAGCTAAAATCAGCCAGTCATCGAGATAGTTGAGTATGCGGATGCCCGCAAGCCGCAGGGGCGCTAGGGCACCCTCCGTGAGCTTGGTGAAGACCCGCGGAGACAAGGAGAGCCCGAAGGGGAGGACCTTGTACTGCCAAGCTCGATCCTCGAACGCAAACCGCAGAAACTGACGGTGACGTGGAAGAATGGAGACATGAGAGTACGCGTCCTTCAGGTCTATTGCTGCAAACCAATCCTGAGGACGAACGCACCGGAGGATGCGCCTCTGCGTGAGCATCTTGAATGGGAGTCTCTGAAGACAGCGGTTCAAAACGCGCAGATCTAGGATTGGTCGTGACCCACCGCTCTTTTTGGGCACGATGAAGTACGGGCTGTAAAACCCGCTCTCCATCTCGGCTGGAGGGACCGGCTCTATTGCATCCTTCGCCAGGAGGACAGCAATCTCCTCTCGCAAGACAGGGGCGGATAGGGGGCTGACCTGGAAAAATACACACCCGTGAACTTGGGAGGCCGTTTCGCGAACTGAATCGCATAGCCGAGTCTGATTGTGCGTATGAGCCACCGCGAAGGGCTGGCCCACGCTAACCAGGCAGGCAACGCCCTCGCTAATGGTCCCATCGCAACAATCGATGACGTACCTGCAGTGGGGCAGCGCGGAGTGGGAGTGCTGATCCGGGAAGCGCTGGGGTCCCGCGGAAGAGCTGGAGGCGAGAGATTCACTCTCAGCTCGCTCCCATTCTCCGGGAGGGGGGCTGGAGGAGTGGGAGAAAGGAGACCGTCCTCCCACCGCTCGTGAGCCGCTGGCGAGATGCACCGACTCTGCGAGCCAGAAGGCATAGCGTCCCGGACTGGCAGAGTTCGAGCTGTCACATCCGAGGAAGTGGAAAAAGTGCTCTTTCACTGAGCCCAGCCCTCCACCGGGGAAAGAGCAACTTACCCCTTCTCCAGATGACCCGTCTCAGGGACGCTTCGTGATCCGTTTACCGGACTTAACGGCGCCCTGGACGGGGCGGGCGGCCCACTTACGAGGTGCTCAACGCTGCTGCTTCGCCGGAGGCGCAGACAGGGCGGGGCAGCACTCGCAGGCAGGCGCCCTCGGCGAGGAGCCGCAGATGTGGAAGGCTCGGTGGGCCGAGCGGTCATACATACCCGCCGATAGGAGACCTCATCTGACTGCTCTCTCACCGCCTCGAATTCCTGGGTGAATTCACAGACAGTGTCGCCGAACAGGCCAGCCTGGGATACGGGGGAGACAAGAAAGCAAACTTTGTCGACTCCGCGCATATCTTTTGCCAGGTTTAGCCCAAGGTGGCGCTCCTGGACCACTAATGTGGCCATCGTCCTTCCCAGGGCACGCGCAGCAGACTTGAGGTCCGTGGAGCTCAGTCGGGTGCGGTGCAGGGCTGGTAACCAGCCTGGGTCGGAACCACCCTCATGCGGCTGGGTCAGCGCGTGCGCACATACCCAAGCGTGCAGGGTGGAGGCAGCCTGGCCCGCGGCTGTGAGGGCTCTGGCTCCGTGGAGGCAGAAAAACCGACACGCCTTGGACGAGAGACAAGGCTGACTTCAGCAGAAAGAGGCACCACGCGGGCCCGCCATGGCACTCTCAATCTGGGAAATCAACTCGTACTCCCTGGCTACTCCACCATTAGGGGTGGTGAGGGCGGAGGCGCACGCAGATCGGGCAGAGAAAGATGCCCTCTAAAACTGCGTGAGCCCACTGCGCACATCCGGGAAGAAAGGGATGGGAGGCCTTAATCCTCCACATACACCCATCTAGTCGGTCCGACCGCGGGGCTGGGGGATAAACCATCTCCAGGCCCACGGCCGAAACAGCCCAGGAAAGCGCGATTATCATGTCTGTTTCTAGATCCGACGCCGCGCTCGCCACCCCGGAGGGAGGGAGCGGGTTCGCATCCTTCTTCAGACAAGGATAACCCATCCTCCGATGCAGCAGTGGACGTCTGAGCCTCGGTGTCATCAAGTGAGAGGGCGGCCATCCGAGGATGGAGCGCTTCTCTCACTCAAAGCTTGGATGGAGCGCGTGGAGGAGCGAGAGGTCCACAGGCCCGAGGGCGGCGGATTTACTCCCACTGTAACCCTCAGATCTGCCCGAGTGCCCACCGCGGAGCGGGGGACAACTGGGGTGGTTGGCCCTTTTGCAAGAGCGAGCCGCGATCTTAACTGCGCAACAGACACACCACCGCAGTGATGGCATGCACTGTCCGCGAGCACCGCATTAACATGCTGGACCCCCAGACATGAAACGCAGTGCTCGTGCCCATCATCCGAGGACAGGAAACCACCGCATCCAGAAACGCACAGTCGGAGCGCCGTCTTGAAAAAGACGTGCTGCACGACCGTGTTGCTCTTTTAGGATCGCAACAATACAAACCGCTCTGGAGGACCGGACCCAAAGAACGCCAGGCAAGGGAGGACCCAGCTCGACCGTCTGCCGCTGCGTATCACACACTCTGGACCGGGAGACCGCTCTCGTTCCCTCTCTCTGTGTAATACAGCTGGAGGAACCCTCATGACTCTCTCAGAAGCTTCGTGAAAGACTCTGAAGCGAAAATGGATGCTCAGCTCTGCTATCGCTGTGCTTTTATTGCCAAATTGATTGCAACAAGCATCAGCTGCGCAAGCTGAAGCTGCCAACTCATTGGCATTTCATTGGCCCGTTTACATACTCTTTCAGATGATTGGCTTTCTGAACGAAATCCCCATAGTGGAATTTTTCCACATAGCATTGAAGTTCCCCTCCCGAAGGGGAAACACAATTCTTGATGAGTTTTTGAGACAACTTAATCGTTGATGTTCAATCCACTTTAATTTGTTAAAACTCATTTACGTTTTTCATCCCTTCATGTTGTCCCAACACAAATCGATTGTGTGAAACCCAGCATATTTTTTTACAGAGCAGGTTGAATATTTCAACCTAAATCTCGCTTGCTAACTTGTACAATAAGCGTCGTTCAGCTGATGCACTACTGCAGTACAAAAAGTGAACAAAACAAAAATCACAACCTGACCACTGAGCTCGCTGACATCATCAGTGATCGAATCCAAAGACAAAACAACCACAAACTGAGCAGTAATCAGATACAGTAGAGGAGCCGCTCTGGGCAGTTTTATGGTGTCCGCTGAAAGTGCACAAACACGGATATCTTTTTTCTCTCTGGTCAGCGTCCGGCAGAGGTGTGTGCTAGAGAAAGACATGTGCTGTGAGTCAGCTGCTCGCTAAATGAGGCCATTCAACCACATGCTCACGGAGAAATATCCCCACTGACGGCCGATTGGGTGGTTTTCGGCAGGACGGGGAGGAGTCATGTGACCAAATCCAGCTCCGAGCTCGATAATGGGACCCCCACTCGCAGCAGGATGAGAGAGAGAGAGAGAGAAAGAGAGAGAGAGAGCAGCCTGGATGAGGACCAAAAAACCCCTCTACCACACACAGGCTGTGTATTGTTGCCTATTCACTGGACTCCATCTCGGGCCACTTTATCATTCAATTAGGACAGCTTTCACACCACACAGCAGAGAAAAGAGCCCTTCAATCAAACTGAAAACTTCACGCTGCCACTGGAGGGCACGCAGAAAGAGACTCTCTCTACTTTCATTTCTCTCTCTCTCTCTTTCTGCTCCTGTTGTTGTTTTTCTGGACTTTGTGAGGAAAAGAGAGGGAGACAGAGAAAGAGAGAGAAAGAGAAAAAGAGGAAGAAAGCAAGCAACAGAGGTCATTTGTTAACACCAGAGCTTCTCTCTCTCTCTCTCTCTCTTTCATTTCTTTCTCTCGTTTTCTGCTCTCTCTCCCTTTGAGAGACATCGGAATCTACAGTTTTGCGATGTTGCCACTGGAGTGAGCTGTGGTAGCCTGAGAATGCACGGATGAAAGACAGAGGAGACATATTTTTAGGATTGTCAGAAAAGGATCGATGCGAGAGTGAGATGAGCGATGCGTCTTTCTGCAGGACAGCTCGTGTGAGAGGAAATACCTTTTGGAAATACAGTAATGGCTGTTTTTTGAGTTCGGTTTTGTAATTACTATTATTTAAGGCCGTTTGGAAAAGTTGCTATTCTTGTTGTGGGTGATTTGTACCTGCTCACACCATTAAAATAACCTTTGATTCTTTAAATTTATGACTTGAATGCCATCGCTACATCGTTAAGCTGTCGTTGATTCTTTATTGAATAACTGTATTACATACATTCAGTTTTGACTTTTTATATCAAACATCTATTTCAATAACATATTTAAATTCAGTCTTAAAAACAAACATTTTTCTTTATTGTTTTTTATCTAAAAAATGTTTCTGCTTTTTTTAAAATGTGCAGATGGTTACCTGTACTTCGATTTCTACCTGTCCTAGCTAGAGCTGTGATGAATGAAATTATTTTCCCTTTGTAAAGAAGCAACAAATACCATGGTTTGGCGATTCACCCTATGAAGCTATATTTAATGTGCATGTTCAACTGCTTGGATGGAAATGCAGCTATGTTTTATAAATGAGGCACTTAATTTAGTTCTAACATAGTCTTAGTCCATCATGCACATCCAGCCATTTAATGGTTATCTGGTTTCTGCTTACGTGTACTTAGAATATATTCGTTAAAAATTCCTTACAGAATTTGGGATTTTTATTTCTTTATCACTTTCTTAAAGGGATAGTTCAACTAAAATGTCATTTCAATCATTATTTCTATCATTTACTCGTTGCAATTTTGTTTATTGTGCTATTTTGAGGAGAAAAAAAAAGCTGTAACTTGTAACCACTGACTTTTATAATATTGGTTTCTGACAGTTATGTTTTTAGCTTTATTCAAAATATCTTATTTAGTCTTCAACAGATGAAAAAAATCACATAAACCTTTTATTTCTAATGATTTAATGTGTATTCATATTTTAAAATGTTCCAATTCACAGAAAATTGCACACTAAAAAAACTGCAATCCATGTTAAGATGGCTTGCTTTTAAGTAATTTTGTATAACACACATGCATCTCCTTGGGTGAAAAATAACTGCTATAGAGTATTTACTGTGATCAAAGTAAACTTAATATCTGGCCTTTTCATTTTTAATACAGTACAGTTACTACGTTGCTACAAATACAGCACAGTGCCTCATCCAAATTCACCAGCTGCTCTTGTCATCTGACTAAAAGCCAAATATGCCCAAATAACTGACAAAATAAGCATTTCATTCATGGCCATATAATCAACTGTAAACTGCTTGTGTTTGTGTGGATTTTGTTGTGTTTTTTTTAATGCACTCTTGAATATTTCATTCACTATTATATTTTTTTATTAAACATAGTTTGCTTGAATAACTTTGGTTTAGTGCAGTTTTATTTTATACACTATTAAATAATAAGTGATATTTTTTGTTGTATAGCTTGACTACATTTTACAATTGTTATGCTTATGCTATTATTTTCATTCTTTTATGCTGTTTTGAAAATTGTTCATTTCTTAACTTGAATTAATAATTTTAATATTATTGTTTACATTTTACTAATTACATTTTTCATGCAGAAAAATGTGGTGAGTAAATACTGTGAGTGCTTTCAACCTGTTTAAAATAAATGAAATATCATATCTGACTTGAATACTTTGTAATACAATCATTCATTCATTCATCCATTTTCTTTTTGGCTTAGTCCCTTTATTAATCTGGAGTCACCACAGCGGAATGAACTGCCAACTTATCCAGCATCTGTTTTACACAGAAGAGCCGCAACCCAAGAAAGGGAAACACCTATACATGCTTGCATTCACACACATACACTACGGCCAGTTGAACTTATTCAATTCACCGATACTGCATGTCTTTGGACTTGTGGGGGAAACGGAGCAGCCGCGCAAACACGAGGAGAATTGTGCTATCCACTCAGCCACTGTGACACTATAATGAAATCTTTTTACTTTATTTTACATTTTTCAGTGTGTCTTTTTCTATTATTTCCACTTGTCCTGCCCCTAAAAATTACTTGAATTAATTAGAGTTTAAATTGGTTTTATTGCAATTATTTTTAAATAGTTTAATACATTTTATGTTTCTGTTGTTACCTGCCCTGATCGGTAACATATTACTTGGCATATTTAAAAAGATATTTCACTTGGGTAATTTTTATTTATTTATTTCAGCTGTGAAAGAACTTTGGAAGCAGTTGGAAATTTAAAGTTGACTTAATTATGAACATAACCAGTAAATTCAGACAATATCATACCAAGCGCATTTTAAGACAAAATAAAAAAAAACATTCAAACCATTTCTCTACATCACTACTTCTTTTATCTAAGCGAAGTTTATTTATAAACTAATTTCGAGAGAATCATGTGCTTATGATTGCTTGCAGACCAGCATTATCCAATTTACGATGCACCAATCAGACGATTTCTAAGCCGCTACAAATACCCAAAGTTCCATATCACAGCCATCTTCGTTTTGAAGAATCCCCCCTTCCAATCTCCCTCCTCCTTTCCTAGATGGGTGGCCCTGTTGCCTCACAGCAAGAACGTCTCTAGTTCTAGTCCTTACCAAGCCATCTGACATTTCTGTGTGGAGTTTACATGTTCTCCCTGTGCTCACGTGGGTTTTCACCGGGTACCTCGGTTTCCTCCCACCGTTCAAAAACATGTAACTTAAGTTAATTGACTAATCCAAATCAACACCATAGACATGCTCCTACCAAGTAGTTATCTCTTTAAAAGATCAATCACTCTCTGCTCTTTAGCCATCATGACGGGAGTTCTTGAGATCTACCTGAGCTCAAACTCCCCTCTCGCCTTGCAAACGTAAGAGAGCCCCAGATTCGAGGATCTTATGAGCCTATGGCTCTCTCCCAGGACAGCATGCCAAGCAAGCTTTATAATCAATCATCAGCTAAGTGTGAACTCTTGAAATGTATAGAAAATGCACTTTTTGGTAACTGTTTAAGAAATAAACTTTGACAAAGTATAAGTAATCACAGTGAGAGTGAAAGTAAGAGAAAGAAAAAGTGAACTATGTATTCACTAATTATGTCTGCTTCAATGTTAAGTAACAGACAGAGCAAGAGCACATTTGCAGCATTAGTATGCATGAGCAGAAAGTAGTCAGATGATGATGCATGACTCCCTTGATTTCACTATTTTTCTTTCCTCCACCACTCATATATTTTATGACTAAACTACGACACCGAGAGCTTCTAATGATTTTCGTTTCGGCTGCAGCTAAATGAGTAACAATGGATAGTATGGACCACACACCTGACCGAACACAATGAGACCAAGCACCTCGCTCTCATGTGCTGCCAGAAAACAGTTCTCCCTCAGACTCACATCACATCAATTCATCTACAACCTCAAATACTGTCCAGCTCACACAACATCTTCTCATTTACAAGTCCCACATCAGGCTAAGGAAGATAAATTATACCAGCATGGAAACTAACACAGCAAATAATACGCATTTATTTCCGTTTCCACTGTCACAGATACCAAAATAGCGAACCATACCATACTACTTTTTGGCACCATTTCATAAGGGTACATCATACATCGAGGAAGCAGCAATAAACCATGCTCAAACAGAGCTTGTCATCTTCTTGTGAATCGTGAAATACAGCCACATGGCAAGAAGCAAGTACAGGATCTGATGTATGTTTTCTATTGTTGTTTACCAGGCTGTTCCAATGCAATCTCATGGCAATTCGTAACTTTTTGATTTAGTGGCTAATTCGTATGAATTCGGATGCTCTCATTCAAACAATTTAGCATGATTTGCTCATCCCCCAATGACAGTTAAATGAGTTTAGGTTTCATGCCTCCTTTTAGACATTTTCGTATGATTGAGCGAATTAGCCACTAAACATACAAAATGTTAAACAGTTATGTTTCCTTGTGAGATCAGGCTAGGCCCTTCATGTCACATCTAAACTTGAGACAAGTGCGAGATCCTCTATTTGGATCTGTGAACAGCCCGTACTTTCAGCCTGGCTTTCTTCTTCACAGAATAATGATGTTGATTTAGGGCTGGGCGATTAATCAAAAAAATAATCAAAATCAAGACTTAGAACGTATAATCTATTTTTCCCAGATTTAGTTTTTCGTTTATTTTCCCTACCATGTGTGGAGTCACGTGATCCTGCTCTGTTAAGGCTGATTTATACGTCGAGAGCACGCATATGGTCTGGCGCAGCCTTTGCGCAGTCACATACCCACGCACCTCTCAAAAATTTGACTACACGTAGCACAAGCTCTGTGATTGGTCAGTTTAGTAGTGATGACACGCATGGTAGGCGTGGGACAGCAGAGAGCCCGTTGAAGCAAGTGTTTACATGTGTGGAGTCCTGTGGAAGAGCTCCAAATGGAAACTTGTTTTTTGTTATATAAAAATAAAATACTCGTTCATTAATCATAATGGAGATTAAAGGGACTAAGCCGAAAATGGATGCATAAATGAATAATCGTAAAGGAGTTAAAATGTTCAACTAATCAAAATTTAGATTTTAGGCCAAATCACCCAGCCCAATGCTGATCGCAACTTTCTGCCATAAAATGAAGTTCTTTTTCGTTCTTTGTTTCAGCGCAAAAAGAATTTCAAAATAGCTGAGTGATAGGGGTGTACACTGAAGTCATGGGATTCAGTAAGCTTCGGAACAGATCTCTTTTTAATGAAGATGCTACTCTGTCCATCTATAACAGCTGGTGTGGTGGACAACAACTGTTCATACTTGTGTATATAACTTTTGACAATTAAATGCGCAATAAAAAAATATATTTCAAGTTTTAATGGAGTTAGAGTTTAGAGGGTTAGGGTTACTAACTAACTAGGGTTACTAACTAAGGGTTAGGGTTACTTACTAACCCTGTTTTTTTAAAAGAGCCTTGACTTTCAGTTAGTTTTCAGCTTGTGTTTGAATTTTTATGAACCAAAGTTTCAGTTCAAAACCATTATCGTGAGGTAATATCTATGTTAGTACATTTTATTCTAAATAAAACTATTATTTAACATCGCTAAATGATGCCCTATTATAAACCAAATCTGATGATAAGATGCATACTAAATGCATACCAAAGATACTGCAAGTTATGCTGTCACACACCAGCTTTTTTAAAGAGTCTTTTTGTAAATGATGGCCATTGTAATTCATGATAATGCATGCATGATAATGCGTCTGTGTGATTGATTACCAGTCAAATCATTAACATACACTGTTTTTTCTCCTTCTTTACCAGCAACATCTAACTTTATGTTCAGGTTAGGGTTAGGTTCACCAACAGAGTTATTAAACATTATTAATTACTTGAAGCAACTCAATCTATACATCACTTAACTACTAAAATTCTCTGTCTTTTACAGCTTATTGAAAGGTTTTCCTCCCGTGACTCTCTCCACAGTCATGCAGCCGTTTTCCTCTCATTACTGAGTCATCTAATTACTCCAGCTCTTCTGAATTCTCAATACATGACTGTGTGTTTCATGATGTTTACCTTTCAATATTCATTCATTCATTTTCTTTTCGGCTTAGTCCCTTTAATTATCTGGGGTCGCCACAGCGGAATGAACCGCCAACTTATCCAGCATTTGTTTTACACAGCGGATGCCCTTCCAGCCACAACCCATCTCTGGGAAACACATCCATACATTGTCATTCACACACATACACTACGGACAATTTAGCTTACCCAATTCACCTGTACCACATGTCTTTGGACTGTGGGGGAAACCGGAGCACCCGGAGGAAACCCACGCTACCTTTCAATATGTATCATCATATTACACATTCTTCTATTATGCCTGTAAACTTTGCATGTTCAATTATGGCATAAATGAAATTACACTACTCAGTTTTAGCATCATATAAAGATTTTTATACTTTTACTAAAACAACTCATGTAGAAGCAGGGCTTAATTTGTGCCGGAACACCACAGATCCGGATCCGACACCTCGGAAATCTGATACGGCACCTCATTTTACCGATCCCCCTCCTCAACCGCCTTTAACCCCTGTCCGCTGTTCACTTTCACTGACTCCCCAACCCTCTTCTTTCGTCAGTGACACCCACACTACTGCGTCCCGCTCTTCACTATCGTCCGCAAAACGTCTCCATCTGGTAACATGCTGGATCCGTTACCCGATCTGTTATTGGACCTCACAATTCACAAATTAACAAAAGACGACAAAAATATATCTGTTCATAATAAATACTGATAAATGTGCTATTTTATACTCATGTATTGAGTTTTTTTAATATGCTCTTTGAGATATGTTTGTTTTTTAAAATAGCGACATTGTCGTGAACAATTATTCAGGAAATAATGAATCAAACAGTCTTTAAAGCAGGGTGCGAATTACAGAGGGGTTTGGGGGGCATTGACCCCCTAATTAACACTTGATCCCCCCTGAAGGACATCAAAACAAGATGTATAGGGGGTCAGTCCTTTAATAGTAAGAAATAGCTTTGTCTGATCTCTGATCTATATCTTAAATATTAGTAATTAAAAATTTATAATATAAATATAAATTTCATCCCTCTATAATGGTTAATACTATTGTGAATGCATAATCATGCCAAACAATGCTAAGAAAAAATATATTTTCTGTAAATGTTTGGTTCTAGAGCATCTGGGAGAGAACATCTTAAAAATTCACAAAACAGGTTTCTTGTAAACTAGGTGTTTATATCTGCATGTAGCCAAAAAAAAACTTAAACACATAATTTGTATAATTTGACCTAGAGTAACCTCCTAAAATAGTCACTTAATATCCATCAAAACACTGAAAACGCATGCATTTCAATTACATATAATTCATTAATAAAATGTATTCATAAATTTGATTCAGTAAGGCATGTATTTTCAAACTACTACCGAAAAAAAATCGTCCCCTGGATTGTCGATGTATAATTCACATACTGCTTTAAAGTCCTTAAGATATCAAAACTAACCATATAATTTTGTCAGGTCACATTGGTATTTTTGTAGTGAACAATTAATCCGTGCATGTCATTAAGAAAAAAAAAACTAGTTTGCCCTTCTAATCTTTTATAGAAATCTGAAAATCACTTCTGTTTTTTTCCTGTATTATTTATATTGTCAAATTACAAATATCTTTGTAAATGGGCGTAACTAACATATTTAACCATGTCCCTCTAACTGTCAGTTTTGACAACAAACAGAAATGGTTAGCAGAAGGTGTCTGTTAGGTTAATAACTCTCCTCAAACCCTTTTCCTGATCTTTCTGAATGAAACGCCTACTTTACTACATCCAATCAGCTCGCAGTAGAAATAAACAAGGCACACCCACTGCTTACTCATTTCATTATTTGTCTCTTTAGCAACTGCGTCACAATACAAAAAAAAACGGTCACAGCTTCTGGATCATAGAGAATTTAAACAGTCTTTAATGGCATGAACATGCGATACCTCTTATAACGTGTCTTGTTTTGTGATTTACATATCTGTAATTCCATAGTTTTACCCTTAAAATCATTATCATCTAAGGCTGCAGATTTACTTTATGCACTAAATAAAAATTTTACATTAAGCAAAACTAACTAATTAAAACTAATTTTTCATCACATGTGCTCATCGGAATAAAATTGTCACAATGAAAAGTAAAAAGTCTCGGTCCACAAGCTGAAAAATGACTTTAGCTTTTGTTTTCTCTGTGGTAAATAAGTTGCGCTTCAGAGCAGAAGACGAGACACACAATAACAAACTTTGTCATGTTATACTGCATTTAGTGCCGGCGCCTGATGTTTGTGAAAATGATTGGGTAAGACAGGAGGTAATAATAAAACAAAATCATAATTTTGAGGATGGACTTCTGCTCAGGTGTTTGCAGAGGTATTAAAATCTTTTGAGGTGAGATTGGTTGAGTGGTTTGAGGTAAAATCACATGACTTTATTGTTGCACTTTAAGGAATTTATTTGATAAATGTTTATTCATCATAGTTCATGTATTTTTTTTATGTGAGGGAGTTTATCCTACTAAGTTTTTAGTTTTATGCACTTACATCCAGCATTTATTTTATGTGACACTCCAAAATTAACATTTAAATAGGAATAGTTACTGAGGACACAAAGACAACAGTGACTATATGAGCAAAACTGACAGATCTTAGATTTTTTTGTGTCATGTTTGTGATCTTTTCTTCATATTTTGAAAACCTATAACATTTTTAAAATCTTTTATTAAATCATTTAAAAATCGTACATTTGTAAATTTCTAAATTTGAAAAAGACTGAAAATTTGCTGGTAACTGACATTCAGATCATCCATTATAATGGTATGTTATGAAATGGTCCTTGATTATTTATATAATACAAGTCAGCAGGTTACAAGAGTCAGCATTTGAGAGTCAGCACAACACAAACAAGCTATAACCTAGCTAGAAACGAAACATTATTTACATCATTATTATTATTACATTATTACAACCGGGCGGTTGATTCCACTGTGGCGACCCCGGATTAATAAAGGGACTAAGCCGACAAGTCTTAGTCTGGGGTCTGATCAATGGTCAATGCTGTAATGTTGGATGTTCAGTTCAGAAAGACTGTATGTATTATTTTGGGTTTAACTATCCCTTGACTACATTTTATTTAAATATTTGTTTAATTTTATTGTTAAATTGAAGCAATTTTTTATATGATTATACCAAAAATGTTGTTTAATTTGAGTTTCAAAAACTATTTAATGTCACTGAATCTAAATGAACTAGGCTGCACAAAGTCAGATATGAGGATTAAATCCAGCCTGATCTCATGAGAAAACGTAAACATTTTACGTTTTGCCAGTTTAGTGGCTAATTCGTACAAATTTATACGAGTTCAGTCGTACAAAAATGTAGGGTTTAACAAAGGAGGCGTAGCACCTAACGCCACCCCTAAACCCAACCGTCGTTGGGTGATGAGCAAATCGTACAAAATTGTATGAATTAGATCGTTCGAATTCATTCAAATAAGCTACTAAATCAAAAGTTATGAATTGCTGTGAGATAGCGTTGATTAAATCAGGTCGAAAGTTCGTTTTCACTCTGTCCTGATGCTGTTTGCGTTAGTTTGGTTCTGCAATTGAGCATGATTTCTTTCTATTTCAGGTTAAGCAATCTTCAGGTTTTGAAGAACTTCATTATCATTACAATTAAATCCCTGCTTAATGACTCAATTATGAAATGAACACTTATTTAAGTGCAACATCATATTGACTTTTGGCTTTAAGCAACAATTTACACAAAAAAAAATAAAATCGGTGCAAGGATGTTTCATATTTTTGTAGAAATGAAACAACATTCTTATTGTAACCTGTTCTTATAAAAATATGTAAAAGAATAAGTAATCAAATGTGTGATTGATTTTATTATTATTTTAAATTAGTGCTGCACGATTAATCGTATCGCAATCGCGATGTCAGCCTATGCGATTACATTACAGCGAATCTTGCGATTATATTAAATAAACGAATGCATTCATGGACATAACAAGACATTCAAGAAAGAAAATGCACCGCCATTTTTGTAGTTTCCGTTTAATACGATTACAATGTTACGCAATTAAAAAAGAACTACACGACCCAGAAGCCATCAGGACTGTGTGTGTTGTGTGTCTAAGTATCACGTGCTGACAAGCGCGACAGAGCGCGTCTCCTCCAAAAATAGCTTGGACATTGCGTGATGTTCTGAATGTGTAAAATATGTTTGCGGCAGATGTCTGTATGTTCTAAACCAAAATGTTCAGTTAAAGCGAAACGACTGCGGTCGAATTGCTCACAACCGTCATCATAGGTTCAGTGTTTTCATCCAAAGTAAATTATTGAATTAAATTGAAACTAGAAGAATTATTGTATGCATGTATGGTGGTGAGTGACGAGGAAGATCTGCTGTTATCCTTTCCATGTGCCCAACGTTCTCTACAAAACCAGAAACATGCTGAATGTTTTCATGTAGGATGCACATAATGCATATGGCCACGTTTTAAATTAAATCAAATAAGCAGAACCAAAAGTTGTATGTGTGTGTGTGTGTGTGTGTGTATGTATATATATATATATATATATATATATATATATATATAACCGACAAAATATGATATGTTTAAATAGTGCATGCTGCATTTCTCTCTCATAAACAATAATACAAAGCCATACATATAAAATATTGTTATATTTCATTTAATAATTGCAAGAAATATGAAATATGGAAAATATGGAATATGAAAATAAGTTTACCAATAATGCAGATATTTATTTTGTAAAATTTTTTTATTTTGAAACCATTTCAAGTCGAACAAACGCACACTTCAGCATTATTACTAATCTGTGTGTGCAATTTTCTTAGAAACCCATTAAGTTTACTTACAATACCATTTATAATCGAAATCGCATATCGCAATATAGCCCTCAATAATCGCAATATGACAATTTTCCCAAATCGTGCAGCCCTATTTTAAATGATTAAAAACGTACTGTGGCAAAACATAACCACTTTAATTGCCCATTATTAGTATTAAGGTATCGATAATTAAAGTAGTTTAATATGTCATCAAATGTTTTATGACTGCCTACACTCAAAATACAACTTTTTTTGCTGCTTGTTCAAACAACTTATTTAAAATGAGCTGAAACATCCAAGTTCTTGAAAATTTTTGGGACACCTTATTTGTTTTATGTTCAATCCACGTATTTAAGTTCACTTGGTGTTGGGACAACATGAAGGAATTGTGTGAAACCCAGTGTACATATTTTTGTTGCTAAAAAACAAAAGTGATTAATTATGCCAGTCATTGTTTTGAGGGATAAAATACTCCAGGACACATTCAAAGGTAAACTGTAATTATATTTTTATTAATTATTATTATTATTAGTATTATTATTATTAATATTATTATTATTATTAATTAATTAATATTATTTTATATTATTTAATTATATAAAACTGTATTGTATTTGTAAAGCTTTGATGCTTAAAAAACCCATTTCCATCTCTGAGCCAAGTATCAAAGTAATCACACTTGATGATACTAAGAATTTACAGCACAGTTAAACACAAAGCTCAGTTCTTAAAAAAAAAAGATAATAAATTGACTACATAGATAGCAGTGAGACAGTAAACTATTATGAAAGCAGCTCAGAGGTAAAGAAGTCCCATCTTTGGGTTGGAAACATGGATGGGGGGATCTGAAGGAGGGGTTGCAGAATAAGTGGTGTTCACTGACGGATAGACTCCAGCCTTGAAAACCTGGCCGACTGCTGTCAGAAGTGTACAGTGGAGCTATATGTGTTACAAACATCTCACATCTTCTTACTATCTGAAGGCGCCGCATACTGCAAGTTCAGTCAGAATGTGCAGCAGCAAAGGGAGGAAAAAAGACTCTTTTATTGTGCATGTGCGAGTTGGTTGCAGTGCGTGTGGCATGTGTACTTTGTGTTTGGACTTGTTTTGCAAAGCTGTCAAGAACATTAGCATGTATTTACGCATGTACTGTGGGGGTTTTTTTGTTCATTCGATGGTGTTTTTTTAAATTAATGAGCTTGGATCTGCAATCACTTTTCTACTCTTAGCATACGCTGTACAAATATCTGTTAATTAGCAGTTGGGTGAACATATATTTTAATAGAAGTTTGAACAGAGTTTGTAACTTGTGAATCAAATAGTTTTTATTTTGTTTTGTTTTTGAATTGTAATGTGAGACTTTGCTTCAGTGATGTTTATTTTGCAGGTTAGCAAAGTCACTTTTATTGACATTTTTAGTCTGGGTTGGTCATATACACTCAAAATAAAAAGACTTTTATTGCTTGTTTAAACTTTCTTATTTAAAATGAGTTGAAACAACACAATTCTTAAGTTATATTAGGACAACTGAAATGTTTTATGTTCAATCCACTTCGTTTAGTAAACATTATGAAGTTAACTAAATCATTTTGTGTTGAGACAACATGAAGAAATTGTGTGAACCAGCATTTTTTACACTGCAATTTACATTACAGTTACATTGGTAATGAAGTGCCAGTTCTTTTTTCTGTTATTTCTACAGATTTTGTTTTCTTAAAATGCTCAGTTTAGATCCTGAAAATGTTTTACTTTTTAGTTACAAATCAATAGTTTCTATTCATTTAATTGTTATTTGTGCACCACCATCATGTCATATCAAAGCCTATTGATGATCAGAATCAGTTTTATTGCCAAGTGTGCTTCACACACCGTGATGGAATGGAAAGTAAACGCTTAAAGGGATAGATCACCCAAAAAATGAAAATTCTGTCATCATTAGCTCACCCCAAATCTTGTTTGAGTTATTTAAAAAAATGGCAGCGGCTGGCATTCATTGACTTGCTAGTAATTTGTTCATACTATGGAAGTCAATGGGTGCCAGCAACCAGCATTCTTCAAAATATCTTCTTTTGTGTTTAACAAAAGAAAAAAACACATAAATGATGAAAACCACACGAGGGAGAATAATGATGAGGTGATTTTCATTTTTGTATCATCACATTATCCTTAATGCACATTTCAGTAAAATGCATTAAATAAGTAATTTTTGAGTAAGAAACACAACAGATTCATAAAAACATTTGGTTTAAAGATGAGATTGTAAAGCAAGCATCAGAGGAATATATCTTAGTATTATCTTAAATTCAGTGTTAAAGAATTTAAGCCATGTGAAAAAGAATTATTGCAAATCTTACTATGCTTTAGAATAGTTTTCAGTAGCTGTTTTAGTAAGCTGTTTTCCATATTTTGTGATTCATGCTTTTATTTTAAATTATTCCCTGTTTATTTATGCTTTTGAACTGCATTATGGGACCAAAGTCTATTGATGATGGAATGGAAAGTAAATGCTTAAAGGGATAGATCACCCAAAAAAATGAAAAATTCTGTCATCATTTGCTCACCCCAAATCTTGTTTGAGTTATTTTAAAAAATGGCAGCAGCTGGCACTCATTGACTTGCTAGTAATTTGTTCATACTAAGGACGTTAATGGGTGCCAGCAACCAGCATTCTTCAAAATATCTTCTTTTGTGTTCAACATAAGTAATGAATGTTGAAATAATAAATGTCATAATAAATGTTGAAAACCACACGAGGGAGAATAATGATGAGGTGATTTTCAGTTTTGTATGAACTTATCTCATTATCCTTAATGCACATTTCAGTAAAATGCACTAAATAAGTGATTTTTGAGTAAGAAACACACTCTCTCAGAAAAAAAAGGTACACAATGGTACAAATAATGTTCCTTGAGAAACAGTTTTGTACCTTTGTAAAAATTGTACCTTATATGGTTCTGAAAAGACCTCTTATGATACTGTACTATGCCTTTTATGGTACAACTGAAATGAAGGTACACAATTGTTCTCATATAAAGGTACAAAAGTGTTGAACAACTCCCTCTTTATTACAGTATCTGTGAAAATAAATATGACTGGAAAGGCAAAGTGATTATATGAATAATTTCCATATTAAAACAAGTATCATCATTTAAAAGTATATGTTTATTTATATTATATTTTTAGTTCTATAATACAATAATACAAAACGACTGGTAAAACATAAAACTGTAGGTAATGTAAACTAAACATTTAATAAATGTTTGGTAAGCATTTTTGACACTGTTATGGTACAAAGTGTCTTGTCACTGTGGTGGAACACTTCACAAAGTATACAATATTTTATCTGCAGGTTTTTAAAAACAAAGGTACATTTTATGTACAATTCTGTCCCATAAAAATGTACTGCCCCAGTGGCGAGAGTTTGTACCTTCTTTGGTACAACATTGTACCATTTTTTCTGAGAGTGCACCTAGATTCATTACTTTACTTTTTGCTTTTTGGGAGAAGAAATATTATGATCGAATCAACTGTGAAAATACATGTTTGGTAAACATACATTTCTAAAATTTTCTTGTAACAAATCGTGTGTATTTTTATTTACATTTTTGGCTGAACTAAAACTACTTTGTTTAGATGTTATCAACTGAGGCTCATTATTTAGATACATTTTTATAATACAATCCAAAATTACAAACAATTTAATCATCGTTACATTATAAGACCAAATTATTTGTGTCAAAATTTGGTTCTTTGATGACAAAAGTTTAAATTTCATGAATGTGTTTACCATATGCTACATGAAAAGAAACTTCACAAGTATTTTAAACGCAAAAATCAGTACAACCTACTACACTTAGCTTTAATTTGATTAAAAGTAAGTGTTCATTTGAACATAAAAAGGTGCTAATTTACAGATGTAATGCATAAATTAACATTTAAATAAGATAAATATTTATACTATAAATAAATACTTGAAATATTAAAGTATTTCATAATGTTTATTACGCAACTCTTACTACGAGTTCCACAATTATACAGATGATCCAAACCTGAAACCAAGACAAACTATTTTTTTAGAGTTTTGCTTTTCTGACAGTTCAGACATTATTCATTTCCTGATTAGAATCAAAACTGGTGTTGAGACACTCAGAGGAGTTGTAATGCCCTGGTGAACTCGGCCCGATTTTATCTTGCTTTTGCTCTCCTCCCTGTTTTATGGGGGCGACTAAGTGACCAGGTCAGCTACTGTTCGTCCTGCCCACATAAACACTCCCCAGTGCCCATTTCAGACATGCATTGAGACAAAAACACAAACACATATTACATGCTCGCGACTGCGAACACAAGCAAACTCCTGGGTTGAACCCAAAGCCCATTTTCTCACCAAATTTAAATCATTATAAGTTTCAGAATGACTTGACTCTTTTTAAAGCCCATGTTTTTCACCTGTAAAAATCACCTGTAACAGATTCATAAAAAACATTTGATTTAAAGATGAGATTGTAAAACTAGCATCAGAGGAATATATCTTAGTCTTATTTTAGATTCAGTGTTAAAGAAATTAAGCCATATGAAAAAGAATTAATGCAAATCTTAATATGCTTTAAAATAATTTTCAGTAGCTGTTTTAGTAAGCTGTTTTCTATATTTTGTGATTCATGTTTTTATTTTAAATAACCTGTTTATTTATGCTTTTGAATCGCATTATGGGACTTTGATCTATCTTTCAACAACTTTTAACCTTGAAAAGTTTTAAAAAGTGACTTTTATTAACATTCATAATAGTTTAAAGTGAAAAATTGTCTGGGTTGTTGTATATTACAATATACAATCCTTATAATAAACTGCCAGCACATTTTCTGTTATTTTTCAAACATATTTCTCTCTAAATTATTTCTTATACATTACTTTGAACTAACAAAATGTCAATAAAAGTCACTTTGTTAAACTATAGAGTTAAATTTACAACATCAAAATTCTACAGAGCAGAGATCAAGGTCCTAAAACGTAACCGTGAACAAAAGAAAAATATTTGTGGATCGCAAACCTTTTCCACAGTTTTAAACTCCGTATTAATCACATATGGTATATGGGTCAAGCTATTTGCTCTCAGACAAAACCATCTAATCAATCAGATTGAATGTTTTTAGAGTAGAGCCTTGAAAATGATAGACAACGCAAATAAAATACCAGCATTGTCAGATCTTAAGTAAATACAATACTATGAATTTTGCTCACTTTTCAAATTTTTTTCCTGAAATGTTCGTTTAAAAAGTGTTGAGGAGCAGCAGATCTAGAAGAGTATATTCTAATAAAAAAATTTAACACATTTTTAATAAAGTTCCTTATTTTTAAAACATATTTTTGCTCAAACAATGTTTCCAGTGAAATACGTACCATTTCAAAATTCATTAATAATACTGTAGTTGTGGGAATAGGCAAAAATAAAACGATTCATTTTTCATTTATGTCACAAGTTGTTAGAATGATAAGTTAAGATCACGCTCCATCAAGACACTTTGTAAATTTCCTAAATTACAAAAACTCAATTTTTGATTAGTAATATGTCTTGCTAAGAACTTTAAGAGTTAGTTCACCCAAAAATATGACAATTCTGCCATCATATCACTCTTTACTTGTTCAATCTGTACAAGTTCTTTTATGTTAAACACAAGGGAAGGTATTTTGAAGAAAGCTGGAAACATGTAACCACTGACTTCCAGAGTGAACCAAAATAGTGTTTGGTTTTCAGCTTTTTCTTCAAAATATCTTTCATGTTCAACAGAATTAACTCATAAACACTTGAGGGTAAGTAAATAAATACAGAGTAAATTTTCATTTTAAGCGCACTATACCTTTAATTAGCGTAATAAAAATGTTTTGAAGGTGTTTTTTTCTCAGCATTGCAAATTTTTTATTTTAATATTTTTTTGAAGCCTCAGATTCCAGATTTTCAAATCTTTTTCAAATCTCTGATGAATAGTGTTTAATAATAACATAACAACATACAGCAATTATTCGGTATTCAGTTTTTGTCCTATACATCTCAATTTCAAATAACTCATATTTAAGACTGAGTTTGGCTCACTTTGTATTTTTTCACACTAGTCAAAGTTTATGGGTAACACTTTACAATAAGGTTCAGTAGCTAATGCATTCACTAACATGAACTAATCATACCATGCTTGTTAACATCAGTTAATGCACTGCGAGTTAACGTAAACTAACATGAACAAATACTGTAGTAAATGTATTGTTTATGGTTTGTTCATGTTAGTAAATGCATTAATTACATTAACTAATGAACCTTATTGTAAAGTGTGACCAGTTTATGTTAAAAAATTCTTAACTTTAAGACGTTTCAGAGAGAAGTTTTATTGTGTAAAACAACTTTCACTCACTGTTTTCTCAGTGAAAATGTGTAGAATTTTGGAATACATTGGCTGATTATTTAAAATCTGCACCAATATAATAATTTTAGACAAACTTGTCATATTTTTTTTACTTATTCCTCCTAGGCACAAGTGCTGCACATGAGTTTAGCTACAATCTCTATGACACATGCATTGAATATCATCTCAGTTTCATCTATGTTTACTCTAACTTTCTATAACTAAGTAAAACATTAAATTAACCAATACATAACAGAAAATAAACTGTGATTTTAATGCACTGGTCAAAGACACAGCATCACCCCTGTTCACTTCTCACTGCTATAAGTGGAGGATATAAGAACTCAGATGAGGGCTGATCCCCATTCTACACTGGGTATTAAGTAGCGTTTGTGCTCTCCAAAGCCTGTCCTACCTATTAACGCCTCTGATGTGCTTTCTCATGATAATCAGCCTGTTACCCACTGAGGAGCATGGAATTGTGGGATGTTTTCAGAGGAGAAACACCCCCCATAACCCACCCCACCCCAATGCACATGCTCTCTCTCTCTCTCTAAACTCACACTGGAGCATGTAAGTCACATTTTAGAGAACGTATTATAGCAATATTTGAATTGTAAAACGCCTTGCAAAGCGGGAAAAAAAGATCAGAATCATTTTGAGAAAATGTCAAGAGGAAAACCTCTGAATAACTCATGCTCAGCGACAATAACAACATGCTCAGCAAAAAACAAGTCAAACTGAACAAATCAAAGTCAAAAAGAGGTTTTCAAACATCTAAATAATAAAAGAGTTTAATAAAAAATTTAATGTACAATTCATGCTATTAACAAACCATTAAATAAAATATTTAGCTCAATAAACTACTAATTATCTGCTTATTAATACATGTAGCAGTTTGGTTAAGTACTGGGTAAGTATATAAGTGATAATAAATAGTAATATATAAAAAGTAATATAAGTAATATGTAAAAAGATAATAACTTTACAAGTTGGAGGCTGCTTTGACAATCTACATTGTAAAAGTGCTATACAAATAAAGATGAATTTAATTGAAAAAGTGATAATAAACAGTTCATATCTTAATAAAAGACAGGTAATAATAAGTCAGTAATAAAAGGTGTGAATTGCTACCTAAACTAAAGTGTTACCGAAATGTAATATGGGTTTCCGTACATTAAAATGTGTCTCATTTCCTTTTATTTATTTATAAATTTTTTGGGATATAAAAGCTGTGATTCATTTTAATGATAGTAATTCAGTGTAATGATATGTAATAAAAGTTTACCTAAATATTCTTTGTAACAAAAACCTTTTGATGACATGTTAAAATACTATTTAAAGATGACATTATTGTCATTTACATCTTAATTATTTACCACTGTCTTTCAAAACGCAAGGTTTTGCCCATTTGTTAGTAAAATGTTTTTAATAATTTATAATACAATAAAATGATCCCTTTTATATATTAAGCCTAGTTCAGAATAAGTATCTGTCATTTTTATATATAAAATCTTTAAATCTATAATATGCTGAATGATGATGGAACATTATTTAATCTTGAAATGCTATTTTACACTTATGCTATGTGAAACTTTAAAGTTAACACTGCACATGCATTAAACAGACTTTCTATATTACATCTCTTTTGCTCCACTAAAATGAGAAGTCTTATCTTCGACCCATGTAACATGAGCCAGATATATTTACAAAATATTTCAAGTTCATTTTTCCAACTTATTACCTTAAATTGCACTTTAACATGCCGAAACGCTTCACAGTTTACAAATTAATTTGCTTCAATCTGTCAAAGCCTTTTAAAGATCCCTCAGAAGCAAAATCAGAGCCTGTGCTGAAAATCTAAATGGTCCCACACATCACTATATGCGTTTCAACATGCAATGACAAAAACAAAAGCACTGTCTCGTGACGATCTCACTTCCATTTCCTTATTATGTAGCTCAAGGCAGTGGAAGTGGAGGGCCACGATAAAGCAAATCCCCAAACAAGAGCTCGTCACAACCTGTTCTTTATCAATCACTGTTAGAAAGACTTTAATAAGCTTTTTTTTCAATGAATCTGGTCAAAGTGAAATGTTTTGTTTAGATTACATTCAATGCATGCAGCGACAAACACTAATATGAAAATACAATTAAAAAATAAGAGATATAAAAAAGCAAAACCAATGAAAATCTTTCACTCAATAATGCAAAGTAAAGCCATTACTGGTAGATTTGCAAAGAAGTCACACAGCTACCGGTGTCAAATCATATATAGTGCTGCAATCTGGTCAAATGTTAAATGTTGGTCAGTTATTCTTGTATGGAGAAGCAAAAACAAATTATCTTCATAACAGTTTTGACACGTACACCTCTTCTTCAGTTAGCTCTTTGCTATTAAAAAAAAAACATATTTTTTCACAATCTTTTTTTCACTGCATTCAAAACAACACTTGTAACATAAGTTTCAAATGTCATGTTAGATTTTTGAAGACATTTAAAAGGAGATGTCACAAGTGTTTTGTGCATTTAAAATGTCTTTACTGGCGAATTATTAGATTTCAGAAGCATGAGTTCAACCAAAACACAAAACTTTCATTTAAAGCCTTAAAGTGAGCCTTCTTTACTGTAAACATATTTTTACCATTTTGATATCATTCATTAACACGTGCCCTTAATTTTACTTTGTTTACTGCACAAGTTATCAAATTGAGTTCTTATAAATGTGTAATAAACTATGATTTATCAACTGAAATCATACTTGCGTTCATTTAGGAGGTTAAATATGTTTACAGTGTAAACTCACCGATGTATCACTTCTGAACATTTTCTAACAGAGTGATTCCTTAAAAACAACTGTGCCATGATCTCCATGAAGCCCAGTAATATGTAAATGAACATTAAACCGAGGTGCCCCGCACCTCAACCACCGCTTGACACTCCTGTTTGTTAAGTACCTCTTGATAGGAAGACACAAACAAAATGTTTTTTCACACAAGACGGCATAAAACAAAAGTCACAATCCGCCCAAGAACATCCGATATGTGGCCAACAAATGACGAGCAGCAGATAAGCCGCAGCCAGCATGGAGTTGTAGCCCAATACCAAACAAACTAGACGAAAATAGTTGTACATTTACAGCCTAATGTGATTTTCGCAAATCAAGCGACGGACTATTCATAGACAGTCGCGTTTTTACAAACGAATGTTTGAAACTCAACAGGAACGAAGCTCCAGCTCGCGTGTCCACATACAGCACTGGCAATAAATATTCAGAAATTACTCAAAATTCAACTATTCACTCCGAAGTCACAACGAACATCAATAGACACGGTCAATCCGACAGTCGAGCAAATGCAAATGTGTCGGGTTGTAAACAAAACGCATCCGCGGTGTATTTATCGATGAAGTTTGCGAAAGTGCAATTAAAAATTAAATACCCTGAGCCTCAACAGCAATGTTTAACAGCAAAGAATAAGGCAAAAAAATAAATGACGTCGGCTCGACAGAAAATACCAACAGCGTTATTACAACGAAGCTTTCTTCTATCATACCCCGTATCGATCTGCGTATGAATTCGTTGTGTTAATTATCGGGAACTCATTAAAAAAACATGCACACATCAGAGCGTGCCGCTACATTATGAGGACTTGCAGAAAAAACGAGCAGTTGCCACCAAAAAACTTTCCAGCGCCGCATTAGTCAATTTCACAAGGAACCGCCGTCACATTCCAGCACCGACTAAGCGCAAACCTACCGTGGGAGTCCCACGCCACCGTTCCCGGTCTTTCTCCTCTTGATCTGTTCTTTAAATATTTTTTCCAAATTTTTTCTTTAATTTTTCTTTTTTCGGGGCCTGAGTGTCTCGCGCTCCTCAGGCTGCAGCAGCAGAGTTATGGGGCGCGCGAGCATTGTGGGAGTGTGACGTCAAGGGCACTTTCACAAACTTTTCACAGGGGCTGGTAAACTGTGCGCGCGCGTGCGTATGTGTTGTGTGTGTTTTTTCGGGTTGTACGTTTCACACCTTTATGATTAATGATGGAAAGCGGCGGGATTGGCGAGGCTCGTCGCTGAAAGTGTATCGAAAGTAAAAGGATTAAGACAGCCGATAGCGTTTTTAAATTATTTAATGCAGGCATGTTTAATGCAAGGTGACTAAGTCAACAAGCAGCTCTGTTTTGTACAGAACGACGCGTGCTGTTTTGAAAAGAAATACATTTGTGTCATGTTGCTTTTGATAAAGATTTATTTGAGCAAACAAAGGATACATTTTAAGAGATTCATTGCTGGATTAAAGTAAGAGTAGGATGTATTGTTTGCATAAGCGTTACTTCATACGTTATTTTCTAAATCATATTTGTGTTTTTGTAATTATGTTTTGCTTTAAGTAAAATCAAAGTGACATCAATTTGCACTGATGAGTTGTATGCACGTTTAAACCTGAAAACCTGTTTTTAAGATACATGAATTCTCAGTAGCCTACTTATGAAATTATTTATAAATGAATTTAACGGATAGCAACAAGTATAAAACCACTTTTAAAATGTATAGCTCTGACAAGTAGTAATTATTTTAGTTTTAGGGTATGTTTGATGTTTATTTGTTTTTCCTTGTTTTTTAGGTTTGGAACTGTGAAATATGATTAAAAATGAGCATTGATATAAATGTAATAGCCTACTTTTAATTTACATGGTATAGATAGATAGATAGATAGATAGATAGATAGATAGATAGATAGATA
>CAIGQQ010039592.1:5613934-5643502 GCA_903798035.1 Danio albolineatus | reverse complement strand
ATATATATAATGTAAAAAATAATAATGCTAAAAGCACTAATGGTTTTTTGTCATTGGAACATAAATAAATAAATAAATTGTTTTTTTTTAAGAATGTAGGTTCATTTTCACCTCTGTGAAATTCAGATTGTTTTATTCCTATTTCTACCGAGAATACTATTAATTAATAATATGAAAGATAAATAATAAAGTTAAATGAGTATTGTATTAGGCATTATTTTGTAAAAAAAATAAAATAAAATACTGGTCCTTTGGAACTCTAACTCTTAAAAAACAAGTAAAGCTAAAGGTCTCTTGAAAAATGTGGTGCCACGAATGCTTTAAAAGTGTATTCATAATGATATTACCAAATATTTAGGCTAAATGAAGCTAGTGTAGAAACACAAAGTAAATATGCTGAAGCCAAATACAGAACACAACCGACTTGACTGAGTCCAGAAGGATGTCATTCAGAAATCAAAGAGTTCATTTAATTTGGGAAGTGGCTGCTTTCTCTCTTTCGTACACACACACACACACACACACACACACACACACACACACACACACGCAAGCACACACGCAGGCACACACACGCACGCACGCACACACATTGGTCACAATGTTTTGACATCTTTTCTGTCTTTTAGTTGGAAACCCTAACTGTCCACCCATTTGAAAAGAAGAGCCGGATGATGAAGCCTCATGATCTGCTTGTTTGTTTATTTATGTTTTCTTCTAGATTTTGTGACTGGGCTCCATTCAGGTTGATTACAGTGGAGTGGTGGTCTGTCATTTAGACGCTCCAGATCGATTTTAAAGTGCTCTATGAAACGCCACACACCACACTGCCGGCCCAGTAAAACCTCTCCTCTCTCCACCTCAAAAGTGCTTGTAAAAAAAACCTATTATGGGAACAAGGGGAGAGTGAGTTTCAAAGCAAAGTCAACCCTCCATTCCTGCAAGACCAGCTCCTAATTACTCTCTGATTAACCATGGGACTCACAAAGCCAATATTTGGCTCTTTATATGGATGCCATGATGACAGGAAACAGAACGAGGGAAACGCGCACATGCACACACTAAAAAAAAAACCCGACAGAAGTGTTTGAAGGGAACATCTGTGGCTGTTTATGAGTAAGTAGCCAGTAGTTGAACCTCCAACAGGTTTAGGTGTCATCCTAATTCCTCCTATTTCTTTTCCTCTCTTTGCTTTGCTTATCATCTCAACACCATCGTTACTTTGTTTTGCACAAACTTCAACATATTCGCCCAAAAGTTTTTGCCACCATTTAGAAAAGCCTTACAGAAAATATCTATAACAACAATGGCAATTAAGCAGGGGGCGATTTGTACACATCTGGAGTGGATTTCCTCACTCTAGCGCACAAAATCAGCTCTTCGGCTGCCTTCTCCCCCTCTGTTCTGTTGAATTGGGGACTGTATAGTGGGTTAAGGGGAGCACGTTTTTTATGTGTTTGGTTAAAAGCAGATGGTTGGTTTATGTTAGCTCAAGAAGGTGATAAACGGCTCCGATGCGCTGTCAAACCACCGACAGAGAGATCATGGATGCATGTTCTCCGTGTTGGGTGGTGAGAATGTTTACACTTTCAAACAATGTGATAGACATTGCAGATTATGATTTGTCGTTAACGTGGTCAGTTGTGTCCCTTTATTGCCATTCACAAATCTGTGGCCCGATTGGAGGATGTGCACTTCAGAATCTAAGCAGAATTACTGGTCATTTTGATACTTTTGCTTGTAATGTTTTAGGAATTCTGTAGATGCATCTGTTATTGAACACTTCCAATATACTCTGTGAAAAACATAATGCGATCAAAGAAGTATGTTTGAATTCACAGCTCTCTTGCATTCGTTCAAGAGAGCTGTGCATTAATTGATTCATTTTCTTTTCGGCTTAGTCCCTTTATTAATCCGGGGTCGCCACAGCGGAACGAACCGCCAACTTATCCAGCAATTGTTTTATGCAGCAGATGCCCTTCCAGCCACAACCCATCTCTGGGTAATTTTTTATGGTGCAAAATACTAAAAATGTTTTTTCCTTTTTACAGTGATGCCATTGATTTCTCTTGGTCTCTTTTAGTAAAAAGTTCTTAACAGAACACATTTTCATTAAATAAATTGTAAAAACATTGTAAAAACCTAAAGAACCTCTTTTCACTATAAAGAACCTTCTGTGAAATGTAAAGTTTTTTCAGATGTTAAAGGTCATTCTTGGAATTTCTAATGCCTATAAAGAACCTTTACTTTTAGGAGTGATCTTATAAGACGTACACATACTGTAACCTTCTGCTTCTACACTACCTGACAAAAGTCTTGTCGCCAATCCAAGTTTTAAGAACAAGAAATAATAACTTGACTTCTAGTTGATTATTTGGTGTCCGAAGTGGCTCATAACAAAGACAAGGGCCTCTAGATTATGCTTATTTTACCAAAATAAAATTTGTTAATGCCTTGATTTTTTATGATTTAATTAGGACGGTAAGGTCTGACTTTGCTTAAACAAAAGTCTTGTCACTTAACAGAAATAATGTACAGTATAGAATATAAAGTCATGTTGCAGTGGAAAAATAATTAATATTGTGTATGACTCCCATGAGCTTAGAGGACAGCATCCATACATCCCCGCAATGACTCAAATAACTTATTAATAAAGTCATCTGGAATGGCAAAGAAAGCGTTCTTGCAGGACTCCCAGAGTTCATCAAGATTCTTTGGATTCTTCCTAAATGCCTTCTCGTCCATTTTACTCCAGACATGTTTAATAATGTTCATGTCTGGTGACTGGGCTGGGCAATCCTGGAGCATCTTGACCTTCTTTACTTTCAAGAACTTTGATGTAGAAGTGCGCTATCATGCTGAAGAATTTGCCCTCTCCTGTGGTTTGTAATGTAATGGGCAGCACAAATGTCTTGATACCTCAGGCTGTTGATGTTGCCGTCCACTTTGCAGATCTCTTGCACACCCCCCATACTGAACGTAACCCCAAACCACTATTTTTCCTTAACCAAACTTGACTGATATCTGTGAGAATCTTGGGTCCATGCAGGTTCCAATAGGTCTTAGGTTCCAATAGGTCCAATAGGTATTTGTGATGACTGAGATGCAGTTCAAAAGATAATTCATCAGAAAAATCTACCTTCTGCCACTTTTCCAAATGATTAACTAGAAGTCAAGCTATTGTTTGTTGCTCTTACAACAGTGATCGACAACAAGACTTTTGTCAGGTAGTGTACATATGATGTACACCTTGCTATCACATATGAGCATGGGAGAGGCTTTGGAAGTGGAATTTATGAATAAAACTGACATTTTGCTTTATAACATCATAATGACAATTTTAGTATGGATTTTAAGTACACCAATCAATATAAAGACAGAATTGTTCACCTCAAGGTATGACAGTGACTACATAATACTGTATCTCTGATTATGGTTTCAACAACCATAGACATTCATTCATTCATTCATTTTCCTTTCAGCTGAGTCCCTTCATTAATCTTGGGTCGCCACAGCACGTTCCACGCCGTGGATGCCCCTCCAGCTGCAACCCATGACTGGGAAAAACCCAAACACACTCATATACTATGGACAATTTAGCGTACACAATTCTCCTGTAATGCATTTCTTTGGAATGTGTGGGAAACCGGAGCACCCAGAGGAACCCATGCGATCGTGGGGAGAACATGCGAACTCCACACAGAAATGCCAACTGACCCAGCCGAGGCTCGAACCAGCGACTTTCTTGCTGTGAGGCAACAGCCCTACCCACTGCGCCACCGCTACAGTAATTACGGCTGAGATCTTATATTGACAATAAGAAAGCTTCTACTATAAGACATTGAGGAAAAGTACTCTCTCAAGACATGCATTTGGGTTCAAATCAATTGGTGGCCAGTTGTATGAAATTTCCTAATGTAGGAAAATAAAGCTTAATTGTGCAAACTGGGCCAGATGAATCTTTGCATAATGATCCCAGAATCAGTTAGGTTGAAAGAGTTGTTTCCAAAAACGTAAGACAGAAACATTTTAATCACAGCAATAAAGATCAATTTACAAACTCTTAAATATTTGCTGATTTTGTTTGGCCAAACTAAATAGAACACTGATCAATTCAGTTCATCTTTATTTCTATAACACTTTTACAATGTAGATCATGTCAAAGCAGCTTACCATAGAAGTTCTGGTAAATCGAGTCCCGTTTTCAGTCCAGTTTTTAGAGTTTAGGTTCAGTTTAGTTCAGTTCAGTGTGGTTTAAATTTCACTAGTGAAAGTTCAAACACTGAGGAGCAAATCTATAAATGCGCAGCTCCACAAGTCCCAAACCGAGCAATCCAGTGGCGAGGAACAAAACTTCACCAATTGATGAAAGTGAAAGAAAAAAAAATCTCGAGAGAAACCAGTTGGGCACAACCATTTCTCCTCTGGCCAAACGTCTTGACCGACAGTGTAGGCGACAGAAGATCATCACAATGGTGACTTGAAAATCGATAATAATAATAATAATAATAATAATAATAATAATAATAATAATAATAATAATATCAATTTATGAATTTATGGCTAAGATTGTCTTTAAAAAAACGTGTGCAAATCATTTTATTTTCTAACAAAGGCGTCCACAAATAATGCGATTTTTACACTTTTAATTCAACGAATTGATTGAGTCAACTAAAAATTGTAGGGTAGATGTAGATTCTTGTCATTACTTTTCACCCCCTTAATAAAGTTAGTGTGTGAATGTCATAAATTTGTATAGGCTCTGCAACCTAAGCAGAAAGCGAAAGGGAAGTGTGTGGGAAGGTAGGTTAGGCTGAGCCTTAAGGTAACACGCAGCAACCTGCAGTATCAGACGTCAGGCCATCACTGCAGTGGGTCTGTTCAGCACAGATAAGAGACATGGGTGGACTCAGCAGAGCTCTGCACATGCTCACAGAAACCATCACACCAGCCGCCTCTCCTTATACTAGTCTTTAGAAACAGATAACATGAAGTTTGCAAGATGATGCCGATCCTATCCTCCCTCCACAGAGCGTTTGATGTGCAGCATGCTTAATCCCTCACCGTTTCGAAGCCATAAAGTGATCACCGTCACATGTTTGAGTGCGACGTTATGAACAGGAAGGGATGTGAAGTTTTTTATGTTCACATTTAGAGGAAACATTTGTTCTGTCTTGAGTTGCTGTTCCCCTCTCTCATCATAACTGCAGGCTATGCTCAAACACGCATCACGAGAATGAGTAGCAATTGTTTTAACCTCTATCTCGCATGAGCTTTGAAGACGTGATTCGCTTCCTCACCTGAAGAAAGTTTCAGAGCTCTGCACAGCTAGAGAGTGAGAGAAACTCAGTCTCGCTCCGCTTTGTTATCATCTCAGTCATCTCCAACAATGAAAAACAGTGTCTGCTTGTATGCACATGCGAAGGTTTCAATGGAGGGGGGATGGGCCAGGTCATTAGAGAGCAGGGATAAAGGGAGGGCAGTAGACACAGGAAACACAGAAACACGTTGACAGAGCGCAGGAGGAAATGTTGAGAGATTTGACAGAGGAATGAAGGTGTATATACAAGGGGTGCGAGACCCTGTGGTCTTAATGGCTCCAAACCCTACTGGTCACTCAGTGATAGTGACCATACCCAGTTCGTTTGGACTTTATCTTTTGTCCTGCAAAAGTCACTCCTGATATGCTAAAATGTGTTGCATCGGTGATAACTTAATTGTGAATTATCACTAAGTAAACTTTTAGGTATGAGTGTAATTCATTCATTCATTTTCTTTTCAGCTTGGTCCCTTTATTTATCAGGGGTTGCCACAGCGGAATGAGCCACCAATTTATCCAGCATATGTTTTACACAGCGGATGCCCTTCCATCTGCAACCCATCACTCGGAAACACCCATACAAACAACTTCACACACATACACTATGGACAATTTAGCTTAATCAACTCAACTGCCGCATGTCTTTGGACTTGTGAGGGAAACCGGAGCACCCGGAGGTAACCCACGCAACCACGGGGAGAACAAGCAAACTTCACACAGAAATGAACCAGAGACTTTCTTGCTGTGAGGTGATCGGGCTACCCTGTCACCGTATCACCTATGCATTATGTAAACTGTTAAAATTGTTTGGTAAGTCTAGAGTGTTCCCCAATCCTGAGCCTCACCCTCACCAATCAGCATATTTTGCATTTCTTGTTTAATACACCGGATTTAGAAGACCAGCCTGATCTGTGCTCTGACTGATATATCCCTAAGTAGTGTGCATTCTCCCTAGTTCCTTCTCTACCTGAGTATGAGAAACTTTTATTTCACTTTCATTGCCTTTAGCATCTTCTCACTAAAGAAGCATGTGACACACAACATTTAAAGTGAACATTTGAACCTTTAATCTAAGTTGTTTTAAAACGATTGAACAACACATTGTTGTCTTGAAAAAGTGTGTTTGATTCTCTTTAAATGTTGACTAATATTCATTCATTCATTCTTTCATTTTCTTTTCAGCTTAGTCCCTTTATTAATCCGGGGTCGCCACAACAGAATGAACCACTACTTATCCAGCAATTGTTTCACACAGTAGATGCCCTTCCAGCTGTAACCCATCACTGGGAAACATCCATATATTCTCATTAACACACATACACTATGGATAATTTAGCCTACTTATTTCATCTATACCACATGTCTTTGGACTTGTGGGGGAAAACGGAGCACCCGGCAAGGGATCCACGCAACCACGGGGAGAAATTGTAAACTTCATACAGAAATGCCAACTGACCCAGCTGAGGCTTGAACCAGCGACCTTCTTGCTGTGAGGCGACAGCACTACCTACTGCGCCACCGTGTCACCCTAATGTAATATACCTTTATAAATATATTTACAATATAAATGTATTACATACAAAAATGACATGGGCACCACGGTGGCGTAGTGAGTAGCACATTCGCCTCACAGCAAGAAGGTCGCTGGTTCGAGCCTCGGCTGGGTCAGTTGGCATTTCTGTGTGGAGTTTGCATGTTTTCCCCGTGGTTGCGTGGGTTTCCTCCGGGTGCTCCGGTTTCCCCCACCGTCCAGAGAAATGTGGTACAGGTGAATTGGGTAAGCTAAATTGTCCGTAAAGAATCTGATTAGAAGGAGAATGTATGGATGATTCCCAGGGATGGGTTGCGGCTGGAAGGGCATCCGCTGTGAAAAACAAATGCTGGATAAGTTGGCAGATCATTCCGCTGTGGTGACCCCGGATTAATAAATGGACTAAGCCGACAAGAAAATGAATGAATGAAAAATGACATTTGAATGAAACGTGTATGCTACCTTAGTGAAATCATATCAGAATAATCTGTGGAGTCCGCTTTGCAGGGTTCGAATTGTTGTTATTGTTGAATCATACAAAATGTGCAGTGGGGTGCTATGACCGGGATTGAGAAACGATGATCTAGAAATTGTGCTTCATGCTGTTATTTTCTAAACAAACGGTTTTGTTTTAGTCAAAAAAAGTATTTAAAATAGTCACTAGTGTCAAACTGGTTTCTTAAAAAAACTCTATTATATAACATGGTGATCACGCCCTCCAAGATGGTGCAGCTGTGCTTAGCTTGCTGTCTTATGTTATAGAGTTTACTTTGTTTTCTCTGTTACCTGGTGACCAAAACATGTTCAGCAACCTTCTTTTATGACCAGCAAGTACTGTTGAAGACCAAAACAAAAAGTGAACTAAAAAACAAAAAAAACTTGAGGCCCGATTGTCATTCATACTCCAGATGAGTACCTGATCCCCTGTCCCAATGGCAAAGTTGGAGATGCCTGCAGAATAAATGCCAGATAGCATGCTATCATTGATAGAGCAAACAGAAAGCTCCGCCCCCAAATGAATGAATGAATAAAGGTAAAATTGAAGTATTCATTCATTCATTCATTTTTCTTCAGCTTAGTCTCTATTTCAGAGGTCGCCACAGCGGAATGAACCGTCAACTATTCTGGCATATGTTTTATGCAGCGGATGCCCTTCCAGCTGCAACCCAGTACTGGGAAACACACATACACTCTCATTTACACACACATACACTACGGTCAATTTACTTTATTCAATTTACCTATCCCACATATCTTTGGACTGTGTGGTAAACCAGAGCACCAGAGTGGAAACCCACGCCAACATGAGGAGAACATGCAAACTCCACACAGAAATGCCTATTGGCCCAGCTGGGACTTGAACCAGTGACCTTCTTGTTGTGACGTGACAGTGCTAACCACTGAGCCACCATGCCACCCAAAATTTAAGTAACTATTAAAAAAAAACCCTGATGAACAAAACATCCAAAATAATTTGATGGTGATTTAAACAGTTTTTGTCCATACGATAAAAATCAGTATGAACAGTATTAATTGGCAAGTATCACTCAGTATTTAGGACATGTGTCAAACAACAATGTAAAATCTAAAATAAAAATCAGATCAACCTAAAAAAGTGATTAATGCTGTAATACCTTTAATAACTTTTTATATCTTTTTATTATTATTATTAAAGTCAAAATAGTCGTTATGCTGGAAAATAATAATTAGGATCAAACTGGTTTCTTATAAACTCTAAACAAACTTCCACCTTCTCTCCACCTTCCAGTTAACTTTCTTTATTGTCTCAGTGTTAATTTGGTTTATTTTGTTGAACTGTTTTTAAATAAACAAGAACAATGTTTTGAAACTGGAAAGAAGCCAGAGAATTAAAAATTTTTCTAACAATTCTTTTTTTTTTACCTGTTACGATTTAAAGAGAGAATGTGTCTTAACATAAAATTTCACACTTCATCAAATAACACACATACAGTGCTCAGCATATACGAGTACACCCCATTTTTAAAATGAATATTTTTATCCATTTTTCCATATTAATCATTACTCATACAGATTTATTAAACAGATATATTTATTAAAATAGAAAAAACGGAAAGATAATACATTTAAATTCATGCAAAATATTGCAAAAAAAAAAAAAAAACTACAACATTTCAACAAAATTCTCTATATATATTCTCTTGTTTTTTTCTATTTTTGAAATTTTAATTTAATATTTTTCAATTCAATTCAATTCAATTCAATTCAATTCAATTCAATAGTTGCTTTATGGGCATGACAAATATTACAAATGTATTGCCAAAGCATTTATAAAGTTTACATGAGACAAAAAACAACAACAACAACAACAACAACATACATGTATAATAAAAAAAACCCACAGTAAATAGTAGTAGTAAAAAAATTATAAAGATATACATAACAATCAAACAAAAATATAAAGAATATATTATTATTTAATATATCAGATTATTATTTAATATATAATATTATTATTCAGTATATCATATTAATTATCACTTCATTCATATATATCTCATTAATTTATATCAATAAAATAATAATAAATCAGAAAACACTGCACATTTAACAATCAACATTGTAGGATAAAACAGTAATAAAAAAACTGTAATAATCAGTATATTTAACTTATAAATTTGGGCTACTAATTTTTGAACCATTTTTGTAAGTCATTCTGTTAGATAAACTCAAGTTGTGGCTTTAGTACTGAATAAACTAATGTATATGCACAACTATAATATTGCAAAGCATCCTAGAGAAAATATTAATTTAAATGAGAGATTATAGGGGGTGTACTCATATATGCTGAGCACTGTACAATATATTATGATTGATCATGTTGTATCTGAGGCGACATGGTGGCTCATTTGTTAGCACTGTTGCCTTACAGCAAGAAAATTGCTGGTTCGAGTCCCAGCTGGGTCAGTTGACGTTTCTGCGTGGAGTTTGCATGTTCTCTCCATGTTCGCGTGGGTTTCCAGGTGCTCCAGTTTCCCCCACAGTCCAAAGACATGCGGTGTAGGTGAATTGAATAGAACTAAATTGGCCGTATGTGTGTGAATGAGAGTGTATAAGTGTTTCCCAGTACTGGGTGTTGGCTGGAAGGGCATCTGCTGTGTAAAACAGGCTGAATCAGTGGGCGGTTCATTCCGCTGTGGCGACCCCTGATGAATAAAGGGGTTAAGCTGAAGGAAAATATCTGTGATCAACTAGAGGCATTATGGTTCTTCACTTAGTGTATCTTTTACATGTATATTAGGTCGAAGTGTTGTCAGATTTACATGTTTATATTGACATAATGCCTACATACAGACTAATTTCAATTAATCAGTGCATGGCAGTGTCTTTTTTAGGAGTGTGGATCGTGTGTGAATTTCCCTGGAGGAAGGAGGGAGTGTGAACATGTTGCACACACATGTTGCTATTAATGATGGGTTTTGATAAAAGAGTTTTGAATTTGGCAAACGTTTTGTCATTTATCAATTTATCATCACTGAATATCAATAGCACTCATCAGCTGAGTTTTTTTAAATGTGTGCACTGCAAATGTGCACTGCTTAGTTGTGTTATCAGAGAAATTAATTCATGAAAGGTAAAAGATGCTCCAGTATGGATTAAGAAAAGAAGAAATAAATTATACATAATATGAAAGTAACATCATTTAAAAAATAACACTGAATATGATCATTTTGAAGAGGCATTTGAAGAACCTAATAAAAAAAACTGGGTTCCACACAATTCCCTAACTTAATTTAACTTAATTGATTTTACAAATTTAAGTTGACTGAACATAAAACAATTAAGCTGTCCCCAAAAAATTATGTAATTTGCACAAGTAGCAAAAGTCATTTTCTGAGTGGGTAACTGGATGTTATTTTCAATTAAATGAAAATGTGTTATATTTTAAAATCTTAAACGCAATTATTTGTGCACTTTCAAAATTACTTTTACTGCTTTTAAAATAATGTTAAAGTGTACTATTTTTTGTATATTTAAGTATATATAAATGTATAAATATAAAATTATTGTGTGTTTAATATATTTTTATTTAGAAACTTATGCTGTCATGAAAATAACTGTGTTAATAAAAAAATAGAAGTGTCTTTTCCCCCCATTAATTGTACATTATCTTGCAAGTGCTTAAATAATTATTTGAAATATACCATTTAGCAGAATTAAGTGCATATTCTTTTGACAAGGGAGTCCACATAAAAATATTACTTTAGAATGATAAATAAATAAATAAATAAAATAACTAAGGAGCCAACATCTTGTGACATTTTATTTTTGTATTGGGAGGTATATTCTCTTTAAATGAAGGTTGGCAAGGTTTATGATGGACTTAATGTTGTTAAAAGAACAAACAATTCATAATGAACAAAGTAGAAGAAGCAATTGGATATACTGCCTTCTGCATCTGCACTATACTGAAATAAAATTCGTTTTATTGAAGCAAGGTCATAGAAAGTACACGTATAAGTTTATATGCATGTATATTAAAGTAATAAGCCTCAAAAAGTCATGATTTAATGAATTTAGAACAGCTAATGGGCATTGTTTGGCATAGTTGAAGCCAAAATCATTAGCCCTCCTGTTTATTTTTTCCCCAATTTCTGTTTAATGTAGAGAAGATTATTTTTAACACATTCCTAAACATTATAGTTTTAATAACTCATTTCTAATCACTGATTTATTTTATCTTTGCCATGATGACAGCACATAGATTTTTTTCAAGATACTAGTATTCAGCTTAAAGGGGAATTTAATGGCTTAACTAGGTTAATTAGGTTAACTAGGCAGGTTAGAGTAATAAGGCAAATCATTGTATAACAACGGTTTGTTCTGTAGACAATTGAAAATTGCTTGAGGGGGCTAATTATATTGACCTTAAATGGCTATAAAAGCCAAATAAAGCCAAAATAAAACAAATGAGACTTTTTCCTGAAGAACAAAATATGAGTAATACTTTAAAATTTCCTTGCTTTGTTACACATAATTTGGTAAATATGTAAAAGAGAAAACGAAAATTCAAAGAGACATTCTGACTTCAACTATGTGCTGTTTAATATTGTTACATTTTTAGAAATCACATTATTCAATTATCTAAGCATTTGTTGAACATGTTCACATTAATTAAAACTATTTTAAAATAATCATCTTTAAAATATTAAAAAAATATATTTTATTTTCATAAAACAGCACTAAAGGTGCCACGGTGGCGTAGTGAGTAGCACGTTCGCCTCACAGCAAGAAGGTCGCTGGTTCGAGCCTTGGCTGGGTCAGTTGGCATTTCTGTGTGGAGTTTGCATGTTCTCCCCGTGGTTGCGTGGGTTTCCTCCGGGTGCTCCGGTTTCCCCCACAAGTCCAAAGACATGTGGTATAGGTGAATTGGGTAGGCTAAATTGTCCGTAGTGTATGAGTGTGATTGAGTGTATGGATGTTTCCCAGAGATGGGTTGCAGCTGGAAGGGCATCCGCTGCATAAAACAAATGCTGGATAAGTTGGCGGTTCATTCTGCTGTGGCGACCCCAGATTAATAAAGGGACTAAGCCAAAAAGAAAATGAATGAATGATACTGCTCTATTGCTGTATTATGTATTAGTGTACATTTCAATGAGCCAATGCATTTAAATCCAGTTTAATATGAGAAACTGCAGGCAAACAACAACAAAAGATTTTGGACTTTTGAACTTTTCATAAGCCGTTTTTGTACATCCCAAATACATTAAGAGGTTCACTGTCACATCATCAATTTGTGTCTGTTGATTTCTATTACACTCTTAAAACGGTTCTATATAGAACCAAAAATGGTTCTATCAAGCGCTTCATATATGGAACCCCAAAAAGGTTCTATATAGAACCATTTTAAGGGTTCATTAAATAGAACCCCAAATGGTTCTTTGAATTCAAGTTAAGATGGTTCTATTTAGAACCATTTATGGGTTCTTTTTATTTATTAATGAATTATTGCTACTTATTATGAATAAAAAAAATAAATAAAACCAGTCCAGGCAATTCAAATTGTTTAAATTTATTCAATCCATTATACAAAATATTTTTTAAATAATACTTAAAATTGCACCTCTGCATACTTTGCATTGGACAGCAGATCTACCCTAACAGTTTAATGGCATTCAACAACGTAATTGTAATGATTTGACTTTTATATGCTTTTTTACTGTTTGAGCAAATACAGAGCTTAACTTTCACACATCTCTAAACGGTAGAGAAATATATCACAATGCAGATAGAAACAATACACAAACAATCAAAACATTTATTAAATAACACTACAATTTCAAAAAGTGGATGGTACCTGCATGTATTGGTCATCACAACATCCATTTTTATACATAATTTTTAACCTCACAGCAAGCAGATCACTGGTTCGAGTTTCGACTGGGCCAGTTGGCATTTTCTGTGTGGAGTTTCCAAGTTCTCCCAGTTTTCTTGTGGGTTTCTTCTGGGTGCTTCGGTTGACCCCACAGTCCAAAAGCATGTGTACGGTATAGGTGAATTGGCCATAGTGAGTGAATGTGTGTAGATGTAAGAGAATATGGGTGTTTCCAAGTGCTGGGTTGTGGCTGGAAAGGGCAGATGAATTGGTGATTCACTCCACTGTGGTGCCTCTGATAAATGAGGAAGTTGAAGGGTAGCGAGTGAGTGTTGTCCAATGTAATACTGACACGTCAAGCCTACAGTAGGTGGAATCAGGAGAGCTGTTGAATCCTGGTTGGTGTAGGACCTTTGGATTTCTGTAAAACAATATTTTAATGTTGAGTACTTTTAACCAATTAACATGTCATCAAATAGAATTACAGTTATAATCAATAAAATTAAAGTGTGTGTGAGTGTGTTTGGAGGATATGGGATGTAATATAGGGAGTAGTTACCTTCTGCAGTTTCCTCTGCTGGTCCAATGAGACTGTCATTGAGCACTTCCTTCTTTCCTTACCTTTTTTGGGCCATTTGTTTTAATGATGTTTCTGTGTACTCCACCAAGTTTTCAGCATCCTAAATGCAAAAAAACATTTTGTTTACTTCATGTTTCCAAATAACACATTTTCAGCAATACAAGTTCATTACACTTGTTCATTAAAATTGAACTCAAAATGATTTGGCACACAATGTAACAGTGTTTACTCACAAGCTGTGGCACTCCAAGAAGAAAAAAACTGCTCCATTAGTTCTGCAAACCCCTCCATAATCTGTACTCTGGAAAAGGGTGTTTCATTCGGTTCTTGACTTATGAGTATCTGATGTCACATTCCAGGTCCATCACAATCTGAGGTAGGAAGACAGCCTTTTAGAGTGTGTAAATATGAATTTATATCACAGAATTAATCTACCTTTGACATAAAATGTATTGAACTGAACTTGCCATCAACATATTAATTATCAAACTTATTCTCAAGTGTTGCGACTATCAGAGTGCATGTACTTCCCTTAAATATCAAATTAACTCCAATGTTTCGACAAAATCCTTTTAAAAACATGTTAGTCACTTATGCATGCTTATTTCATTTAGGTGAGAGACCGCAATTTACCCATCAATTAAGAAATAATTTGATCATTTGCAGGGGGACTGGGTCAAAGATAGGTCACATACTCAAAAAATAAAAAAACAGAGGATAGATACTGAAAATTACACAGCCAGAAAATGTAAAAAGTTTGTCCACAGCTGAGGTCATGGTTTCAACATTAGGAGGAGAGGCAAAAGAGTCATTCTTTGACAATTACATACCAGCATCCATGTCCTAAAGAACTGATGGAAACAAACTGTGGCTGAGCTGACTTCAGGGTCCCCTTCATGGATTCAGTGAGCAAAGATAGAACATTGGTACCATCCTTTAGAAATGAAACAATGAAAACCATTAGAAATTGTTGCTGCATTAGAAACTATTTTGTTTATCACAAGCTAACACAGTAAAAACCATACCATAGGTATGATACAGTACAGCAGATTTCACACAGCACTTACTTCTAGCAACAGTTCTCCCAGATGCCGTGGGTGGAAGAAGATGAATGAGGATCTTCAGCATAGAGTAACACAGCTCATCTTGAAGAAGTGAAGATGCAGGTCACCATGCAAAATAAGAATTTAATTTATTAAAATGAATTAATATGTATTTGTAATAATTACTTTATCATAAATTGAAAATTAAAATTTACATTAAGTTTTCTTGTTTAAACTATGTTTACAAAAGTGTGCACAGGCAACAGACATTTTGGCTGAAGTTCATACCATCATGCTGATTGTCAGACTTCTCCAGCAAGTATCTGATGTCATTTTTCCTCTCCAAGGACACTATTCCCTTGAGATTTGGAATTATGTTCCTTTCCCGTTTACGGATAGACAAATCCTCTTTCCCATCTGCAAGCTTGGAAAATTCAATGTCTAAAAAAAAAAAACAATAACAAAGAGATATTAATGTTACAATTATAAAACAAATGTCAGTGTAAAGTTCTGTTTTAGTTGAGCATCTCTATTACCAATTTATTGATGAATTTTCTGGTGATGGTTGCATCCACTTAATCAGAGTAAACCACTCACTTAGCACAGTTTCATCTGGACTTAGCGAAGTGTCCACTGTGTGACAACATTTCAAACTGTACATGCGTATGGCCCATCAAAAAAATGCTCCTGACATTAGTGATGCAAAAACAAAAATAAGTTAATGTCAAGTACACTTGAGCAGCTTATATACACATTGCATTCCTTTTATAATGTAAAAACATCCTTACATGTTCCTCATTTTCACCAATTGGCTCCTGAATCCTTAACGAGGACAACAATGACACAATTTCCTTTGTTAGTGCCAGCTTTTCTGTATGCGATGGATAGCTGAATAAAAAAGTTATATGAAAAAATAGTTGCAAATGGCTCTTACAAATTGACAAACATAAAATAAACACTGATACCACTATAGACTGTTGTTAAATTTATTAAAAATATTTTTGTTAAATGTGTCATTTCTTTAAATGTATAACTTATTTAATGTAATTAATTTGCAAACAAATATAGCTTACATTTACTTAAAAAAAACATACTCACATGTTTCTTTACGAGGTCATTGACAGCAACTTTATCAATAACCTTTCTTAAGGAAATAGACAGTGTCTTTGTCTCTTCGTGTTCTCTCAGGATTGTATTTTCTTCAAGCAGTGTCAGCAATCTATTTGTGGTGCCAGTCTGAGTTTCATCTGTTCAATGACATTAAAAAATGACAAAAACATTTTATTTATTTAAATATTTACTATTATATAATATTAAAAGTGAAAGACATTATTCATTTACCCATATTGAATGCACACTTCTTTCTGATGAATCAGGGATGTTGCTTGTAATATATTATATTTAAAATTGGTCATGCTCCATGCCAACTCTGAATAGTTTTCTCCATGTTTCCTTTCCGTCTATGAGCAGTTGCAAGAGCTCGGTGTAGAAGTGTTAGAGTAACTGTAATTTGTTCCTCGACTTCCTTTATCTAAGTAAAAGGGAAAGAAATCCATATATACACAGCACAGTGAAAAAACAAATACATGTACAGTGTACAACAATACAAAGCATATTTTGAATATTATGTGACTAGACGGGTGGCCCAAAATGGCGCGCAAGGTTGATTATAATAAAGGTTTTCATATTTAGACATTTTTTTTAATTTGCTCACACCAAGGCGCCATTTGTTGTCTGTCCGCAGCACCCAGCTAACCTTAAGTCTCGGGGCTGATATACAAATTACTGTCAAAGGGCATCATCATTAAATAGCATTATGATTACGTAACGTTATAGAATGTCTCCGGCGTGAGATAACGTTACCTCGAGTTCAGAGATGCCGAGGCTTTACGTTAGCGCTGTCGAATACAAAACATTCACGTTCACATCAATTATAAAGTGACGCTAACTTTCCAACCGAAATCACAACAAACCTATGCTAAGTCTCCCGCTTGATACGTATTATTAACAATTCTGCAAACACAAGTTTACAAAAATCGCGCCAAATGGGTTAACCGTTAACCTAGCTTGCGACAAAGTTAATAGGTCACCCGTGTAGTACGATACACAGACAACATAGTAGAAAAAACAACTTCTAGGACAACAAACACAAAACATTCTTAAGCAAGGTGGAAAAAATATTGACTGTCGTAGACGAATTGTAATTAATTTCACTCACCAGGCAGAGAGCTTCATATCCGACAGGGCCGTGCGAGCGATGGTTGAAAATGAACGTCACTGCGCATGCACTTAGCGCGCGCGCGCACGTTCACAGCGCGTACATTTCACCCAGGTATACTCAAATACTTATTTTATATTGCCAACATGGTAATTAAATTACATAAATACAGTAGACATCGCCCTTTGACTACAGGTAAAATAAATGTGCATTTTATACAGTATGTGTACTGCTTAAATGTAGTAAAACCAAACACTATAGAAAGGGATTTTGGTTTAACACAGCCATTGTGTAAACAGCTAAGCACAATATTAACACACAATGTGTCTGTAGCAACACAAGATGTGTTACGAACTGTTTAACACATATTTTGTGTTAATTTTTAACACATCATTTTTAAGAGTGAAGTTATCATGATTATTAGTTTAAAATAAATTATTAAACTATAACAACACACTGAACAGTTTAAATAAACTGATTATTTTATTTATTTCACAAAATAATTCGTAATAAATGTTAAATATTAAGCATATTTAAATATTAGTTATATGGTAATGTACAAACCTGCATGAAACAAAAATCCCATCATACATTGATTAGGTTTTTGACCATAGCAGTCATTTTATTAGGTTTTGACTCGAAAAGCTTTGTCTCTCTGTGTTATAGCTTATAATTAGTTTATAATCTTTACTATATAAGTATGTTATAAATCATAAATTATAGAACCATTTTAATCAAAAAGGTTCTTTGCACTCAAAGGGTTCTAAATAGAACCATTTTTTGGGTAAAGGTTCTACTGGCCAAGTATAGAACCCCAGGGTTCTATATAGAACCTCAAGGAACCTTTTTTTTTTAGAGTGTACAATAAACTTTTTTAAAGACTTTAAAATGATTTTTCTTCACTGAGCCATACATCTCCAATTTAGAAGCACTTCATATATGTAATAAAGGTTTTCTTTTACAGATTAATTTATTTTTAAATGATAATTTGCCTGACTTTTATTTTAGTTCTACAAAAATGTGAAATATACTTTTTTGAACTATGGAACTGAACTATAAAGATATTCCCCAGATTCCTCTGTAAAAACATTTGACCATAATATGAAAAATAAGTTTTTTTAACCTAACCGGGAAAGGAAGGGTTAAACTTTACATTCGCAGTGCATTGTGGGATAGCAAATGAACAGCGATGGCGGCGAGACCAAAGCAGCTGAAACTTTTCATTGTAACTTATTTGAACCTATCACTAGTTTTCCTCAATGTATTTATCGACGCCACAGACGTAACGTGGGATGAAAATGGATACATTCTGTACTGTCCGTGCATGGGTAAGGGAATCAGGACACACATTTACAGCTCAGCTTTAACGAGAATCAGATGAATGTAGACATTTTACCATACAACCAAAAAGCGCCTGTCTCTCTGCGCTGTGTTGCCGTAATAAACGTATCGTTTCTTCGATATGCTCTTTTGTAGGTCGCTTTGGAAACCAGGTGGATCACTTTCTTGGATCACTGGCTTTTGCTAAAATGCTGAACCGAACTCTCGCGGTTCCGCCGTGGATCGTTTACCGCCATCACTCTCCACCTTTTACTAATGTAAACACAACGACATGTCACTCATCTGACTGCATATGTCACGTATCACACCCACAGGATCTCTTAAAAAAATATATATAGGCTGACTAGCACTGAAATTATTAAATATATATATATATATATATAAAATGAAGTTCTATAGAACTATTGTCACACCTCTATCACACCTTTTATTTAAGTTTTAGTAATAATAATAATAAAAATAAAAATATAACTTAGTTTGATTACTTTTGAACAGTAATTATAATAAGTAATTTAATAAGTAATGATTCAAAAGTTAACAGTAAGTTAATAATTTCAGCGTTAGTCAGCTGATGAAGACCATATGTATTATGTATGTACTTTTATAGTGTTTAGAATTATGCGTATGCATATTTTTTTTAGTTTTTTATTTTTACTTTCCATTTAACTTTTAAGTGTTTTTAAAGAATAATTTAATTTTTACAATTTGTTTTGAAATGTAAAAAAAATAAATAAATAACAAATATTTTTTTTGTCCAAACTGGTCATTAGTTAGCCATTTTCGTATACATTTTAATAGAATTTATTATTGCTTTCAGTGAGCTTTCTGAATTAATTTCTGTCAGTTGTAGTAATTATTTCAGTTAGTTACCAATGTAACATTTAATCGTTTTTTTTGTCTTATATTTCCAAATTATTTTTGCTTTTCAGCTTGATTTGTATTTATGTTGTTTTAGTAAATCTTTCAAGACATTTGCCGAGGCAAGATTTCTAGATTTTTTTTAATCTTATTGTCATCTTTAGTATATTTAGTTTTTAGGTTCATTTCAATTAAGAACAACAATGTCCAAAGTCCGAACAATAGTTAGTCTTAAATGATCCATGGAGTTTCAAGGCAACAACAATTTGCTAATAGTTGGTTTTAAAACATGGTATCTAATTAACCAGCTCTCTCGCTCTAGTAGATGAGTATGTGAGTGAAGAGATTATTGATGAAGCATGTTTCTCTTCTGCGTCTCTCTGTAACAGGTGCACGTCCCGTACAGTGAGTATTTCCAGCTGGAGCCGCTGAAGCAGTACCACCGCGTGGTGAGTCTGGAGGACTTCATGGAGCACTTGGCTCCTAAACACTGGCCTCATGGTCAGAGAATCGCCTACTGCTTTGAGTCGGCAGCACACAGGAGCCAGGACAAAAAGAGCTGTCCCATGAAGGTAACATGGGCGTTCCTTGTTTATGGTTAACATGACATTTTAATTCTCATTAATTTATTTCTTAATGCTGTACTTTATAGCTGTGCAGTATGATAATGCTTACAGTGCTAAGCAAAAACGAGTACTCCCCTCCCCTCCCATTTTTAAATGAGGGGTCCCCTCACAGATCTGTTTTTTAAATTGGGGGTCCACTACGATATCATATTTTAAACTTTAGTTGATGTGTAATGTAGCTGTGTGAACATAAATAACATCTCTTAATGTAATATGCTCAAAGTTCAATGCAAAGGGAGACATTGGCTTTTACAGAGTTAGCTTAGCAAAGTCTACAGCGAATGAAGTTTGGGGACTACAAAAAATCCATCTGGCTAGTAAGATCACAAGGGCCTCTGGTTACGCGCAATCACCACGCGCACACGCCCTGCGCAGTGAAGGGGCGTGGCCACAGTTGCTGTTATGTTAAAGCAGAGAAAGCTAAAATGCCATCCAAATGCTGTTTCTGTATTTGGGCTTCCAAAGGACACGGCACAAAGACAGTTGAAGTAAGAAAGAAAGTGCTTACAGTTTAATTTTAATTATGTTCCAGAGAATTATAAAAAAAAGATATAGCTAGCATTTGACAGCTTACAGAACCTCTCCCAGTTCAGTGCTGAATTCGGCTAAAACTCCTCCAACCAAGCTGTGGATTGTGAGCCACAACCTGTAGGTATTTTTACTTGTTAAAATCAACTACATGCACAGTTTCTAGTGTTAACGGTATGTTGTAGTGAGGGCGTAAACAAGGATGTAAACAATGGGAAATGCTGTTAAATCATGCAGGCACAATCTTGAGCAGCACGTGCAATGTCTCTCTATGCTTTCCCTGCATTCTACATCTCAGATAACGAACTCGCAAAAGATATGAGAACATTTTATATTACTTGCACATGCTTATTCCAAATATATGTAAGACACTTGTCAGAGAGTTGCAATCTTGAAAGTACAATACACAACGTTTGCAATTTGCATTGAATTTAGCAATACTTTTGTATTACTAATTTATTTATGTTGGGTTGGGGTTAGGGTTAGGCTTGTAATCATTAGTTTTTGGAAAATGTTTTATATTTATGTTTCTACAAGTTAAATTAAATGTAAAGTGATAACTATGATCACATATGAAGAAGAATACATTTCTGTCTTTACTTTAAAACAGTAAAAAGAAATAGTATTTTATATGTGGTCAATGTATATAAACTAATCGACTGAACTTGCAGAAATGGTACTGTATGGTGATGTGTGTATATGTATCATTATTATGATATGACATGACTTATGTTGTGATATTAAATTTTGTTACAATACCCACAACTAGTGCACTATATAGGGATAGTTCACCTAAGAAAAAAAAAACTCCATTTACTCACCCTTCACTTGTTCCTAACCTGTATGACTTTTTTTCAAAGAAGATATTTTGAAGAATGTTGGAAACCTGTTAACATTGACATCAAAAACAAATAATGTTGACGTCAATGGTTAAGGTTTTCCAACATTCTTCAGAATGCCTTTTGTATTCAACAGAAGAAAGTCAGACAGCTTTGCAACTGAAGAGAGTAAATGATGACAGAATTTTAAGCTTTGGGTGAACTATCCCTGTAACTATGCAAAATGATCATGGAAACACTGCCATCTATTGGACTTTCAGCAGACCTGCATGTTGTATCTTAACAGTGCGCTTGTAATGCATAATGTCTGCTGCAGGATGGAAATCCTTTTGGTCCATTCTGGGACCATATTGGAGTGGACTTTGACCGCTCTGTTCTTTTTGGAGGTCTTTCATTCAGCTCCTACTACCAGTCACACTGGATTAAAAGGTAAGATGCACACAAATACAGAGCCCTTCAATAAATATGAGCAGAGAATAAGAACACTGTAAACAGTGTCTTTATTGTTTAAAGGGATAGTTCTGTCATCAATTACTCATCCTTTTATTTTTCCAAACATGTTTGACTATCTTAGCAGGTTTATTTTTATGATATTTTGAAGCTGGAAACCAGTAACTGGAAAACAGTAATTTTGTTTCTACTATGGAAATCAATGCTTACAGGTTTTAAGCTTTCTTCAAAATTTCTTCTTTATAGTGTTCATCAGAAGAAAGATCCTCAAAAAAGTTTAAAACCACCTGAGGATGATTACATGTTAATTCTCATTTATGGGTGAACTTTAAACTTTAGATTTTATTTGTTTGTAATATCAGCTTGAAATACTGCCTTCAGTTTTATGTAGCCCACAAGTGCCAAAATAGCTTCTACAATTATCCAGCTGTGATTTTTTTGTAGATTTTATTTGACCACTCAAACCATCCTGCTGACAGTGATTAAAAACACTGACTCACTTCCTCTTCCAGGCTGATTCATAACACTGGCAGCTGATTGGATTTTCATAATGTTTGTCCCGATGGTGGAAATAGACTTTCTGTTTCTTCTATTATCTTAAAGCCACTTAATGTTTTTTTTTTTTTTGTTGACAACATTTTGCTGTAAATCATAGCTATAAATTTGATCTTACTGATTGTTATGAACGATAAGAAAAATTGTCCTTTGTGTTAACTCATTATCCTGTGAAACAAGAGGTCGTGGTTGAACAATTTCCTGTTTCTAGTCAGCTTGGTGTACAAAAACAGAAAAAGGGATTTATTAAAAAAAAATAAAAATTCTCTTGTAAGTTCATAAGGGAGCTGCTGCCAATAATTGTGCACACATATTTAGAATCAGAATCAGAAAGAGCATTATTGGCAGGTATGTTTACACATACAAGGAATTTGTTTTCGTGACAGAGCTTCTACAGTGCAACAGAATTACAGAAACCGGACAAAAAACAGATAATAAATATATTTTAAAAATATAAGTAATTGTTAAATGCAAATATGCAAATTGACAAGTGTATGTACAGGCATATTACTACATACAACATTATATGTGCAGCTGTTATGTGCAAATTGGCATGTAAAGTGTGTTGTTAAACAAGTGTATGTGTTTATAAAAAGTGTATAGGAAGTAGTGGTTTCACAATTATTATCATCAAGTGTTCGTGAGATGTGGGAAGAAACTGTTTCTGTGTCGGGCTGTTCTAGTGCGCAGTGCTCTGTAGCGTCAACCAGAAGGTAAAAGTTCAAGAGGCAGTGTGCTGGGTGTGCGGGGTCCAGAGTGATTTTGGCAGAACTTCTGCTCGCTCTGGGTAAGTAAAGTTTTTGGAGAGTAGGGAGGGTTGTACCAATGATTCGTTCAGCAGTCCTAATCGACGTAGTCTTCGAAGTTCAGATTTGGTAGCTGAGCTAAACCAGGCAGTTATTGAAGTGAAAATGACTGATTCAATGATGAAAGGCTTGAATCCTTGAAAATGCTTGAATTTTAATCTAATTATTGATTTCAAGGTTTGGAAAGTGCTTGAACAATAATAATATAAAAAGTAATTTCACATTTCTAAATATGTAATGATAATTCATTATTAAGATTAAATAAATCTTTTGTGTTTTGCTTAATATAAAACTTACTGTGGCTTAATCTGCCTGTATTTTTTAAAAAATCTGAGCCCTTTGAAAATTGAAAATAAATATAAATTTAAGATGAAAGATACAAATAAAAGAAACTAATAGCTTCTGATTTAAAGTGAAGTATGTGTATGTAAAAATGTAATTTGCCACACTTGGAAAGTGTTTGGAAAAAGGCTTAAATTTGACTTTGGAATGTGTTAGATGCTTGCATGTTTAACAAAGATGTATGGTTAATGATAAAATGGTTGCATTTGCAATTTTTCTGTGAGTTTTTCTGTTTAAAAAAAGTTGACTTTGCTTATATTTACCAAGGGTGCCAATATCATTGGAGGGCACGGTGAATATAAATGATTGGGTTCGTCATGCATCAACCTTATATTTCTCATTTTCAAACTCGTCAGGTTTCCTCCAAAGGAGCATCCGGTTCTTGCTCTTCCAGGAGCACCAGCGCAGTTTCCTGTGTTAGAGGAGCACATTGGTCTGCAGCAGTTTGTTGTTTGGTCTGACAAAATTGTACAGGAAGGAGAAGATCACATCAGAAACCTACTGAACAGACCCTATGTGGGCATCCATTTAAGGATCGGCTCTGATTGGGTGAGCTATGCATGTCTGAACAGAGACATTTAATTTAGTTTAAATGGAGGTGCTGTGAGGGCGACAGGGTGACGCAGTAGGTTGTGCTGTCGCCTCACAGCAAGAAGGTCACTGGTTCGAGCCTCGGCTGGGTCAGTTGGCATGTTCTCCCCGTGTTTGCGTGGGTGCTCCGGTTTCCCCCACAAATCCAAAGATATGCGGTACAGGTGAATTGGGTAAGCTAAATTGTCCTTAGTGTATATGTGTAAATGAGTGTTTGGATGTTTCCCAGAGATGGGTTGCGGCTGGAAGGGCATCCGCTGCGTAAAACAAATGCTGGATAAGTTGGCGGTTCATTCCGCAGTGGCGACCCCGGATTAATAAAGGGACTAAGCTGACAAGAAAATGAATGAATCAATGAATGAATGAATGAATGGAGGTGCTGTCTGAGTTTTCTTTTATAATTAGCTTTTTTTTTTAAATCGGCCTTCAAAGTTTATGCTCAGTTATTTAACCTTAAAGGCAATGAAAACCTATTCGTTATTATGAATTTTGGGTGTTATAAGGGGTCATAATTTGGTCTTTTTGTAGGTTTACTAATTGTAGTAGAATTATTATTGTCAGGGCAATGAATTATTAGAAAATAATCCACACCCAAGGTACTCCACTTTTCATCGTGGCCACATCGCCAGCTCGTGTGTGCGTTATGTTTTCTAATCATTCAACAACCTGTCGTCAATTAATCCTTACAAATGAATTATGTACAATACACATACATATTATATGAATATGGACTTTTGTTTTGTATGCAGTTAATCACAGTGAGTCATTTCACAGCAACTACTAATTACATTTTGCCAATACAATAATAAATACAATTTTAGGGATTTATTAATAGATTATGCAGTGCGTTATTTATAGAATTATAATACTATTTCACAATATTTCTGTTTAGCTGTGTGTTTTTTTTTAATTCAAATAAATGCAGTCTTGGTAGAAATGAGAGACTTCAATCAAAAACTTAAATGACTTGTGCTAAAACGTTTTGTGAAAATGCATGACTTTTTATGAAAACAAATAACAAATGTGTAATAAAAAAAAAGTGTAAAAAGTTTATTTATGTAAACCATTGTGTCTTATGAACACAAAAGAAATGGTCACACTAATCTTATTTTATTTTAAAAGCAGAAAAACCCTATTGCTAACAAATGGGTAAAACCTAGTGGTTCGAAGGAAAGTATAAAGATATAAAATGACAATGAAATATTTTGAAGTTGCTCTGTGATCTTAAATCTTCTATTTTCGCTAAAAGTTTTAAGATTTGATCAACAGATTATTGTATGGTTTTTCTTGTATTTCAGAAATGTTTGGCTTTACACTTTTATTGTATTGATGTTTAAAAAACACTTTAAACCCAAATGTAGTTATCATTTGTTTTTAATAAATTCATATTTTTTCAATCGATTTTTACCTTAAATAATATCTTCTTGGCTGTTCGATGATCTGTTCTTTTTTTATTTGTCAACACAGCAAAATGCCTGCAAGCTGCTGAATACGGGTGATACTGGTCCACACTTCATGGCGTCTCCACAGTGTGTAGGATATGACCATCAGACTGCTCTGCCGCTGACCATGAACATGTGTTTACCTGATCTGACTGAGATCCGCCGAGCTGTGAAGCTCTGGGTGAAGAACACTAGTGCTCAGTCTGTATACATTGCCACAGACTCAGAGTCCCATACCACAGAGATTCAGAAACTTTTCAAGAGCAAGGTGAGGTTTAGAGAAATGCTTGTTGCCAGTACAGAAGTACTTGCACAAAGTCTGAGCTGCAAAAATAAAAGCGCATATGTGGGATTGGCATTTATTAAAAATTTTCAAGAAAAATTTGACAATGTCATAATTTTAAAGCATTATTGGGAGATGTTAAAAAAAGTGAAAAGATTATAGGATTTCGTCTTGCAATTCTGAATTTTGTCTAAACTTTAATTTTGAGATATAAATTTGGAACAAGGAGGTAGAATGTCTGAATTCTGTCTTGCAAAGTTACAATTCAAAAATATGAATTGCATGTATGAAGTCTTAAATTTGAGGAAAATGTTTTTTTTTAAATGGCAATTCTGACCTGTTTTTAAGTTGTAAGCAGTAAAAGATACAAGTAAAAGATTTCTAGAAGAGTTTCTGGAAAAACTCAGAATTGCAAGATTCACATGGATGTGAAATCATAATTATGAGAAGTAAACATAATTTTGAGACAGAACTCATTGCACTCTCGACTCATCGATGACCATAACCATGTGCTCTGGATATGGGATGGATTGACAATTATGTGAACCTTGGGAAAAGTAGAATCAGACAAACTAGCATAGTAGATGCCATTTTAAATGAGTGTCTTTTTTAGGAAGTGTTCCTGGCTTGATTTGACCTGATTAATGCAGCCTAACAATCTTGTAGAGGATTTGGATTTCAAAAGTTACGCGTGTTTAGTGCGACTGCTTGTGCGATGAGATGTGTCTTTAGTGTAAATTTAAACTGACAGAGCGTGTCTGCCTTCTGAACTATGCTTTCACAAAAAACATGCAAACAAATAGAGGAAATTGACTAACATTGGGGTAAAGTTGGTTTTATATTTGCAGATTTGGACTTTCACCTTAATTTCAGAAAAGGATTCTTTAATAATTATAACAATAATAATAATAATAATAATAGTAACAATAATAATAATAATAATAATAATAATAATAATTCCTTACATATATATAGCGCTTTTTAAGACACTAAAAGCGCTTTACTCAATGCGGGGATCTCCTCATCCACCACCAGTGTGCAGCATCCACCTGGATGAACCGACGGCAGCCATATTGCACCAGACCGCACACCACACACCAGCTAATTAGTGGAGAGGAGACAGAGTGATGAAGCCAATTATGATATGGAGATGTTAGGAGGCCATGATGGACAGAGGCCAGTGGGCAGATCTGGCCAGGAGACCGGGGTTAAACCCCTACTCTTTTTCGAAGAACATCCTGGGATTTTTAACGACCACAGAGAGTCGGGACCTCGGTTTAACATCTCATCTGAAAGACGGTCACTATTGGTCACTATTGACCTTATTTTTCAATGCGGAAGTGCCCCTGTTTTTATGATTGTTTTAGAACTTCCGATTCACTTGCCTATGGAAGAAATGACTAGGAATAATAAATGGCAGAAAATGGTCACACTACTTGCTCTACAAACAAGTGTGTGCATGACTACACAGACATAATAGAATAATATAATAAGAAAACAACATCATTTGCAACATCAAGCGGAGTAACTAGCTGTTTTTAATGTCTCAAAATAAATGGAAGTGAATGAGACCGGAAGTCTCAAGACAAAAAGACTCAAATACCTGCACCCGCTCAAACGCTGAGAATAAGGTCAATAGGCTTTGCCAATTCTAAATGGGAAAATCATATTACCAGCCTATAGTGACTATAAGATACAAAGTTGTTAACAGTAAAATAGAGCTAATTTTGTACTTTAGCATACTTTACATGCAGTTTCAGACCAAATATCAAAAGTAGTGTGGTAAACAATATAGGGGCCATGTCACATGGCAACTATAGCCGTAACAGCACTTATCATTCACAATATGCATTCAGTTTCTATTATAATTGACAAAAAAATTATACTTAAAAGAAATGTGATTAAAATATTCTAATTGTTATTGCTAATTTGTTGATAGTTCTTCACATAAACATGAACGATGACATCACAACCTTGTCACAGCTGTGTACATTGTGCTCCTAAAAGTCATGATAATTAATCTGTGTTAGCCTTTTTAAATTCTCCTTCGTCGTTTAATTGAATGCGAAAGTCAGAATGTGCGAAACATAAAACCAACTTTTCTTAATTTGGCTAATAGCTACTGACCAAAAGGAGTTTAAAAATATCTGCAAAAATATCCCTAGTTTGGACCCAGAAACTTTGACCTGCGACATCAGTCCTACTACTACTACTACCTCTGTTTTTAATCCTGTGCTAGGAACAGTTTCAATTGTTTAACGTTGAATGTGAACTGGTTACCAATAAAATATTGTTGACATGTTTTCGCAGGTGAAAGTGGTGAGCTTGCAGCCGGACACTGCACAGGTCGACCTGTACATCCTCGGACAGGCCGATCACTTCATCGGCAACTGTGTTTCATCCTTCTCTGCCTTTGTCAAAAGGGAGAGAAACATTCACGGAAGACCCTCGTCTTTCTTTGGACTGGACTACCCAGGAAAAAAGAAGAGAAACGAAGAACTCTAATGAATCTAAGATGTTACGTTTTTGTAACTGTGAAGATCGGGTTTGCATGTTTCTCATTAGCTTTTGAACAAGACCGTTCGAATATACACCTCAAGTACGTAAAGGAAGGGAGAAGATGATTTGTATCTCCCAATGTTGCACTAGCTGTACTTCGAACAATCAAACCAGAACCAAATTCTCCATTATGTGTTACTCCAAGTTTTTTCCAGAGACACATCAGGGTTTATTGTGGCATATCAAGGATTTATTTGTACTGGAATGTTTGTTTAGACTTGGTAAGCCCATGAGGCTTTAATAACTATAGTTTAATTGGTTGGAATTTGCACTTTTCAGCTGAAAGGGATAGTTTACCTAAACATGTAAATTTACTCATCCTCAAGTGATTCAAAACCTTTACGAGATTCTTTCTTCCGTTGAACACTAAAGAAGATAATTTGAAGAATGCTGAAAACCTGTAACCGTTGACTATCATAGTAAAAACATGTACTATGGAAGTCAATGGTTACAGGTTTCTAGCTTTCATTAAAATATCTTCTTTAGTGTTCAACAGAAGAAAGAAACTCAAAAAGGTTTAAAACTATTACAAAATGTATAAATGATGACCAGTTGACATTTGTAGAAGAGCTATCTTTAAGCATTTATATGTTGTTTTGCTCTTGTGGTTTCTAAGAATGAAAACAGGATTGTGTCACGAAGTCATTTTGAATGTATGTCATACAAACCTTACAATGTCTTATAATAATGCAGGTTGACTTTTTTAAAAAATCAACGTGAAATCAAATGGCAGTTTTATTGTTTTTAGCTTGTAATAATTTTGTACAACTTTAAATGACATTCCTTAAGTTAGTTTTTCATTAAAAAACAACCAGCAGAATTCTGTGTGCATTTATGTACTTTGTTTTTATGATTTATTATATTTTAGTGTTTAAAATGTATCATAAAGAAGTAATTACTTATTTACAACATTTAAAATGTGAACTCACTTTGAAATAACTCTTATTCTCAATAATTCTACATGTATTTGATCAAAAATATAGCAATATACAAAATTGAAAGTGCAGATAATGCTGAAAATAATGCTGCAATTTTAAACCAATTTTCTTTTTGCACTTTCTTAACAGCCATTACTAGTTTTCGGTGTCACATGATCAGATAATAATAATATTAATATTAATAATAATATAATAATTTTTTGTCAGTGTTTTAAAGATCTGTGATTTTTCTTTGAGGATTATATGATGGTTAGAGCATCTTTTTCTAAGAAATAAATGTAGCACTGTAAACCTTTATTGTCACTTTTGGCAAGGCAAGTTTATATATATATATATATATATATATATATATATATATATATA
>CAIGQQ010039592.1:5581166-5594447 GCA_903798035.1 Danio albolineatus | reverse complement strand
TATATATATATATATATATATATATATATATATATATATATATATATATATATAGCCTTCATAGTTCACTGACAAGTTTTGTAAAGTAAATATGTTCACATATTACTCAGAGAGTGAGAGATTTTTGAATGAAAGGCGCATTACTTGATTCTGTTGCGGACGTGCAATAACTTTAATCATAAGTAGGGCCAGACGGAATCTGCGGACATTTTTTGCTATTTCTGCACAGAATTTTGGTAAAAATATTTAATTAATGTTTAATTAACTTGTATTTAAAATGTTTACAATGCAAATCCAATTAGATGCACTTTATTTGTTAAACAAAGCAAGTCTCTCATATAATATATCTACTAAAAGACAGAAAATATTAGCTTACAAACTATAATGTAAATAAATCATATAAATATTTTCTTATTAGTCAATAATATTACTGAAATTAATTTCAAAACTGAATGAATATGAATTTCCACACATTTTCCATTACTCCACACTTGTAAACACTCGCTCCAGCGACTGGCTCTCTGCTGTCCCACAGCTTTCCACGCGTGTCAACGCTACCAAACCAACCAATCAATCACAGAGCTTGCGATACGCGTCTTCACAACGTGTAGTTACATTTTTTTAGGTAAAATAATAAAAATCAGCCTTAACAGTGCGGGGACTGTTGACCACACAAAGTAGGGAAAATAATCAATAAAATTGACCTGGAAAATTAGATCGATTTTAGGTTCTGAATGCCGATTCCGATTATATGAAATATGGTAATTTACCATATTCTAATATGCACATTAGATGGTAGCAAACATAAATGTTACATCCATCATATAGCCTATTATTTAAGCTGAAAATAAGGATCACAAAGTCAGAGGGTTTGTAGTAAGCTCTTCAGCTATATGTGCCAATTCTGTACTCTTAGTTTACATACCTAAAAACTTTAAAAAAACTAAAACACTTTCATTAAAGTCATTCAAATGAATACTCAAATTGAAGGTTTGAATTTTATACTTTGGAAAGTATTAGACATTGTGAGTCCAACACACACACTCACTCACATAGACGGAAAAATAAAAAACACAAATGTCTTTCCGGTGTGCAAACTCAAACTTTATTGAAAGTTCTGTTACCTACAAGCACACAGTCGTTTTGAGCAAAATTTGTTAGATATGCTTGTACAACAGATGAATAAAAGGCTTTTCTTATAATATCCTGGATTTGAAGGGCTATCTAAGCATTAGTCTCGTCAAAGAGCTCCTGCTCTGGTGAAAGGTGTGGAAATCGGACCTGGGATGCTCAGAATAGTCTTGCTGTACAGAGGTTGTGTTACCATCACTGTGATATACAAAAAGCAAAAGATCCTTCCCAGTATTTTTGGTCAAAAAAATAGAAAGGTCCTGTATTGTTTTGGTCTTGTTCTCTGAGCATCAGTCTGAAGGACTTTAAAAAATAACATCAAATCTTAAAGTATACCTGAGTAGGGCCAAAAACTCTGTGTAGTCATTACAGTGTCTAAAAATAAAAACACCCAAGTGCTTCATGTACCTGACGGGAACATAATTTGGCAGTTACCATTAAATATCATTTAATATTTGTCTATTTTCAAAAGCTTGCAATGTGACGTAACGAAAACATCAATCGCTGTATCATCCTGCCAGATCATGATTCGCTGGTAACTGGATGCAAAAAACGATGTCTATTTTTATACGAGTACAGAATAATGTTGTGTTCTATTCGCCTCATGAATGTCACGAAGTGAACGAAGTTGACGTCACATGCGTGTTAACTGCGTTCAACTACACAGAAAACCAAAACATCCACATCAAATGATAGCAACACCAGTGGATTAAACTAAAACAAACTGTGTATTGTGGTGAAGTATCATTTCAAGGGTTGGATAATGCATTAATGCGTTTGAGAGACATAATAAAAATACTAATAAACAAAATATACTACATTTTCCACTTCTGTCGGTGCACAGAGCCGTTTTTTGTGGTTTCCCAGTCAGAATTCGAAAGCTTAATAGAATCCCACAAGAAACGTTGAATTTCGGAGTACAAATGTAACGCGTAAGCCACATCAAATATATATGCTACCAGCAACGGTAGTTCAGTTTACGTGATGTCAAGTGTGCATCATACCACCACAAACTCTACTATCGACAAAAAATGTTTGTGCACTACACCAGTACACATGCAGACGTTATTGTGTTTTGGAAAACACACGGTAGAGGCCAGACAAAATAAAAGTTCAACAGTGGAGGGCAGACTTTGGGGTCTCATGTAAAGGTGAGGTCACTTTAGAAGATTTCTGCCAGCAAAAAAAAAAAGATACAACACCAACGCAAGAAGTCACTTTCAAACCAACCAGCTTCCTGTCGCAAATCTGATTAATCAAACAAGCATAATTGTTTTTTTTGTATTCACACGGAAATTTGCACCAACTTGAACAAGGGCTGAACGATAAATCGACATGAAAATTTAGCAGATGCTACGATTGTCTTGCCCATAATATGAAGAAGCGACAATGATTTAATCTGTAGTAAATCTCCTCAGAGGAGAACAAACATATGGTTGATTATCAGGACATTTATAATAAGAACGCAGATAAAGTATACCTTTGACAATATTCTCACTCTGTGTAAGAGTGTAAGTGTCTCACTCTGTGTAAGAGGCCACATCATTTCACAGAAGGATTTACTTCAAACCCTTGATTGAAGTAGTGATGTGAGTTTAGAGTAAAAATGTGATGTGATGTGATATTTACAAGTCCTTTCAGGTCTAACATTAGCAACTAAGCGCTGTAGTTCACTAAGAAGTTACGCAAACAGCTAGAAATATCACTGAATTATTATCTGTGATTTGACTACGGCATGATGATACTTCATGAAGGTATGGGCCCGTGTACAGTAAGATTCTGACAGTATGATAACCTTGGATAAAAATACCAGGGTGTAATTTATTGTGATTATTGCCAGGGAAAAAACAACATATTTTTTCCCCATTGAACATAATATATTTTATTTAAATAAACATTTTAAATATTTTGGAAGAGGCTAAATAATGACACTAAATCATTGACTTCTGCCATCTTCAGTAGTTTCAAAAACACTGATATTTCTTTTTTTTGATATACAGTAAAGCCACTGCACTGTTCAGCTCTATAGCATGCTTGGATGTTGGTTTATAGGCAGTTTGTTTCCCAGATGTTTACTGAATCGTGGCCTGACCAATAACTTCTGATGTGGAGATACTGTTGCCCTAACAAACTAAATAAAATAGTCATAAAACACCTTTAAATATACCGTAGGAACGATATAAGAGAAATTTTGGCGTTTTTTTAAAACCTTGACTATTCCAAACCGCTGTGAACCTTGAAACCGGTTATCGTGCCATGCCCAGTTTCATGTAATATTCTGCGTAGCCTGTCAGTGAACTACGGCTCTGTGCAGTAAGCACTGCTCCATCTGATCGCACATGCTGGAGATTTACAGTTGATTACAGAGTCGGCTTTACTGACAAATGTGCACAACAATTGCATGTGATTTACAGTGCAGCCCAAACCAAATTTGCGTAAAACACATTTTTCATATTCTCACAAAACCATGAAGCACCAATTACACACAAGTCACTTCCTAGCCAAGCTTCAAAACGGTTAAATTCATGTGAGCAGCCTGAACATGAGCAAAATTTGAGTGCACAACTTTCATCAGGTGAAACTCCCAGTCGCGAGTATTCCTACCAGAGTACTGGATTTCGCCAAGCAACAGAAAACGTGACCACACCGTAAAGCTATTGAAAAATACTCAATCCACCAAATCAAACTATGTCACATCCCAAAGCAGCGCTACTCTAAAAGAGCACAGCAACAAGCAATTCCCACAGGGACAATGTGTCGCAGGTCACGTAGACGTGTGATCGTCTCAATCGAGGGGAATACCGAATTACAAAAAGAGCCGGAAAAACCCAAGCGACATTGATTATTCTGGAAGCCAGCTCAGTCCTTCAGTTCCATCTCTGTGCATCCCCAATTAAGGAGCTTAGCTTCTCAAAGGGACATGGATATCTTGATGTCATTAATTGAGGACTTAATTGTCATGCTAATCCATTTGGAGAAGAGGTGGAGGAGGAAGGCTTTTCTTCATGTCTAGTCGTCTTAGCGCTACGCCGCACGTCTGATCTCTCCGGCCACGTCTCATTTCTCCCTGTAATACAGCAGATACATCTTCAGCGGTTCAGGTAATGGCAGTCTTAGGATCTTCTCCCTCAGAATATTAACCGGAGGCTCCACACGAGCGCAGCCGCCTTTGCTTTTCTCATCTTCGCCACATCCCTCCTCGTCCTCCTCCGGCAGGTCTTCTCTCACTCGCCGGCAGCCCCTTTCCTCTTCCTCCTCCACTTCCTCCTCTTCCTCTTCCACACCTCCAGGGTAGTTGCAGTCGTCCATGGCTGTGGGAATCATGGAGTCGTGGAGAACCACAGAGTTGACGCATTGGCGGTAGAAGCGGCGGCAGAAGCGGCGGCGTTCAAAGCGGGGCCCGTAGCGGTGCATGGCCCGGGCCCCTGGGAAAGACACCCGTCTCTTTGTGCGTCCTTCACCCATCGCTATAGGCTGCCGCAGAGTGTGGCGGATGGCAATCCGTGACAAGTCCTGCAACGTCCGCACCTCAAAAATGGCTGCAGATCAGAACACAAGGAGGACAGGAAAGAAGATGCTACATTTATTGGCTTGAAGGTTTTACATTTGCTTTACTTTGTTGCATACGCCACTAGGTTATTGGGTAGTTTTTTATTTAAATACAATAACTACATGTGATGGTTTCATGATGGTATTTCTGAGTGGTAAAAAATAAAAGATTCACAGAACAAAAATGTATTTAGGTGCAAAACTATACTATAAACTTCAGTGATCAGTGTTGCCATGTTTTGAAATTGATCACACGGGTGAAAATGGCATAAGTGGGTTGACTATTTCAATATTAAATTGTAAATTTGAGATGATAATAATTTAGTGGTGACCAGTGCATAGTGGAAAACTGCATGGGGCCACCTGTATGAGGAGGTGAAGGAAAGTTGCATCAAAATCCGACTTTCCAGACAAATCTGACTCCCCTTCGCACATGAATCACGCAGCGCCTGCAGTTTAACTCACAAAGGTTTATCCTGACACTTTTATCGACCTTTTTTTCCGCAATTGACAGCAAGGACAAACATAGAAGTGTCTGATTGACATGCAGCTCCTAATTACAGATGTCTCTAGTTCAAAACGTCTGTTTTACCACCGTTCTTGATGCTGTCACGGCAGTATTTATGTGCGCCAACAGCTTTTGGCCACTGGGTGGCGCTTTAACCATAGATTTTCAGCTTTATCTTTCCACAATAGGATGTGTACTGTACCTTATGTGATGGGGTGTGTTCAATTAAGTTATAATTTTGTTGGTTTGTTTTAGTTTTCTTAGCAATGAACATTATTTTACACTACTGTTTTAAAAAAAGATGCCATGGTGAGAAGTATAGCCCTAGGCTGCAAAAATTAAGCAAATATAAGAATTAAGTTCTTTATCCTTTATAGTGCCCTATTAAATTGCATTGGGGTGAAAGGAATGTTTTGATTCGTTTGACCATCATGGTTTGTTTGACCACCATGCGCACAATATATGAAAACCACGGCAAAATAATATTAAGGTTATCGAGCCGATGGAGCACGTCACCTGATCGAAGTATAACTTGCTTTATCAATAATTATTATTTATTATAGGCTGGGTTACAAATATTTGACCAACTGCCACTACCTGTAAAACACTCTCGTGCACTCAAAATACGTTCCCTTTTGATAGTGGCGGTTATGGAATTAAATAAATAGGCATATCCACACGCAAAGTTAGCCACATGTTCATTCTCTGTTCATTTCTCTTTCACACGCGATCAGAACGAACAGCCTGCATAAAGAAAAAATCTGCTTGTTTAAAAGAGCACATTATATCCACAAATGTCTAATAATGGTAAAATTAATATATTCATAATACTGGGATGCGCTGTGCTTTGACTGGATATCTAGTTCAAAAGCTAAATTATTACCTGTTGTACGACATAGGCTAGCCTATAGTGCGGAAAAATATAATTCCCAATGCAACGACATCCTGTCTGCATATCACTCTGAAAAAAAAAAATCTTAAAACATTATGCCAGTAACTAGGTTAATTTCGATTTAAATAAATTAAAATTAAATAAAATGTTAATCTAATATTTTGGGCGTTTTTTGCCACTTATGCCAGGTTTTGGACAATTTTTGAGCCGGAAAAAAATCAGCTGTATCTGGCACATACCTGTCAACATTGGGATGTGAAAATAAGGGATACCACATGCCCCCCAACCACCAAACAAAAAAAGTTCAGAAAATTAACATTAATAAATAGAATTATCAAATCTCATTAACCCCTTTCTTCACTGTATAACTTACGTTCTGATTAAAGAGCAACAAATAAATCTCATTTATTATGATTTTTCGTTTGATTACATTAAATAACAGAGGTGTCACTTTAAAATAAATTATAATTGCATTTTAATGAAAGCATTCGATTACTTTCCTAACCTTTTTATGCTCATTTAGCTCATTTAGTTGTGTTTGGGGAAAAAAAAAAACACACCAAGATCGACATCTTTAGATGTTATTATAATTAATTATGTGTATATGTCTGTTAAAACGCACCCAAAACCCAGACTTTCGCTCCGCTTCAAATCGCATGTACAGAATCTGTTTGGGAAACGTCTATTCATCACTATGGAGTCTATTTAAAGCGTCTATTTATCACTAAGGAGCGCGTCAGCTGAGTCGTGCTTCACTATATGACTGTTTTGAGGATTGCATAGGAGCGATGGCACCTGTAATGAAAAGGAAAGGGAATCCCGCCGTTTAATAAATTTATTTCAAAGTGTTTCATGCCTAAATAAACTGAAAGATCAGAACGGACTCACATTTAAGAGCAATGGGCGGCCCCTGGTGGTTCGGCAGTATGGGTTGCGTAAAGGGAGGATCGGCTCTAATGTTTTTTGCTATTCTTCAGAGAAAGACTGAAAATACGGGAGAAACACGGGGAAATACATTTACGGGATGATTGCGGGATAGAACTGTAAAATACGGGAGAATCCCGGGAAAAACGGGAGGGTTGACAGGTATGATTTGGCAGCACTGTGAGTGATAACTACATTGGCCACCACATCATTGGAAATATCATTCTTTTTATTACAAGCATGCACTGAAGAGTATGGAAATTCTGATTGGCAGTTGCTATAATTATAAATTGTTTGAAAAATTATTCCGGCAATATCATTCCTCTGTGTTGTAATCATTACAAATATAATTGTATGTAATTGTTTATGTAATTGTTATAAATAATTATGTTATTATTTCATGGTTTCAATGATGTCTGTGTATTGTGTCATAACTTCTATGTATCATTCTCGAACATGTGTATTACATTTGTTTCACCTGTAATTTTATACTGGCTTTCAAAGTGCAGGCGGTTGTTGACTTGCATTTCATCACAATTTCAGTAAAGGTTAGTTTACCCAAAAATCTAAATTCTGTTATTAATTACTCACCCTCTCATTGTTCCAAACTCCTGAGACCTTTGCTCAGCTTCAGAAGACAAATGAAGATATTTTGACTTAAACGCGAGAGCTCCCTCATCCTCTATAGACAGCAATACTCTAGTTCAAGACTAGTTCAGAAAAAAGGTCCAGAAAAAGGTACCAAAAACCATCAAAACAGATCAACGACCATACTGTACGCCTTCAGTTGGTTCAATCAGAATATTATGAAGATAAAATGTACTTTTGTGCGCACTGAAATCAAAAATAATTACTTTATTCAACAGTTTCTTCTCCTTATTGTCAGTGTAGATTGGGTGTTTATAAGCATGATGCACGTAAAACAACACACAGGTGCAAGTCTGCAGCTCGACATGCATGAAGAGCACAGCACTTTTGTGAATGCACAGCCCATGCTGACACGGAGACGGCCAGAAACTGTTGAAAAACGTTTTTATTTCACGTGCACACAAAATATTCTTGTAGCTAACTTTATAATATTACAATTGAACTGATCAAGGCATATGGACTGTTTTGAGGATTTATTTTTAAAGTCGGGACTGTTACTGTCTAAAAAGGATGAGGGGACTCTCAGATTTGATCTAAAATGTCTGAATTTCTGTTTTGAAGATGAACGAAGGTCTCAAGGTTTTGGAACGACACGAGGGTGAGTAATTAATAACATGATTGTTTATGATTGGGTGAACTAACCCTTTTAGGACGTTTCATTATTGTTCTATTGAGAAAAATAGTCACCTATATCTTGCCTGAGAATGAAATATCCCTTTAATTTAAATTACAATTACAATGAAAGAATGACAACATTTTTTATTAAACTCAATATCCATTTAAATAGTTGGTCACACTTTATTTTGATGGTCCGTTTGTTGAATTTAAGTTACATTGCAACTAATTCTCATTAGATTATAAGTATTCCCCAAGGGTTAGGGGTAGTGTTAGTGTAAGTTGACATGTACTTGCAAAGTTTCTTATAGTCAGTTAAATGTCTGTTGAATGTCAATATCAACAGATATTAAGTAGACAGTCTACTAATACTCAAATGGACCATCGAAATAAAGTCTAGTATATCAATAGTGTCTACAGTGGCCAGATGATTCCTCAGTGTACTCACGTAAAGGAACACTCCTAGGTCTGCCATTGACATTCTGCTTGGGCTGGACGAGCGGAGCAAAGGTCACAGCGATGATTTTCTTGGTCTCCCAGGAACTCTGACCTGTGCGAGTGATCTTGGTCAACTGCAAAACAGCATCTAATGAGCCTTCAGGACAATAATTACTACACTAATTACACATCATCCCATGCGAATACCAATTACGTGTAAGTAAGTACACAGATTCTGTCTGAGTACATTTTTAAATCAAGGTTTAAATATTAAACCATTTCCTTTAGCTCTGAAAATCCTCTTTAGGTGCCCAGGATTTGTTTTTATTTCTTTTATTCCTTCATTGAATTTGATAGCGTCAATGGAATAGATTTAGTTTTGAGGTAGTTTAACATACACACACACACATACAGTATACGATTTACAGTGTTGTTTAATGTTTCTTTTAAAAGTAATATATTATGATCTGGTGGTGTAGTGGGTAGCATGTTTGCCTCACAGCAAGCCTCGAGCAAGTTCGAGCCTCGGCTGGGTCAGTTGGTATTTCTGGAGTTTGCATGTTCTCCCCGTGTTTATGTGGGTTTCCTCCCACAAGTCCAAAGACATGTGGTATAGGTGAATTGGGTGTGCTAAAATTGACCGTAGTGTATGAGTGTGTGTGTGAATGAGTGTGTATGGATGTTTCCCAGTGATGGTTTGCAGCTAGAAGGGCATCAGCTGCAAACATGCTGGATAAATTGGTGGTTCATTCCGCTGTGGCGACCCCAGATTAATGGGCTTAGCCAAAATGAAAATGAATATTATGATCTTGAGACACTTTTTGGTGGGGGACAAAATGTGTTACTTTTTAAGAAAAGGAATGTGAATACATGTTATGTTTTTCCCAGAAATGGGTTACAGCTGGAAGAGCATCCGCTATGTAAAACATATGCTGGATGAGTTGGCGGTTCATTCCGCTGTGGCGACCCCAGATTAATAAAGGGACTAAGCCAAAAAGAAAATAAATGAATGAATACGTTATGTCATTTAGCAATTTTTTAAAGATCAAGATTGGTTTAAGGTTGTAATATGACATTAAATCCTTTCTCTCAAATCAAAATGGGCCAAAATATTAAATGCTCTTCAGCACATGATTTTATCCACATTTTTGCACTTTATTAGAATTAAAGCCATTTTCTTTGTCACACACTTACAGCTGGCTCACACTGTGTGATTGTTTTAAAATCCTGAATGATTGTGGCATGTCAGACTGCACAAACATGGCTCCCATGTCACACTCAAGATCTCAGCGGTCATAAAGTCAGACTGAACGACAACAAAGACGCACCAAACATGAACAAAAAAGCCATCAAAGAATTTGATGTCATCCACCCGTGACACTTTTACTATCCCACAATCTGAAATGATTCCTCACAGCAAATGTAAACAATCTGTCATGCCAATTTTGCACAAATCGTGCCTCAATAATAAAACCAGTAAAAAAACTGTTGACATTTCGCCGCGGTCATTTAAAATGTCGCATGGATTGCATCATCGAATTCGGTGCTCCTGTTGGTTTTTGGATTGATGCTCATCGCAGCTTGACACTGCCAGGACTTCATCGAAGGAAAAATCTGATCGCAACAGGCATTAAGCGGCTGTCTGTGAACATGTCAAACCAACGATCAAAGACCACAGATTTTATCCTAGGACTTCAGGAATCTTTTAGGATTTCCCAAATTTGTCTCAGATGACAAAACAGTGGCTGAAATCTCACAGTGTGAGCAGGGCTTTACTTCCAAAATCAATTAAATGCTAAAACCACACTCATCAAATAATTTCAAGTGGTCTTTAAAACCTACTGTACAACAGAAGCATGATTTCCTTGAATAAACACGACCTACCTTCTCCTCCAGGGGGAGAACTAATATGCCACCAACTTTCAGCAGGTTCTTCATGTAGTTCTCATACTCTTTCTGAACTCCTGCACCGCAGTAAACCCTGTCGTACTGTCGGCTCTCTGGAGGAATCTCCAGACAGTTCCCCACAACAAAGGTCGGCTCACAAAATTCAAACCTGTAATTGTTAAACAAAACCTATTCATTGAGGGAAAAAAAAGTCTGACAATGAAAGAGCGTTAAAGCAGTAGCACAGGAAATGACTCACTTGTCAAAGCTGTCGCTGTTTTTGATAAAGTAGTCGAGTTTCTGATACGCATAATCAACCACATCCGCATGTAGCTCAACACCGTGATTCACACCAAATGGACCTGATGACAAATACATACAGTTGAAGTCAGAATAATTAAGCCTCCTGAATTATTAGCCCCCCTTGTATGTTTTTTCCCCAATTTCTGTTTAACGGAAAGAAGATTTTTTTTCAACACATTTCTAAATTTAGTAGTTCAATAACTCATTTGCAATAACTGATTTATTTTATTTTTGCCATGATGAGAGTACAAAATATTTCACTAGATATTTTTTCAAGATACTAGTAGGCTATTCAGCTTAAAGTGCCATTTAAAAGCTTAACTAGGTTAATTAGGCAGATCATTGTGAAATGATGGTTTGTTCTGTAGACAATCGAACAAAAACGCTTAAGGGTAGGTCTGGGTGATATGCCAAAAATGGCATCTCGATAATTATCTTCCATGTTCAACAATAACAATGTATATTTCGATATCAGCTGTTACTACTACCAGATTTAAAAGAGTATCCCGACAATGACTGAAGCCACAAAAATTAGAGGGTCCATTAAATAAGATAACCTATTTTCGGTGGCTGAAAATTCGGTGCATCTCTAATATCAACACACCGCTAGATTCCCATTGTTGCACATTTCTGCTGTGTGATTGGTTTTTCAAACAAAAAATGTCCAGAACCTATCATTGTTATTGACATCAATTTTATTTTGATTTGTTATAATATCGTTTATAGGCCCATGCCTTCTTAAGGGGGTTAATAATATTGAAACAAACGTGCGAATGTCAGCAAATACTCACTTCACAGACATAAGAAATATACCCACATAAAACATGAAATATCTACTTTTAAATGAATTAAGTGCACTTGAAAACAAACGTTTTTTGGTTTTGTGATCTGTATGAAACAAACGTAAGGTAGACTCCGTCCTGTCAAATGCACATCACATGACCCAAACGCCAACAAACTTGTAAACAAAGAGCCACCGTCATTTCTGGAGGAGATTCACCATCAAGACCAAGTTGTGGATTACTTCAGAAGACCAGCGCAATCTGACAAAGCACTATCCAGAGGATGATAATGTGTAGAACTGCCATAAATGAGGTTGGTGCCGTGATCTTGTTCCTTTTGAGTGTGTATGCGCATTAACTTGGGCAACCTAAAAATATCACGATTTTGTTTGATTCAGGCGTTTAGAAACAAAACTTATGATACGGTTGTTGTTTAACTTTATTGGCAATTCCAAATATGTAATGTAATCATAAGCTTGGCAAACAGTTTTGGAGAATTTGATGTTACCACATTCAGACAGAATGCCCGAACATACTGCACGAGAGGCATTTCAAAGATGGCTGCCGAGTGAAGTGACTTGCCTTAAAGGGATTTTGGATTACGTCTGTCTGAGGCATTGGGTGTGGCTAACAGAATTAACCACGCCCCTCCAACTGCCTACTTTACTACATCCAATCAGCACACAGTAGAAACAAACAAGCCATTCCCACGGTTTTCTCATTTAATATTTTGTTTCTCTAGGAACTGCATCCCAATAAACTAAATATTTATTTTTACTGTGAAGCGGGTAAAACACCAGTTAATCACGGGTAAAACACCAGTTGATCGGAAGGCGCCGAGAATGGCAGCCGCGGTATGGAGCTCCACAGCTGTTGCAATGTTTTTGTTTGTTTTTCCTGTTTTGTGTTCATCCAACGTGATCAGTTATACCAGGGATGAGCTGCTGAACATTCTGCAGTGCACACCAATTGATCACCAGCCGGTTTTTGACTTCTCCGGCGTTTTGCAGAGCGTTGTCCTCGGCGGCGCGGCGGCTCTATGGAAACGCTACAAGACGCGCCGGCAGGGAAAGCGAGCCGGCGCGCTCATTAAAAACAGACTGCGCGGGTTCAGAATGCCACTTCCTAGCATACATCTCGCAAATCTCCGCTCTCTTCCTAACAAAATGGAGGAGTTACTTATATAAGGGCTTAAATAAGGACTTTAACAACTCTGCTGCGCTGTGTTTCACAGAAACCTGGCTAAACGAAGCCATTCCGGACAGCACATTACAACTACCAGACTTCCAGCTGTACAGAGCAGATCGCGACACGGAGGCAACGGGGAAAACGCGCGGTGGAGGGACATGCTTTTACATCAACAGAAGGTGGTGTACGGATGTAACTGTGTTAAAGAAGATGTGCTGTCCTGACGTGGAAGTGCTTTTCATTAACTGCAAGCCGTTCTACTTGCTGCGGGAGTTTTCCTCGTTTATCCTGATCAGTGTTTACATCCCACCGCACGCGACCGTGAGTACTGCTCTTTCACTACTGGCTGATCTAATCACAGAGACAGAACAGAAACACCCAGACTCTGTTTTTATCATTCTTGGGGACTTTAACCA
>CAIGQQ010039592.1:5563209-5580766 GCA_903798035.1 Danio albolineatus | reverse complement strand
GCTGCTCGTGCAGTTTTACTCAGCTGTCATCCAGTCCATCCTCTGCAATCACCGTCTAGTTCGCCTCAGCAGCCAAATCTGACCTCCGTAGACTACAGCGAATAGTCCGGACTGCTGAACGAATAACTGGCACTTCTCTTGCTACACTTCAAGAACTGTACTCTTCCACAGTGAGTAAAAGTGCTCGCAAAATCACCCTGGACGCCTCGCACCCAGCACACTTCCTGTTCGAACTGTTACCGTCTGGCCGGCGCTACAGAGCACCGAGCACAAGAACAGCCAGACACAGGAAAAGTTTCTTTCCTCAGGCCATCTACCTCATGAACAGTTAATATTTCTCCTATTGTGCAATAAATGTGCAATACTTTCTCACATGCACTTGTACACAGCACCTTATAACAATATACAATGCAATACTTCTCCTTGCGCATTTGTACACAGCACCTTATAACAATATATAATGCAATACTTCTTACGCATCTGTACACAGCACCTTATAACAACGTACAATGCAATACTTACGCTTTTGCACACAGCACCTTATAACCTGTATATTTATAACAAATCTGTACATACATTTCAACATCCAGATCGTTGGACTGCATCTCTGTTTAATGTCTATCGTCTTCTTTTATTATATTTATTCTGTGTTGTCACTTGTCACTTTATGTACACTGGAAGCTTTTGTAGCCAAATCAAATTCCTTGTGTGTGTGAAGCACACTTGGCAATAAAACTGATTCTGATTCTAATAATATTTAGTATATAAATATAGGGTTAGTTCACTCCAAAATTAAAATTTTGCCATAATTTACTCACCCTCATGTAAAACATAAACAATGATAGAATATTAATTTTGGAGTGAACTAACACTTAATTTTTTATTATTATTAATTTTTTTTAATTCACTCACCCAGTATAAGGCCCACCATAGTGCTTAAATAACCCGTCCCGCTGCCCAGGTTGAGAAAAGACAAGCCAGGCTGCAGATCCAAAGCCTCCATCACCTCAGAGTAGATACATGGAGCAGACAGGTGGAGGTTTCCGTGCCTCCAGGCCAGGTCTTTATAAGCGCTGTCACGGTACTCCTCCAGGTAATAGTCGGCTCTATCGATGGCTCTGAAGGCCCTCTCCACCAGATCAGAGCGGATGTAATGGGCCTCCTTTAGGTTGTCGATCAGCTCGTCGTTGTCCTCGCCCGCGCTCACAGCTCCACCCATGATCAAAGCAGAAGAGCCTTTAAGGACAGTCCTGAGGAGGAGAGCCGATCACTGTCTGGAGATAAGAGCAAAACATCTCAACGCAGAACATCTAAAATAGCAGAGCATTATTGTTAAAGTGCAAGTAGGTTTCAAAAATAATTTTGACAATAACACTTTTATTGTGGAATGGAATAGTTCAATCAAAACAAATATTAGAATCGACTAAACCCTCAAGATATCCTATTGGCCCGTTTCCACTGAGTGGAACAGTGCGGTACAGTATGGTACAGTTCGGTGCGCTTTTAAGGCCGTTTCCACTGTCTAAAAGCGCACTGAACCGAACTGTACTGTACCACTTTTTAGTCACCCTTTGCAAAGGGTCCCAAGCGTACCAAGGGGTAACTAAAAGGCGGAGCTAGATGCACAGCTGAATGCTATTGGCTTACAGAGATACGTCATATGCTCGCGCAACAAGCAGAATGAAAACAAAGGACCCGCCATGTTTAATACACAGCCGAGAGACAATGCTCCGAAATAATATGAGCATATAATAACGAGCCATGGTCAACCCAAGCTCAAACAAACCTTGTCGTCGTCTTGAACACCCACAAAGCCAAGAGAAGAGCAGATTTTTATGGGTTACGAGCCCATAAGTGCGAGCGCGAGAGGTTTCCCTTTGTCTCTTGTGCTTGTGTGCACGTCAATATTTGAAATAACAAACTTCTTAACCTGGACTATTATAAACTCGGAATGACGGAATTACTCTCTAACGAGAGAAGAATAATGACGGAGAGGCTACATGTACTGGTAAAGATAAAAGATACAGATAAGAGGTTTGCACTGACTGGGGCTATATTTCGTATTGTTTTTGAACCTAAATAAGGCATAAATGTCTGCTGTGTCTAGTTTTTCTGTAATTTGGTAACATCGGAGACTGTGTGGGGCTGTATGTGTTCATATATGCTGCATTTATTTATTTATTTTATATAATCGCGGACTGTAGGCTATTTCGCATCTTTGATCTAGTTATAATCAGATCATGTTGTCGGTAATGAACATTCATACGCCAGTGTTTATGTGTACAATAAAGCATCTGTTTTGTAAGTAGCGCTTCTCGTATGATTTGTGAACGAACCATAAAGCTTTACTGTAGACATTTCCTCGAGCAAAAATTACGTCGGCTGAAACTTTCTGTCGTACACCACGCCCACCAAAAGAGTACCCTTTTGCAGTGGAAACGCAAGCCTGATAAAGGTGACCCGTACCGTACTGTACCACTTAGTGGAAACGAGCCATATGTGAAGCGTTCAGATGCAAAATCTGAACTTTTCTTCTAAAATGTTTATTTGGTGCATTTCACTTTAAAAGCAATGCAAAAAAATCTATTAATATACACAATAAATGTTCAATTACTGAACCTACATATGCCTGAGAAAATGTTCAGATGGCATTGAGAGCCTTTTTCATCTGAACTCTTCATTTGTAGATCTCTTTCTTGTTTCTGATCAATTATATGAAATGCGTAATACCCTGGCTTTTTCTAGCTTTATAAATGGCAGTGAATGGTGATCAAGTTTTTGAAGCCCCATAAAGCGCATCCATTATACACAAAAGTATAAAGTCATATAGGGCTGAACAATATATACTTAGTCCCTTTATTCATCAGGGGTCAGAACAGCGGAATGCACCGCTAACTTATCCAGCACTTACCCAGTACTTGGAAACATCCATACACACTCAATCACACACATACACTACAGCCAATTTAGCTTTTATATATATACGTATGCCTACATACAGTATGGGTGGCACAAAGACATGTGGTATAGGTGATTTGGGTAAGCTAAATTGGCTGTAGTGTATGTGTGTGAATGAGTGTGGATGAATGTTTCCAAGTACTGGGTAAGTGCTGGATATATATAGAAATTGAATAATGTTGATGCAGTGGTGCAGTAGGTTGTGCTGTCACCTCACAGGAAGAAGGTCGCTGGTTCGAGCCTCAGCTCGGTCAGTTGGCGTTTCTGTGTGGAGTTTGCATGTTCTCCCTGCATTCACATGGGTTTCCTCCGGGTGCTCTGGTTTCCCCCACAGTCCAAAGACATGCGGTACAGGTAGGCTAATTTGTCCGTAGGGTATGTGTGTGAATGAGTGTGTATGGATGTTTCCCAGAGTTGGGTTGCAGCTGGAAGGGCATCCGCTGTGTAAAACATGCTGGATAAGTTGGCGGTTCATTCTGCTGTGGCGACCCCAGATTAATAAAGGTAGTCAGCCGAAAAGAAAATGAATGAATGAATGAATGATTGAAAAATCACAACGCAAAAAAATGGTTTTCAAACTTTGTTTTGTCTCCTTCAAATAAGAAAACATTCTTATAGCAAGTAAAAATATTTTATAGTTTTATTTTCACCTTCAGAGGGAACAAGTCAAAACTAGGAGTTTTTCCTAAAATATTAGCCTGGGGGGTTAGTAAAATAATCATGTTTTCACTTTGAAATGAAGATATTGGAATCGAAACAAGAAACTAAATATATATTAAATACAATTGTATGGCTCCTGGTCAACAAATTCAGACTCATCATTGGATATCTTTGTGATGTGACTTTAGTGGACATTGCAATATCAAGGCTGAGTTACTAGTTCTTAAATGATGCATGTAATGACAACTATTGCAGTGGTCTTAAACTGTTTATTATTATTATTTTTTATTTAGTTGTAAACGACTCCTCATTGCGGTCTAGCAAGTGGGAAGAAAGCAACGAATGATCATTAAGACAGCTAAATCTTTAATGAGACACAGCATGTTAGAAATCTGAGCTGAACAGACATGTCAACAAACTTGACAATAATATACTTCTCGCACTCTATTTTTAGAGGTCAGACAAAGCCAAGTAAAAAAAAAAAAAGTGGCATGCTGTTGTGTCAACCCTTGGCAGAGAGTATTGTTAAAATGTCAGTCTGGAAAGCAGATGCAAAGCATGGGGGTATAGTGGACACACATTAACTATAAGCTTAAAGGAATAGTTCACACAAAAAAAGAAAATTGATCAACTATTTACTCTCCCTCATGTGGTTATAAACCTTTATGAGGTTCTTCTGTTGAACACACAGATAAGAAAAAGATATTTTGAAGAAAGCTGAAAACCTGTAACCATTGACTGCCATTGCAGGAAAAACAAACATATGGAACACATTTTTGGGTGAATTTTTAATGTTTTGGTACTGTAAATTGTTTATCTGAAAGTTTTTATCTGTCTTGTAACACAAAACACAATCAGTGAACAACATGTACAGCATTTGTTCATATGTTAAATCAAACTCATTTTTTAAGGATAGACATTCTCTGTTCAGGCATAGAATCCTCTCTAATTTGATTCAAAATATCCTTATTTATTTGTTCGCTAAGATATGATTGTCATATATAATGTTTCTGAAGTCTCTTCTTAAGTTCACAAAATTTGCTTTTTTGAAGAGACATACAATAAATACTAATATCATTTCAAAATAACTATTTGAACATATATTTTAATTGTAATTGACTTCTGTGAGGGTACAGCTGATTTTTAGCAGCCTTAAGTGCCATGTGATTAAGAACATAATTATTATTTTTATTTATTAAAATTACCCTTATATTATTATACATTTTGAAAACTGGTGCTGCCAAATAATTCAGTGAGTTTTTATAGGATTCTTTTTTTATGAGTAGAATAAATAAGTTGTAATCTTACAACTTACAGTCTTTTCTGATCATTTAAATCAGAGATGGCAAAACTAAGGCCCACGGGTCAAAGTTGGGCCATTGTAACCTTTGATTTGGCCCACCATCTCATCTGAGAAGAGAGTAAGAATGATGGGCAGGGTCTGGGCGAATGATTTTAACAAAGATTGTCATTTCTAATTTAAAATAACCTTTTTTGATTGTTTGTTTTATTGCAGAGCTACAAAAAAGCCAACTGAAATAGTTTCATTAAAATGTTAATGTAAATACATAAATAAACGCTTGGTAAATATGTAAATTCTTTCACTCGACACTCGACAACTCAGAAGACATCTGCAAGCAAATCAAGGAAAAATTAGGTGCAGCTTCCCTAGTGTAACTTCATTCTTTTATAAATGAGATTGTTTTTACTGTCATAAGTTCACTATAAAAACTTTTAAAAAAATGTATACTGTATTAGTTATTAAAAACAATGTTAGTTAGTTATTTTTAAATATTATTAAATAAATTAGGAAGTATGCATGGCAACTATTTTTACCTTCGGCCCACTAGCCTCAATCTAGTTTGGTTTTTGGCCTTTCATAAGAAAATGTTTGGGCACCCCTGATAGGTTTGTCACGATGAGTCATTTTTCTTGTACAATATATTGTCATAGAAATTACTGCGATAAGTGATATTATGGTCGTTTTAGAACCAATTTATGCCTGTTATGATTCTACAACAGGATTTACCTTGGCACATTGTAGGCACAAAAACCACATATAAATGTCATTTTGGCTTTAATGTTATTTATTAATCGTAACTTTTCTGGAAATGGACTGCAGATTTGAAACAGAGTTTACTTTGTCACCTTTTCAAAACCGGTAGTAGTTTTCAGGAATAATTTACCTTTGTCTATTATAAAAAAACAAACCTGAATTTATGGATCTTACAACGGAGATGAGATGACGGAAGCTGAGTAATCTGCTTAAATGTTTAATAATTAGTTTTTTATGTAAACATGATGGATGATATATATTGAGTGGCCAAAAATGATTGAGGTCATGTCTATGTATTGCACGATAAGTTGATATTTTGATTATTGTGACAGGCCTAACCCCTGACTACAAAGGCATCCTTGTTGAATCATTTCTATTTACTAAATGCAGTTTTTAGTGGCACTAAACTTTTGTACAAGAGTATAAGAAAAACATTACATTACTGTGTCTAAAAAGTACCTTGATTAATCATAAGGACCTCTTATTTTTAATTAAAGAATGTAACACAAGCAATAATCAACAGACATAATATGCAAAAAACACAATATTTTAAAGCAAAGAAAAATATAATTATAATGCTAAATGTATTTATATAACAAAAATCACAAATTTTTTGATATTTCAGATTTTCTGAAATTTACGTCTAGAACAAATACATTAAAACTAACTGTAATTAAATTACGGTGCCACGGTGGCCTAGTGGTTAGCACGTTTGCCTCACAGCAAGAAGGTCGCTGGTTCAATCCCCGGCTGGGCCAGTTGGCATTTCTGTGTGGAGTTTGCATGTTCTCCCCGTGGTTGCGTGGGTTTCCTCCGGGTGCTCCGGTTTCCCCCACAGTCCAAAGACATGCGGTACAGGTGAATTGGGTAAGCTAAATTGTCCGTAGTGTATGTGTGTGAATGACAATGTATGGATGTGTTTCCCAGAGATGGGTTGCGGCTGGAAGGGCATCCGCTGCGTAAAACAAATGCTGGATAAGTTGGTGGTTCATTCCGCTGTGGCGACCCCAGATTAATAAAGGGACTAAGCCGAAAAGAAAATGAATGAATGAATTAAATTACCTAAAAATTTTTTCTGGAAAATATTCTGCAGAAAAGTAATCTAAATACAGTGCCTACTTACTTAACTACTTAATACTTTGCAACTAATTACACATGATAGTTTCCAACCATAACACATTTGACCAGAAATACAACACATAGCCGGACTGACTTTTATTTTAAATCATGGCATGATTCAATGGACTAATCAAAGAGAATCATAAAAGATGCAGATAACAACATACTTACTTCTTTAAAACAAAGCCATAGCATGAACTACCCACACAGTCTAGCTAATAAGTAATCATACACAGCAAAAAAGATATAAATAAATCGGTGTACATTTAACTCAATAGGAGTTTAACTTAACACTCATTGGGTGTACATATGACTCCCTCCATTTTAGAGTTAAAAATAACACTTTCTAATGTGTGAACTTTGTACATTACTGTACATTGTTCATTTTAACACAGGAAGAGTTTAATGTGTTACCCTTCAAAGTGTTAATATATTACCTTTTTTCCTATATTATCAATAGCTGTGTGTGACAGAACAGTAATCAAATATGTTGAAAATAGTTTTAATGTAATAAATGTTCTTTTCAGAAATAATTTAAATACATTCAACTCTTTGCATTTTAAAATGCTACAAAACAAGTTTAAGTAAAACATACTGATTTGATCACTGTTGGACTTCCCATCACTAGTGGGAAATACACTGCATATCGAGTTAAAAGTTTAACACAGAAAAAAAACCTCTTAAATCTACGCTCTTTCACACTCATGGATTAAAATGTACTCCGGTTTTAACACTGAATAACACCAAAAAAAATAAAAAATAATAATAATCACACTGTATATTTAGCACTGGAATTTTAGCTGTGTAAAAGGATATTTCACCAAAAGATGAAAATGTACTATTTAATCACCCTTAATGGTGACAAATATTTAAGTTACTTAATTCTGTTGAACACAACAAATAAGATATTTTGAAGAAAGCTTAAAACATGTAACCACTGGCTTCCATAGTACAAATACAAATACTATGGTAGTCAATGGTTACAGGTATCCAGCTTTCTTCAAAACATCTTTTTTAAAGTGTTCAACTGACGAACAAGTTTGGAACTTGTGAAGGGCAACTTTATGATGGCAGAATGTTCAGTCTGAGGGAATGAACCATCCCTTTTATCAGGCTGACAGTCAATCAATCAATCAATCAATAAATAAATAAATAAAATACTAGACTGATATAGGAATGCAGAATTTGTTGGCTGGTCACTCTCATTATACTGCACATTCTATCACAAACTCGATTACTTTGCAGCTTAATCTCACACTGACTACTAATGTCGTGATGGCATCAGTCAACTATTTATGACAAACAACCCACCATCCACTGTGCGACAGACGATACCGAACCGAACATTACATTCAGCTAAACAGAATCAACCCGATCGCGCAAACAAACATCTTTAGAGAACAAAGCAGAGGAACGTGGACACGCGCTTTCTACATGTTGTAACCCAGTAACCGTAATATTTAGGTCACATCCATAACAACAGCAAATTGCAGTCTGTCTGTGCACGAGGGCAAGCTTTGCACAACCACCGACATAAACAAAAGAGTCTTCGGCCACACTGAGTGCATTCATTCCCGCTGCGCAGTCAGCATCTTACCGTGTGATTGCGGGCCTCGGCGGTTGTCTCGTACAAACTAGCAATGTCCATCGATCACATTAACGCGTATGTCGTGTGTTTGGATCCGGGCACAATAACACAATAACTTGACTGCGAATATTTGATGCGATGTAAACATAAACCAGCTGACGCGCTGACGTCACGCGCACAACGACGTCAAAGGGATTTGTTGAGATTCGACTCGCGACAATGACTCGGATCTTTTGAGTCATTTCACAAAAAGATTGACGAGTCAATGAATCATTCATTCAATTATGCGTTAAATTAATCCACCCATTCGGCTTTCATTTCATAATATTTTATCAAATTGTACAAATCTGTTAGGAGACTGTTTAAGGGTGGTTCACACTTGTAGATTTGATTGTTAGATTTATATTTTAGTCGAAATACACCACTTTGGAACTGGACAGGGACTCACCTTTTCACTAAACGTTGTCAACACAAACTTAACTGTACGAATAAAAAATGACACCAACGTTATGTTTAATCAAGCCAAATCAGCAAATATTTATAGATTAAATATAGTTTACGTTTTAAAATATATTTTCCTTACAATGGTGTTAATATTTTTTTTTTTGTAATTTTAGATGTATTTCACAACTTTAATTTGATAATTATTTAATTAACACTACTACTACTACTACTACTACTACTACTAATAATAATAATCATGTCTTTTTTTCTTGTTGTTAGTTGGGTTGGAGTGATTGATGAATCACGTGATGAATTCACGACTCGTTCAGTCTGTCAGCAGTCGTTCGTTCAAGGACTTCGCGCCACTCGATTAACTTTTTCTCCAGTCCAACGAACGCAGATTCATCGACTTCACATAGTTCACACTCTGTGCTGAAGGTAGGAAAACATGACAACAATGAAACAGTGAAAATGGGACATTCTTCGTGTATTTTCGTTCGCTAAAAAAATTTATGAACATGTTTGCCCACGAAACAGTTTCAACGTAACGTTAAAGCTCCAACGCTGACAATCCTTCGGTTATTTAACGTTAGTAATTATATCAGAAGCACTCAAAACACAGTTTTTGTTATCCTATTTGCTTTTTCTTGTAAATTAGTGGTTTCTTTCATCCTAGCTCAAATGTTTGCTGCCAGCAAACAATAAACATATTTGTTTCTTCCATCATTCTTAGACGCCGTGTTTTGCATGACGTGTCCTATTTTCTCCAGCAGAGGTCAGTATGTAAAAAGAGTTCATTTGGAAAGAGTAGAAACCACTGCGGTTTGTTGTCAGTCACACAGCTGTAATTCTCTAAAAAGGTCTGTACAAATCTCTTCTCACAGCTGTAGGATTGTAATGCTGAAAAAAGATTAAATAAAAAATACGTAATTATTTTTACAAATTCTGTTTTTTTATATTAGTCATCCAACACATTGATAACAGACTGAATCATATAATGGACAAAATGTACGCAAACATTAACTTTAACAAGCAAAAAACAAACACACATGTAGAAAGTGTATACTCAGAAAGATCACATTATTGACTTTATTTATGGTTTCCATATATAACACTGAAATGAACGATACCTCCACAAAACAGACATTATTGTTCTCTTTTAACACTGATACCAATGAGCACAGGTACAAGGATACACAAACACAGTCACAGTCCAAAACCAACTACACACTTCATTTCCAAAGATACCTCGAATCACGCACAGCCATAGCTTGTCCTGCTCTACAGAAATAAAAACCTCAGCAAGGAAACTACCAGTGCTACAAAAGTGACTAAAATGTGTAGTCTATCACTGTGGAAGTGCTTATTATTGTTATTATGTTTTTGGAAGTACAACTTTTTTTTGTCGTTTTCTAAATGAGAACATTTTGTGGCTACAAAATTACCAGTAAAAATAGCTGATCTCTGTAAAAAGGACGCAAGAGGACAAGCCTTGGCCGTGGGTTAAATAACAAGATTTTTCTTTCTTTTTTTTTTTTTTTACTTGGAAATATTCTTTAATACAACAACACTGTCCTTTATTACAAATGTACAGAATCCCATTGTTGTCAGAATAATGCCCTGTGCATAAATGCTTCATCTGTGACACATCCCATGATTATTTTAGACTCGATGAAATGACCCACCACACGATTTCATACCTGAATCAGAATCACAGTTTTGGGAAGAATAGTGTTACATTAGTGATTTATTATATTTCGAACGATACGCTGAATATCGAATTCACTCTGCTCTTGGTGTTCACCACTCTGCTGAATTTATATGACCTCTCCTCCCCAAAGAACAAGGAAGGAAAGAAGTTGGCGTCCTGAGTGGGATTTGAACCCAGTCCTTAAATGTAAACACACCCTTTCCTGCAGCGAACAGAAGCGAGAAAAGGCACACATGAGAAAACCACAGAGCTGTAAGCTACAGTACCTACAGAATGAGGGCCGTTTTGGTTTTATCAGCTTAATGGAACAAACAGTGTCGACTTTTTAGCTGTTATCGTTTCTCATGGAATGACATAGGAACCCATTTTAGTTGACCTACAGTTGGCACACACCTCGGAAAGGCCGGACTCTCAAGTACAATGGGGGTGGGGGGTGGGGGGGTTACTAACTTGCATTAGCAGATGCTACACTGCTCCAGAGAACATGCTACATTATTAGGCAGATTCAATACACTCCTCAACCTTACAGCGCAACATTCATAGCTGCTCATTATCACTGACAGCAGGCGTTTAAGAAACATGCACCGAGGAAGAATAATTCACACATGCTTTAGGCTATCTCACGTCAGTAGTAATAAGCAGATAGAAATGTTTCTCCCATCGTAATAAGACAATATGACATCTGTAATGAGTGTTCCCTCTACACAATTTAATAGAAGGAAGAACTCTAATGAAAATTCTGCCGTTACAGATAGACAAGGTCCTCTTAAAGCAAAACCAAATGCTGTGGTATTGAAATGCAATGCACACATCTTTCCTGCGGAAAGGTTACACAGAACGAGGCGAATGAGGCCGGCAGAGCATCTGACATTCTGCGGAAATGGACAAAGATTTATGCAACTTGCGTCTCCTTCGTTTTCTCTGTGTGTGAGGGCACACCAATGACAATCTCAGGTGCAAACGCTCAGACACATTTCACATCTTTTTTTTCCCCCAGTTTTAACGAAGGGCTTGTAGCCAACAGCAAACAGAGCTGATATTTTGAACGTATAAGGGCTGTTTCATATCGGTGACAAGGCAAAAACATGTCAGAAAAACTTCAGTCAAAGGGCATTCGACATTTCAGACAGTATACAGATTCACATTAAACAACAACAAACAAGTCAAAGACATTTGCGATATTTTATCCCAATGTTGTTGGTGCAATGAATAGTATCGTTTTTTCAAAATCCAAAAAAAAAAAAGTAATTCTGCTAACACTCCCCCATACACACACACTTGCTCGCACATGAAGAAAAACCTTTTAGTTGAAAGGTCATTAGTTGGCATTCAAGATTTTTGAAAAGTGCACAAATGTTCTGTCCATCACAATATTGCTGCCATAATAGCAAATGAACAACATGACCGCTGTGTACTATTTAACGAAATGACTGGCTGAATAGAGGCACAATGTTCATTTCACAACTCGCTATTATGAGTCATACAGATGTCATTGCGATGATTGGCATTTTACACACGTATCATCAGTGTGGCGTCTCCAACACAATCTCATATCGTAACTATTCATGTTCTTGTGGATTAGTGTCTAATTTGTTCAGTGATATGTTTACTTTTTCAAAAAAATCATTCATTTTCGACAAATGATCTTGTCCAAATTAGTCACTAATTCGACAAATAGTTACGTTTTCCTGTGAGATTGGGTTGGCGTGTCCCACTAGAACTGCACAACACCGTACAATACTACAGACAGATCCACCGAGGAGAACTTTCAGCACACTACAATGTGTCTAAACGATTACAGCCTAAGACTAATCTGTTAACCATTGTCCCATTAATGCGGCTGACATACATACAGAGGCCCAGTGAGTTTGGACCAGAAAATAGGAAAAACTCTACAAACACCCTCGTAATCTTTGCTTTAGAAATGTACGTTTACATATTATAAAACACATCGTATCCTGCAACCACAGTAAACTGGGTCTGTCTTTTTTTTATATTATTTATTCTTCTATGGATAGTAGTACTCACAGCTTTTGGAAAGATATTGTTTCTGTTTAGCTATTATAAGAGAAAAAGAGTTAACAATTACACTGTAAAAATATATGTATGTTTATATACTATATATAGTTTTTTGTCTTCTTTTTTTTTCTTTTAAATACAGAATGAATATATTGTGTAGGTATGGCCATTACGGCAAAGGAATAAAGGCATCTGTAACAATCCCCACTTATGCCACGGTCACATGACCCGAGGGTAGTGTGGTTGCTGAATGGGCGGAGTTGGTAACGAAAGCACAGGTCAGTGGCACTTTGTGCATCGAAGAAATAAAAATCTAGTATAAGGCTACACGGGTGTATGCTTGTTTGATACTAGTTGAGTAAGGACATTGTGGTTTAAGAGTTTTCGTCAGGATGGTTAGTATTTGTCTCCTGTGCCCGCGCTGCAATAACGCCCGCCCGCCCACTTCCCATTGTTCAATAAAGATAGGATTAGCAAGAAAACAAAAATAATCCATTTGCAATACATTAGGATTGTTCAGGGGAACAGTTTTTGGCCACTACTGAGCTTGAGGAGGTATAAAAAAAAACAAAAAACAAGCACAAGAAATCCAAAGGAACGTCTTCTTCCTGTCAAGACAGACGGGGCAAGAGTCAAAGCTGTAGGTTCCACAGTACTGGAATTGCTTTCTTTTCTCTTTACATTCCTATTGGAAGTAATGCTGGTATAAGGAAAACCCTCGATAATATTTTATTCTGTAGTCCAAAACATGTTTTTTTTTCTTTATTTTTATATCTCCAAAGGTTCTTCTTCAAGACTACTAAGACTTCACAAACACACAGAGACGTTACAAAATAAATATACATAACAACCGTATCACAGTTCATAATTTCATCATAAATATTAAATAAATAATAAATAGAGATGATATTTTTCCTTTAGCTGTGTTGGAAATTCAAAACAAATAAATAAATTAAACGAAACTGCTAGAGACAGAGTACAGGTAGAGAGAGAAAGAGAACGAAAATGTACAAAATTATCAAAACATTGTTGGTTAAAAATATTTGCACTTAAAAATGTTTAAAAACTCTATCTTTAAACGAAAAGAATTTATAAAAATTAGTGTTACGCTTTGTTTTCACTCTTTCCAAATATCGATGTGGCAAGTTTCCTATGACATTCGAATAAACAAAAGGGCTTTAAATCTTTAAATAGCTGAATTCAAATAAATAATACAGTTAAAATTAAATTATAGTAAAATATAAATAAATTACAGTAGCGTCTGGACATTTTCGTATAATTAATAGATCAGTGACAAACCAACATCTTGTCTGATGTTGAATGGACTGAAATGAAGTGCAACTCATTGTTCATATGTAATAGATATGACTATGCTGGGTAAATATACCTACAGTGTAAGTACTACAAATGAAGGAGAGTGAGCTAATGCTCCTGTGTGAAGCTCTAAAACAAAACCAACAAACAGATAAAGTAGTGTTTCAACAGGTGAAATTTACAGAGTCAACCGCATGGCACTGATAAAGTTGCACACGCATTTCGCTCACTTTGTATGCCAGTAGAACATCCTTTCTTTCCCCACGACTCAAAAACTCTTTCATTTTCTTCGGGGAGAGATGAGGAAATACTGCATATGTCTGTTCTTCCAGGGCTCACGTAGGGATCACTTGTATTTGGAGCATCACGTGTTGTTTCGGAGCGTCCTCACTCTCTTTCACCAAAAGCCAGGGCTGCACATCTTCTGGAAGTTCCACTCCAAGCTTCTTCTTCCATAACTTCTCACCGTTTGAATATAAAAAGAACAGAAACTGAAAGAAAACTAGGTTTGCTTCTCTCCTCTTCTTTGTAAATTAAGGATTTGGTTCCATCTTCACCTTTCAATCCAGCAGCTTTTGTGGATTTTGGTCCTTATAGTAATATATATATATATTATATACCTCTTTTTGAACTCACAGAATGCTCCCTGGGATGAAGGTTTCGATTGTTGTTCAAAAAAACCTGAATGCCCTTATTGTGTGTCATTTGTATCTCTTCCCATGGCTCCATGTTTCTATTTCTCTTCCACACTTCTGTTCCTCATCCTTGTCTTTTGGCTTAGTCAGACCTTGATGCCTTTCACCGCCTTGTTGATGGTCTCCAGAAGGGCCTTGTTCTCTGGGTTCTGGTAGCAGTCCTTATTGGTGTACATGTCAGTCAGGGTGCTCACGTAGCTCTCGAAATTCTGCTCTGTGATTGGCTCCTGCTGAAATGCAAATGGAAATGGCATTTTTAAAAAAGTTTTGAAAGGGTTTCTTCAGTAGGGTAAAGGCAGAGCTAGTGCTTCTTCCCATACTAATACACTAACGGTGAACGCTTTTTCACATTTTATAAGGTTCCTTTTACAGCATCAATGTTGTAATGTATTTAAAATATAATCAGTTAAATAGACTTTGGTATTCGTTGAGTTGCTCAAGCACAAAACAAGATAAAAATCAGTTTACACGCATGCACCCGTCAGGATTAGCAGGCTAGCGCAGAAGCTCCATTGAATATACTGGGGTAAATTAAATGTTCATATTTTAATGACATGGTATATCGCGTATCACTCAGCCAGTGGAGATCGCTGATTTTTAATTAAAGCAGACCTTAAATGTGCTGATTTTGTAATGAAAAACAGTTCACCAGAAGCACTTGACCCAGGTTACTGACAAATTAAAAGTCCTTCCACAAACTTCCGCATATACCCTATTCTTGTAGCAGGGTAAATTCAGAGTAATTTCTAGACTTTTTGAGACCCCATCACTCACCTCCCGCCACCAAGGTAAGTACCCCAGGAGAGTAAGTGGGACAGGGCATGGGCTGGGCAATATTGCAAAAAAATTATCATGATATCTTGTTTCATATCATTCAATATCGATAATTATTGAGGAATATTAGGATTTTTTTTGGTTATTTAACAACTTTATTTTAATTTAGCAACATTACTAAGGTAGTTTTAATAGTCAAAAACAAAAATATTTAAACAAAATATCTGATCTCTTTATAATATAATAAACATAAGTGTTAAAGAGACCCTGCAATGGTAAAGGTAGATCAACATTTGTAATGTGTGAATAATAACGTTACAGCAAACCTCTGTAAACATAACAAATTATGATAAAACTTTGATCAATTTTGATAAAATCTGAGCTTTTATGTAAAGGAACCAACCATCATTATTCCAGTGCATATTGCAACAATACAAATTGTGAAGTTGAATGACTATATTCCCCCCTATGCTAAAAAAAATCTTTCAGATGGGGTGCTACTGTAGTAGCTGGGATGCACAGACAGAGAAACCAAAAAGTCGCTCTGATGACATCCTTACATCCTTTTTTATTCAGTCTCCTCACTACTGCTATACGGCACTCATTTTCACATTTGTTATTATTCTGACCTGAAGTGGCAAGTGCGTGGTTTCCCTCACCGTTTTCTATGGCGTCTCTCGTAACTAGCTTACCATCAACTGTTTTCTCAGAGGATGACAAATAGACAAGCCATTGCTGCAGCTCCGATGCAAGTTTTTGGAGAAAAGTAAATGTGCTGCAGTGTTTGGATGCGCTGTGTTTGTCTGAGGTAATTAGTCTGCCTTTACTAAAATGTGTATATTTCATATAAGGTGTGAAGCTGATTGATTAGTTTTACTTACATGAGTTGTGGTGCACTCACAGCTATCGGAAAATTCAGATGTTTTTTAACTAGGTATACCTGGAAAATGCGCATGCGTCACATGTGCGAACCCCTATTGGAAGTGACAAACTCACACCCTAAGCGTATTTACATTCTTTCCAAGGCACATTTTAATAAAATTATAGCCTTCCTACTGAATTAATATCTATAGCAATTTTATCACCCAGCCCTAGACTGGACAACTGTCCACCAACAACCCCCCCCCCCCCCCCTCAAAAAAAAACCATGAAGTAAAAAAACACCTTAACTTGTAATTAACTAATTCAAATTCCCTCCCCCTCCCACAGATACTGCTTTGTGTTTGCTTTATGAGAACAAAGGCTGCTTTCAAGGTTATTTTATTCACTTTAACATCAGAGGAAGTGATTATTTTATAATTATTTTATAAATTGTTCCACCCCTTTGCAGAACCAGAAATTAATTACCACTGCCCAAGGTGAACAAATAAATTTAGTGTCCAGCTATAGATATTAAGGATTTTTACTTGATCAGGAGCTTTCCTTTAAAGCACACATAGCAAATTTAGGTTCTCAAATTGAGAGTTAAGCTTGGGTTTTACTATTGAAATGGATCTTGCTTTTCTCCTAAAGCTCGTAAACATTTGGTGTCTGCAACATTTTTACCATTGATTGACTATAGTGATGTTTTATATATAAATGCTTCAACCAAATGTCTTCAGCCTTAACTCTGTTTATCACAGCGCTCTGAGGTTTGTTACATGCTGTGGTAGACTAACCCATCATTGTGAGCTATATGCCAAAGCTGAGTGGCCTTCTCTGATTGTAAGAAGGTACACCGATTGGATGACTCTGGTCTACAAGGCTCCTCTGGGTCTGGTGCCTATATTCCATTCTTCATAGGTCAAAAAGCCAGTATGCCCTTTGATAAAGTGAATCTTATCATTTGACTGTTCCCCGGGTTCGAACTGAAATGGGACAGCCAGCCTTTATTCATGCCACCCCTTCATCCTGAAACCTGCGGTCTTGACACGCTCCCCACATCATTCTTCAAAACTGTGTTTAACTGTCTAGAAATGGATCTTCTGAAAGTGGTGAATGCTTCACTTCTCTCAGGGATTTTTCCAAACTCACTTAAAACTGCAGTTGTTAAACCCCTCTTGAAAAAGAGCAACCTGGATAACACCCTACTAAGCAACTACAGGCCAATCTCAAATCTCCCTTTCATTGGCAAAATCATTGAAAAAGTTGTTTCTAACCAGATTAACAAGTTCTTAAGCTTGAAGGGGTGTTTAGACAATTTTCAATCTGGTTTCAGAGCACATTACAGTACAGAGAGC
>CAIGQQ010039592.1:5545521-5563199 GCA_903798035.1 Danio albolineatus | reverse complement strand
AGAGGTTACTATGTCAGTATAGGTGACCATAGGTCGAGGTGGACACCCATGACATGTGCAGTCCCACAAGGCTCAATTCTGGCACCTCTCCTGTTCAACCTTTATATGCTCCCTCTGAGCCAAATAATGAGAAAGAACCAAATCTCCTACCACAGCTATGCTGATGACACTCAGATCTACATAGCCTTACTGCCTAATGACTACAGCCCCATTGACACCCTCTGCCAATGCATTGATGAAATTAACAATTGGATGTGCCAAAACTTCCTTCAGTTAAATAAAGAGAAAACTGAAGTCATTGCATTTGGGAACAGAGATGAGGTTCTCAAGGTGAATGCGTACCTTGGCTCTAAGGGTCATACAACAAAAAATAAGGTCAAGAATCTTGGTGTGACTCTGGAGTCAGATCTCAGTTTCAACAGTCATGTCAAAGCAGTCACTAAATCAGCATCTCAAAAACATTGCAAGAATTAGATGCTTTGTTTCCAGTTAAGACTTAGAGAAACTCGTTCATGCTTTTATCAGCAGCAGGGTGGATTACTGTAATGGACTCCCCACTGGCCTTCCCAAAAAGACAGTCAGACAGTTGCAGCTCATCCAGAACGTTGCTGCCAGGATTCTGACCAGAACCAGGAAATCAGAGCACATCACACCTGTCCTCAGGTCTCTACACTGGCTCCCAGTTACATTCAGAATAGATTTTAAAGTATTATTACTTGTCTATAAATCACTAAATGGCCTAGGACCTCAATACATTACAGATATGCTCACTGAATACAAGCCTAACAGATCACTCAGATCTTTAGGATCATATAAACTAGAAATTCCAAGAGTTCAGTCAAAGCAGGGTGAATCTGCTTTCAGCTATTACGCCCCCCGCTGCTAGAATCAGCTTCCAGAAATGATCAGATGTGCTCCAACATTAGGCACATTCAAATCAAGACTGAAAACACATCTGTTTAGCTGTGCCTTTACTGAATGAGCACTGTGCTACGTCGACAGATCGCACTATTGTGTCTTTCTTTCCTTTTCATTCTTTTATAACTTGTCTTAACTCATTTTAATCTGTTTTTATCTGTTTTATATTATTTGTTTTTATTTTCTTATACTTCAATTTTATTCCTGTTTATGTAAAGCACTTTGAATTGCCACTGTGTATAAAATGTGCTATATAAATAAACTTGCCTTGCCTTGCCTTGCCTTGCCTTGAAATACTCTTCAGTATGAACTAAAAATGTCTGAGCTCATCCCAATCAAATCATTTCGCTCTATCCTCTACAATAACAACAACAGTCCATTTCTCAATGTTTTAACATATTGTAAGGTATAGCTGAATAACTAAACTGTATTTTTTTTATATTATCTCTACTTTTTATTTATTATTATTATTATTATTATTATTATTATTTTTGAATCCTGTGTTGCGGACCACTTAGCCAGGTCACCCTTATAAATGAGATCTTGATCTCAATGGGTTTTTATCTGATTAAATAAAGAAAAGAAACATAATATAGTTTTATGCAAATGTGTTTTTCTGTGAGTGAGCTTTGTTAACAATAATATCATTAACTGCTTGACAAATTGTAATGTCTACAATGGACTTGACTGGTGTCAGGGCGCAAACACAACATCTTGAAGTTTTCTAGCTTTCTCTGCTCTAATGCTAGAGGCTGTGGTCTTTAGCGTCCTTATTAGTGACTGGCTAGTTTGGCTATGAAAACAGTACTGGGTAAAATTATGGGAGCTGCTGTTTAACTCACCATGTGAGGCAGGCGGATGTTGGCCAGGCTTCGTATCAGAGCTTGGCTGAGTCCAGAAAGCTCCATAAACAATGCCTCATTCTGTTCTTCAATCATCTTATTCTCCTGCTCTATGTTCTTCAGGTTCTTCTCCATGGATGTGATCTGAATAGCCCCAAAAACAGATTATTCTAACTTGGCACTTACTTTTGACAATGCAAGTTTGTAACTTGTTTTAAGTGTAGACTTAAATTTGATAGCTTGTCAGCTAGTTGAATTGACAGACTAAAGACATTTTATTGCACCATGGTATCACTTGGAACATCTGATCAACAATTTAGGGTCAGAAACAATTGAAATAATAAAATCAAATACTTAGCATTTTAAAATGTGTTTTTCTTATGACAAATGTAAATTTTCAGAATACATGCATGGCTAACCTGTGTTTGAAGGTTCACCATATCAGCCTCCATCTCATTGTTGGATTCATTGAGCTCATTTATTTCTTTGTTGAGTTGCTTGATATCTTCATCATTGTCTAACACTGTAAAGAGAAAGAAAAGTTGAGTCTTGAGTGTTCACAGAACATGAGATTAGAAAAAATGATGGCGAGAAAGTGTGCGATTGTCTCACCGTCACTGGCTCTGAACTTAGTGCTGAGATATTCTTCTCCAGGGAACTTGGCTTTCTTCTTGTTGAGGGAGGCTCTGGGGCAGCCGGAGAGACTGGGGCCAAACACAATTGATCCATCATCAATCATCACAAAACTCAACAGCACATTTGCTTCATGAGCAGTCCCATAATGACTCAGACTTGGCCAATAACCTTAAACCTAGACGTAAAGTATGTCATTTCTTTGCTGTTATGAGTATAGCTCACCTAAACGAGTCTTGTGAAGAGGTTTGATCACTTTATTTGAGTGCTTCACACAAACAGAATCATCACATGCTAACATGTTTAATCTTCAGTGTTTATTTTTAATTATGAACGGTTATCTAAAAGGCTTTGAAATAACACAAGATGGAATAAATGATGACAATTCAAATTTTTGGCCAAACAAATTCTTTAAAATGTAAATTGCAAAATGTTTGGATGCATCAGTTTTGCGCAAGGGACAAATGAGGCCAAAATGTATCTGTTTACTGAACTAGGAACACAGAAATTTGTTGCATTCACCAATACAGTTTGAAATGACTTAACCATGCTGCACTGCTACAGTACTGATGCCCTCCACAAAAATGTCGCTAATTTGCATATGTGGGAATAATAAAAATAATAAATAATCACAGTTGGTGAACAGCTTTTCCACCTTAAACTTATGCCACTACTTCACACCTCATGCAGCAAACAAACCTATATTTCCTCTTTTAAAGTACCTGCGATGGGTGAGGAAGCTGCCGTTGGCGTGTCCCGATCCATCACATCCCGGTGTAGGACAGGTGGGGCCTTCTGTCTTAAACGCCTTCCAAGAGAATGGAGAGCCATTCAACAAACCTTCCTTCTGCCGCCTGGCAGCCAGCGGGCATCCATATGCACTGCGGTGAGTGGCATACTTCCCACTGATGTGGCCCAGGCTGTCACAACCTGGCACTGGGCATCTGTGAGGGAAAGTAAGAGATGATAGTAAAACCGATGAGTTTGGTTAGATTTCATAAGAGCATTTTTCCCATTAGAAATATCACCTTGTTTTTTTTTTTTTTACTTTTTTTCCATCTGTTTACTCTCTGTCTCACTTGAGTCTCTATTCAGTTTTGTAAAGAGGACCATATTTAGCTACATACTTTGCCCAACAGTGACTGTGAATATTACAACATTGAAATAAGCTGAAAAAGGAGATTTTTACACATTGGGGAGCTTGAGTGCCGCCATATGCCGGCTGTTCATTGACTGGAGTGGAATTATGTGGATAAAAAGCTCCCGCGCTTGGCAGTCACAGAAAACAAGAAGACAAAAACCCACACATTGCACTGCAGATGACTTACTAAGAAAACATGCACAATATTTTAATACCCCATGAGCCATCTGTGCTGTAATATATTGTTCACAGTTTTTATATCCTCAGCAGTGTAACACGCCGTCTTTGTTTTCTTGCTTTTAGAAGTTGTACAATGGGACAAAACACGCAAGGCCTTTCCCCAAAGAAATTTGAGTATTACTAGAAGTAAATGGCCATGTGGTTCTTAATGCACTGACTCATAATCTCATGTATGAGCTAGTTATTTGGATAGTTGCCAAGGTGATATTTAACAAAGTAGAACACAAGCAGAATCTGAGATCACAAGTGGTTCTTATCACAATGCTTGATTAAATCACTTTCATCTGAATGAAGAGGGATTTCTAAACTGCTTTACACTGTTGTTAAATGAGTGTGGTTGGACAAAACTATTACCCAACATTTGATCATTCCCCTACAATATTCCCGCCTAAAATATGTTTTTTTTTAGCGTAAAGGAAAAGGGGGAAAAGCCTTTGGCTTTCTATGCATTACGAACTTTAAGAGCTCGGAGTCCTCCTTGTCGTCCTTGATTGGAGTTGTTTTTATTCCACCTTTCTTGGCCCGTGGACACCCAGACAAACTGAAAATAGAGAGTATGCAGCTCATGATCAGAGGCGCCAGAAACGCAGAACAATAAGGATCCAGCACAACTGACCCAAAGCAATGTAGGAGAAACCAAACTCAAAAACTATCAATAAAGATGCAAGCATACACCATATCCTAACCAGGCACGGTGCAACTGGTTTTCAACAATTTTCACTGAAAGTGACCAAATCATAGCCAATTGGAACATATTTGATGTGTCATATAAGCTGAACTTGGGCAAATTAGCACATTTTTCATTAATTACAAAAAGTGGGCCATTTACCCAAATCTCTCAACAGTAAAAGTTTTTGGACCAATGAGAGTGTAAGGTACTAAATGCAATGTGAAAAATAGAACCTATTAAATGTATTTTTGTACCAACTTACATGGAAGACATTTCGGATTGATGTCTCATGCCTGGTTAGGAAACTGTGACCGTAGCAAGCTTTTAGATAAAGAGAGATGCTGCCATTGTGTGCATTAAGAAAACGGCTTATGAAAACGGTTTCCTATCTAAAATATTGTTTAGTAATGGGGACGTTTAATAAATGAAGTGTGGGATACATGTGTGTGTCTAATATACAGCTATCACTAAACTTCTCTGTCCTGTGTATGTTTTTGATATGTATGACATGGAGGCATGGTTCAATGGGCCATACCTTCTGTGAGACGAGTAGTTGCCAGTGATATGACCTGAACCATCGCATCCTGGAGTTGGACATCTAGGACAGTGAAGTCAAATGTTATGGGTTATAATACCTATAACATGTCTTTAAAAATAACCCTGAACATTTGAACCATAGTATATACAGTATCTGTTTGTCCAAGCAATAGCATACAAGGAAGGCATTTAGGAAACGCTGAACATTTATTTTTATTTTTTAAATGGTAGAGAACATCCAAAGAATAGAGTACAAGCAGCATTTAGCAAGGCAGACCCAAGTGAACAAGAATAAAGAACAAGAGCAGAAATAGAGCAGACATACTTGAGTTCAGCTGTGTGTGCTGCCATGAGGGACCGAAGACTCTTATCAGCAAGAGGACACCCAGACAGGCTAAAAACGTTGAAAAGAAACAAGGGGGAAAAGAGAAAGCAGAAGATAAAGCAAAAGATCCCAGAACGTCCCCATAAGCGTAACAAGCAAAGAGCAGGTGAGAGTTAAGCAAGAGCAAGATGACATCTATGCGATGTCTCGTTTTATTTCATGTTTCCCATCTGACCCATGAGCACCATGTACCTGCGATGGGATGCATAGTTTCCGGTAATATGTCCGCTACCGTCACAGCCCGGAGTGGGACACCTGCATAGGACAAAACAAAAGCCTGACTGAGTGAAACTATTGCATTTTGCTGAATATTAATATGCGCACAGAAATGCAACCGAACTTACATTAGGAGGTCTTTCTTGTTGTCCTTGGGCTGGAACCTGACCTTAAAGCTGGGGGTTGTGACCTCTCCAGGGTACTTCCTATCCTCCAGGCCATCTTGCATCATGTCGCAGTCTTCAGGGTCAGAGGAGGCAAAAGACGGAGCACTGTGGTCCATCTGTTCAAAGATGGAAAGTATATTAAATCAGTTGGCGCAGCATCTGCATTCCCTAATTTAACAGGACATGGCGAATGATGTACCTCTTCTAGCTCTTCCTCTCTCTGCCGATTGGGTTTAGTGTAGTCCAGAGGCCCCTCCCATTCCTCTTGTTTATAGGTGTGCAAAGAATGGGGCGAGATGCTACTGTTGCCATGGTGAAGAGATGTGGATGATGACGAAGATGATGAAGACAGATCGGGGGAACGCACTTCAGGGCTGGTGCATGACATGCCCACTTCTCTCTTTATAGACTTTTTCATGCTTAAGTCCAAGGTGCCGTTCTCATCAACCTCAATTTCCATACTCTTCAACAAGAAAAAACAAAATATGTTGCATTTTTAATTCCAAAATAATGGCTTATAATCACAATGATGTGTCAAAAAGGCATATTATTACAGAATCTTACATTAAATGGTATGCTAAGGGTGGTCACCATGGCGTTTGGGTGGTTGGAATAACTATGAGAACAATTGATTTAAAAAAAAAGGCATCGTAGCTGCTACTTCTAAATCTGTAATTAACCTCGAAAGAGGTGTTATAATCAGATTCTTCAGTGTGTGTGCTTTAAAATGTTATCAGTTTAATTTAGATTATATTTATGAGTTATTTTTAAAGGCTGACAGTAATCAGTGTTGAGTATTACTGTAAAGTTAACCTAGCCTGATGGAGTTAAGCAGGGGTTGGAGACAGCTCCAAATGGGAAGGTCAACAGCAAATGACTGGGACTTGAGTTCCAAGTGGGTTGACCAATCCTCCTGGGGCTTTTGATTGAGTCCTATCTCAATCAATGATTGAGTCAATCCTATTTTGGTTAAATAACATCTACACCTACCCCAACCTTTAACTTACCCCTTACATTAACTTATTGTGTTTTATTAACATCTACTTCAACCCTCAACCTACCCCTTACAACAAGTGTCAAACTAAGTTCCTGGAGGGCCATAACTCTGCACCATTTAGTTCCAACCATAATTAAACACACCTGATAAAACTAATTGAGTGCTTTAGGCTTGTTTAATACCTACAGGTAAATGTGTTGAAACAGAGCTGAAACTAAACTCTGCAGGGCTGATTGAGTTTGAAACCTCTGCCTTACAATCAGGGCTTTACATTAACACCAGCCAACCTGCCAAATGTGGGGAGATTTCAGTTGTGGCGGGTTAGACAGCCACTCCCACTAGCCAGTTTGGCTGACTGAAACTCATTTTTAAATTGCCAACGCAGGCTTGTGACTACAGAGTACACTGTTAGTTTATGACCGTTTGTCAATATGCGTACAAATGTGATCTTAGAATTGAGAAGCAGCACAACTGACAAAAACAGCTTTTCACATGAGCAAAAGAATGCAGGTGAATAACAAATAAGAGAATCACGCGCACGGTGAGACAGGCTTTCCTCACTCACTGACGAGGGCTTTAGTGTCGTGGACACAGATGATTTGATGCGTGTGAGTGTTTAAAATGTGCCTGGAAATAAAACTAGTGCGACAGCAACAGCAGCAGTTGTCGCTTTCGCTTTAACCATTCTTTGAACAGATTATTAATTGGCCTAACATTAACCGTCATTCTTTAATTACTGCGCATAGAATGTTTTTTACCCGCTTTCTTTTAATGCTGTTATTTTTTGTTAAAATAGTTTAATAATCATCCTTTACAATAACGTTGTCGTATACATAGTTAACTGGTGATCTAAATTTCAACTGTTCTGTTGAATAAAAAGTGTATGTATACAGCAGTATTTTGCTTGTTTTGAGACATTATTTAAAATTTGTGGCAAGGAAATAATTAGTTTGGTGTGGCCAGAGAAAAAATTGGTAAATCCTTAGTGTGTTGAGCCCTGAAAAGACCTGTGAAAGAAAAGTAATTGCAATGCGACACTTTTTTTATGAAAGCACAACCCATTTGTTCATGCTCATTGAGTAAGCTCAAAAAAATAAATAAAAATAAAGTGAAATGAACGAGGCAAGTGGAAAAAAAACCTAATTCTAAATAAAGTAATTTTAGCATGTCAAAGTCAAATTCATGCCATTAAAATATTTTTACCCAACAACAAAATTGTGGCTAGTGAAAATGTCGAGTTGCTAGTAACAGTGGAAAACTACTAGCCACAATAGCTGGTGATCAAAAAAGTTAATGTCAAGCCCAGCTTACAATAATGCAAAAACAATAATTATTTTTGTAAAGTGTAATTTTACAAAATTGATACGCTATTATTGTGCGCATGCTCTGTATCCACAGCTGGATCCCACCGAAACTCCATCCAGCCCTAGGTTTCTCCAACTCCAAACCGCCATCATGGAATAACGCAGCATGCATGGGATGCATACTTCAGAATCTCGCCAGAAGTAGTAAGTCATCCGGGTACTTCTCGCATACTGTTTTTCGAATTCTATGAATTCTGAAATACTACTTGGCTCACATACTGTTTTTAGAGTACTATATATTATGGAAGTATGCGATTTCGGATGCAGCTTTGGTCTTGTTTAAATCTTAAAAACAATTAAGCAGTCGAAAATGATTAACAATTGACAACACTTTTTTTTTTTTTTTTTTTTAGAAATTTAGGAAAGTAATCAAAATGTATTTTACATGATTATAATTTAAGTTAAATTCATATTTAAATGTAATTAATGTAACTTTTTCAATTATAATAGCATGCAATTTGTAACTTACAAACTGTAACTTATTACATTTTTAAATTAACCTTCCCAACACTGACGATCACAAAAATATCTGAACGCTGCCAACAGTTTAAAATGCCAATGTATTGCTATGAGGTTGCCTGGATGTAGTGGGTGAAGATGTGTTGAAATGCATATATTTACAGAATAAAATTTGTATTATATATTTTTTACAGAAGTATTGTATGAACAATACTTAGATGTTGTGAGTAGTTGTCAAAGCATTGTTACGGCATTCGTCATGTATGTTTTTAGCACATTGTTTTGCTGTCGCTAGAGTCTTAAAAATGACTGCCAATCCTTTGTCATGGTGTTATGTAAATTTTTGTTTTAGCACATTGGTAGGATGTTGCGTGTAGTTGCCAAGGTACTGCTGTGAAGTTATTATCTAAAAATCTAACAACCAATCTATATTTCGAAACACATTCGTTACAGTCTATTGTAACACACTGTGTATGCAGATGTATGCTAATAGATGATGCATGGATTAGTTCCAATTTTATCAAGTCGTATGTACAGTATGTGCATATGAAATTGGAGATGTGCAAACACAGTAGGCACTGATCCCAGAGCAGTCCCAGTCTGATTAGTGTTGAGCCATTGGGCCTTTCTGCCCATTAATCTTCCCCTTTTATCCCCTCCTGCTAAAAACATGTCAGGAAATCGAAAAATGATGAAGTAGTCACTCCCTGGGCTGAGGAGAAAGCTTTTTAAAAAAAAATCACAATATCGAGGACAGAGCTTCTCCAATTACAGTCGAGACCCCAGAGTTCTCAGATGGAGAAGGGGGGCAGAAGGCGGTTAGATTGTATTTTTGGGTGTGAGCAGGGACAAGGACTGAAAAGAATGCAAAAAAATAAAGAGAGGAAACTGAGTGAATGTAAAAGAGAGCGAAATGCCCTCATTAGCGTTAGCCATGGAAATATATATATAAAAAAAGCACCTGGTCCTGCCCTATCTAGGGAGCTCACTATCAACTTAATGCAATAACAACATGAAGAGGAGACAAGGATGAAACGAACGGAGGGACAGATGAAAGGGAGGGGAGATGACGCAATAAGATCTCAACAGCAAGCAAACGCATTCACACTATCGCTACATTCATCTGATAAAAACTCTGCTGAAGATCAACTGTGCGCAGACAGACTTTCTTCAGTTAATGGATGTTTACTATTGCAAACTGCTATTATTTGCTACTGAACATCTCTATACGGTGTGTGTGTGTGTTTAGCAATGCTGTGGAAACATTTAAAAGCCAAGCTTGCTAATCTACTCGAAATGTTAACGCTAAATAATCTATAGTAGATCAGAGCTGCATTCATTGCGACACAATGATTGAGAGACAGGATCGCACTTGAAGCTAAACTAAATTTAGATAATAAAAGTATAAAACACCCTAATTTAAATAAATATATAATTTGCATTGCATTTTATTTCACTACAGAAAGATGTGAAATTCTTTATAAGGACTTCTGAGAACACTGTTGATCAAAGGCTCAGATCAAAGATGAATTTGTGAGTTGTCATATGAGTCGGTTCGTTGCAACGAAACATCCAAATGATTCAAATTGCTCAAATAAATTCCTAGCCTCGTTAGAGAACATGAATGATTATTGCTAGTTTGTTTGCAAGGCATGTTTTTTGAAGTTATCCAATACTAAGTCCAAAAAATTAGCTTGTAAGCTAATAGCAGCTCTATCGTGCAAATAGCTAAGCTACATATATATTTATTCAGTTATCTGCATCAATATTTTATATATTGATTTATAAATTGATCTGAAACACTTCATCAGACCATGACTGACTGTACTAACACACAGTGTAGATTATTGTAATGTACTAAAGACCTAAGGCTATTAAAACATGACATGAACTGGTTTAATATTAGCAATAATATTAAACTATAATATAGATTCAGGCGCCACGGTGGCCTAGTGGGTAGCACGTTCGCCTCACAGCAAGAAGGTCGCTGGTTCGAGCCTCGGCTGGGTCAGTTGGCATTTCTGTGTGGAGTTTGCATGTTCTCCCCATGGTTGCGTGGGTTTCCTCCGGGTGCTCCGGTTTCCCCCACAAATCCAAAGACATGCGGTACAGGTGAATTGGGTAGGCTAAATTGTCCGTAGTGTATGAGTGTGAATGAGTGTGTGTGGATGTTTCCCAGAGATGGGTTGCGGCTGGAAGGGCATCCGCTCTGTAAAAAATATGCTGGATAAGTTGGCGGATCATTCCGCTGTGGCGACCCCGGATTAATAAAGGGACTAAGCCAAAAAGAAAATGAATGGATGAATATAGATTCAATAGAAAAAAATGTAAAGATTATAAACTGAACAAAGTAATCAAATCTTACCACACTTTTTTTCACAGTATGAATTAAATATGCACAAGTGAAGTGTGGTACTTAGTGGTTAACACTGTCGCCTCACGGCAAGAAGTTCACTGGTTCGAGAACCGGCTGGGCCAGTTGGCATTTCTGTGTGGAGTTTGCATGTTCTCCCTGATTTTGTGTGGGTTTACTCCGGGTGCTCTCTTTTTTCTTGATTGCCTTGTTTGTTTAACATTAAATGATAGTGTCACTTTAAGACCAAATGCTATCAAATTTAATGCATTTAAGTCCACTCCAAGAGCCCAAAGTTGCCTATTCTTGTCTGTGTTTCCCTATTTCTGACATTGCATATACAGCCAACCAGGGAACAGCATTTCTTTATCAGTATCGAGCAAGTTTGATAACCATATTGAGCAGGTTTGATAACACATTGTGTCAATGATCATATTACATGATGGTGGTTTGGAGTTTTTAATAGGGAGAACTACAGCACGTTGCTTTAAACCAAAAGAGCAGAATGTGGCACAGCGTTTTCTTTTTTTTCTCACTTTCTCTTGCACATCCATTGTTGGTATAGTATATAAACTTTGAGAGCCAGGGGGCTCTGTGCAACTTGTGTAGTGTGAACCAGCTCTGACTGTACCTTATCTTGGTGTCTGATACTGAGGTTCTCTGGTCTCTCCCAGCAGCGTGTGGACAGGTTGAGGATCGCAGTGGCAGCCATGTGGGCAGCTTCGGCATCATGGGAATAATCATAGCCACTGGAGGAGCTTTTTCCATAAACACCATGTAGGCTGGGACTTGGGGGGGGAGACCCTGGGGAATGGAGGTTTGGCTGTGGGCAAAAGAGAACAGAGTTAATACTAAAGACCCTGCACTCACTTACCGCTAACCTTGCTGTATGACAATAAAGAATGGTGAACCTTTGCTGGACTATTCACAAAGCACACCATTTATACACAATTTTGCACTGCTAGGAGTGTATTATACATAGCGTTCAAAAAGCGTGACTAATCCTGCTCACATTTGAAGGCTTTGGGTGAATTTTCGCTGGTGTGTATCTTTGGGGCGAGCATGCGCTTGCCGAACACCTGCACGTCAAAGCTTGCATAATCGAAGGACACCTTGGAGTACTTCTCCAGCTCCTTGGCCAGATTAGCGCGTGGCGTGGCGGGGACGAGGCTGGGCCTGTAGCTGCCATGCGGCGGAATCTCCAACTGCTTCACAAAACACATGGGCCTATAAAAAAAGAGTAGCGAGGGAGAAAGAGAGAGAGAAGGTTCCGTCATTTTTCCTCTACAAAAGAATCAATATCCCTGCAGTGAAGAAAAAAGAAGCATAAAAGGATAAGTGTAAGTGAGCATAAAAGATCAAGAGTGAAAGAGTGGGCTGGAATTAGACAGCAGAAGAGAAGCGGAATTGAAAGACTGACAATGAGCCAGAGATACAGTGAAAAAGAAAAAAGGAAGGAAAAGTCCCACAGATAAATAGCCGGTAAAAGAGTAAATGGGAAAGGGAGAGAGAGTGAGAAAGAGAGGTTTTAAAGCAGGGTGACTGAAGGAGAAGAGGATTAAATAGTGTCTTATCAGCACTGAGCACATTAGCATATCATATAGCATGGAATTGAAGCCCTAAAACCGACTCCTTTTCCTCAAGAACCGTGAGCCCTTGCGGCCCTTTCTCTGTTTTGAAGAAAAACTCTGAAAAGACATTTGGCATATTCCAGAAACTACTGAAGCAGCATTTTAATGTGTTGTAGATGCTCCTGATGTCTTAAAAAGAAGTCAACTTAATTACACTCCTCAATATATTACATTACAGTCTGACATTAAGGCAGCTTTGCAGATCTTTCACAGAAAAAGCAATCCCAGAATGCATTACAATGGTGAGAAATAGCATGAAATGTTGTTAGAGTACTTAGTGTTTGTGTATCCTGTGTAGTTGTTGTTTATTAAAAAATTGAGATTTTATCGCTTCACCAATTTTACTTGAAATAGAACACACACTATAAAAGAACCAGTCAGCAACTGGTCATTGCGTAAATGAAGTTTCCATTAGAAGCACTGGTAGTAACTGAAACAGCAGATGGATTTAGATAGATTGCACATGAACATAGATAGGGTCAACATGAAATAAAATCATTTTTAATGCTATTTCTCTTTAGAAAGACTACATTTGTGGAATGGTCCATGTCTAAACTGTTGCTGATATGAAATGTGAATACAACAAACTGTTTTTTTTTTTTTAATTTCAGGATTAAATTGGTCTTGCATAACTGAAGTAGCCCTCTGGGGGCATTGCAATTTTGGCCACTGAGTGAACTTTTCTTGGATAATCTCCACTAAAATCAATTGCAAGTCAAGTACGTTGCGTGTTTGCTGTCGCAAATGAATTCATTAATAGTTAGGATCTTTTAGAAGCAGGCAGTAGGCTGCTAGCTAGGATTTGGAAACAAGCTAAAGAATGCTAGCACGTGGGTGTGTGTCATTGTGGGCTATGACACTGTGTTCTGTATTTAACATCATTAGCAGATTTCAGGCGTAAACCAGAAAGCGTTTGAAGAAAAACATGCACGCACACACCTACGTGTGTTATGATCTGTGTGACAATGGCATGTAAAGTATATTAGCCTCTGCTTCCTGTCTCTTCATTAGTCACTGCATCCCATTAGCAAGGGTGACATGCGGAGCTGCCAGAGGTCTCTCTGGTGACTTCTCATTGTCGACATCTTCCCTTAATGGGCTTTCTCAACGAACTGACGCTCATTTAAATCAGAATAACACTAATAAGAGAGGACTGCTTATTATTTTCATAATCCGCATTGCTTTGTCTGACCACAGACATGCTTCCTGAAGGAAAGTAATTATTTTTCCAATACTCCATGCCCTGTAAGTCCCATAATTAGCTTATCAGTGGCGTAATTAGACTAGCAGGTTTGAGGCCCGATCCCAGCATGAAATGGCAGGCTGTGCTCTATTAGAAGGGCAAAGGAAAGGAAGGGCCGACATGCTGAAGAGCCTGACCAATCGTGCTGCGGTAAGTGAGTTTAGTCCTGTGGTGACTGACAGCTGTGCTAACCAACCACAGCAGGTACATTTGATGGACACATACTGCTGACATAGAAGCTGAAGGACAGGAGGAGACCAAGCGCAGGGCAAGTTTGCTGTTGCTGGGATAAATAGGCATAAATGCTGATGTTTTCAGTTCCAGGGTTTGTTTGTTAAGGGTGTAGAGCTCACCTGAGTACACGGTCAGAGTTTGGGCTGCCCTTGATGTGCTCGCCCATGGGCTGGGGCAGATGTTGCTTGTCATGACTCTTTGAGAGCTTTTCAGCAGCAGCGATGGGACATCCGGACAAACTAATAGAGGGGAAAACGTGACAGAATGAGTGAGGAAAATATTTGTAATGCTTAATGGCTTAATGCTTCCGTTGAACATTTATAAGGTTCTTAATAGTGGGGAAAAGGTTCCACAGATGACTGAAATTTTCTTCACAGTAATGAAATAAAAAGATATTTGGGTAGCCCCAATTTTTAATCAATAGCAAAGCTATGAAAATCCCTTCAGAACTTTTAGTGGTGTAACAGATCACAAATCTCACGGTTCGGATCACACTAAGTTTTTTGAGTCCCGTATCGGACCGTTTTTCGGATTATCTAAAAAGTAGGAGACAAATGTCATTTGCTTTCCATTTAAACAAAAAATATTACTGCAAAAAAACATTGGTTTAAACAAACAGAACTAATTTTATTACAAATAAAAATCAAGATAGAACCAGCTGAAAAAAGGAAAACATTCAATAAGAAAAATTATCTTTGCGACTGTCGCTAATAATGCTAAATATAGAAATCTAACATCTTGTACAACAGATCATATTTATTTTCAATAAATATAAAAAAAGAAATCTTTACCATTAACATCAGTGTTTATATGTTTATAAACGTTACAAATGTTACATCTGAACTATAAACTGTTATCCCAGTGCTTCTGTGTTTAAACAAACTGAAAAAGGGTAAAAACTGTATCTCTCTCGTCCAAGCGCAGATTTCAATGCAGTGCTTAAAAGTATTAATAATCATGTGCAAATCATTATCATTTATCATTCATATTGCCCGGGTTTAAATTAAGATCACAATCTTTTAATGTTTAATTGTGCAGCTTTACACTGAATGCATTAATGCAGGCTAAACAAACAGTGACAGCATTTACGTCCCACCACAACTTTTTCCATCATCACTATATTTTATAGGTATTCCAAAATGCTTACATACACATGATTTGAATGACGCGAAAGGCAATCTCTCTGCAATTGTTATAAATGTTGGATTAACCTACAAGTTCCGACCAGTGGGTTGTGATCCTTTTGGATCATGGATCAACATGATCCGTTGCACCCCTAAGAACTTTTAAGTCTGAAGAATAGTCATCATGTAGACCTTATGTACCAAGAAAGATTTGGGAATCTACCATGTGGTTAACAAATCTATTCTTTAAAAAAGAGACTGTACCTGCGGTGTGTGTTGCGGTTGCTGTTGACATGACCTTGACCAGTGCACCCTGGCGTTGGGCACTTCAAGACGTTTTCATGCATGGCCAAAACTAAGTACAAACCAAAAGAATAACAGAAAGCAATGCGTCAGCCAATGGAATATCTTCATCACGCCAAAAATAAATAAATTATTAATATATTAAATAAATTATTTTATTTTATTTTATTTTATTTTATAATTTAAAAAAAAACATACATTTTGACAGTTTTATAAGAGGAAATACATACTATTACACATCTAAAGTACATGTCGAAGGGACGGTTTGTCTTTTCTGCTGAGAATTATCACACAATCAAAAGATGTGTCTGTAGTTTGATGTTGACTCACTCTCAGGAGGGATCCGATCTTTGTGTGGGCAGCCTGACAGACTGCGGTGGTGGGGATAGAGTCCGGTCACGTGACCCGTTCCATCACACCCGGGGGTTGGGCATTTGATCTCTCGCTTCTCTGATCTAGAACTCTCTGTAGGCAACAAAACACCTGTCAGTCAAGCCTTATCTGAAGACATTATCACTTCTGTCAGGGCAGAAATGTACAAAAGACGTGCATATTACCACACACATTAGACACAAACACGCTCTCCAGTTTCATGCTCTCTGGAAGTTGTTAAAGTTGCCTCTGGACCCATGAGAGGGCACATTTATGGTGATAATTATGGTCATTATGCGTGCAGGCAGGTGGATGTTTCCATACAGGATTATTATCTTCGGTGAAGGTGCGCTGGGGTTTATTGGACTATCTACTGAAAAATGGAGCTCATTAAACAGGCTTTACCATTGGCAAAGCACATCTCCATATTATACAGGAGGAGAAAGTGAGAAAGAGTGTGTGGGGTCCAAGGTAAATGAAAGAAGGCACAAGGACAAAGGCAAAACTGAAAAAGAGAGAGAAAGAAAGGGAAAGTGAAAGAAAGTGAGAGACATTAAGAGAGAAAGAGCTTGCATGTGCGCTTCAGTGGCTCCTTAATTAAATGTTGAAATGTTAACGAGACATGCACCTCCTAATTAAAACTGGTCGGAGCGTGAGGAGGCCAGTTATAGAGGGGGTGTGGAGCCCTACCGAGCGCTCGGCTGAATCCAGCGCCACACGGACCGGGCACAGTGCCAACCGAGAGCAGAACAACACCACAAACAAAACCAATAAACAAATAAACACGTGCCAAACCAATCTAATTACACACACCCTCTCTCCCCTTCAACTCTCTCGCACTCTCTCTCTCTCTTTCTAAGTGCTTCAGTAATTATAGACTAAGGCTGGAGTTTATCTATGGAAACCAATTCATTTGACCCATTTATACTCTCCAGATTGCTTCCCCCATTATTAATCTTGCAGTTCTTTGCCTGAGCGAGAGCTTGCCATTTTAATCTTCTTTCTGATTAATCATGTGTGGGTGTTTATTTATGAGAATTTGTTGATATTTGAGCACTTGTGTAGGGTGGGTTGAAAACTGCATATGTGCAATGTTTAAATAGCATTTTGAGTGCACTTATGAAATGGCTTCTTGCATTGAAGTGTGTGTATATATATATTCAAGTCTTTAAATGCGAGTGGGAAGTATTTCCGAATGTGAAGTTTCACATAGATGCGACAGCTGATGAGAAGAAATGGTTTAGAGACTTTGTAAGGTCAATAAATCAACAATACACAACAAACAGCAATGTAATTTATGTAACTATAATGTAAATTGTTATTTTAATGCAACAGTTTGTTTTTTCAAGCTGCAATATGCATTCTTATATAAGCTAAATATTATTTGCCTAAAAATACTGTTTACATGGTTGCGTCTTAACAGATTTGGGTAAATCCATTTATGTGTAAATACATTCTGTTGTCTGTCTAATGGAGTGGAGGATGTGCAACAATCTGTAGTTTTTGCATGACATCTTATTCTTATATAAATTCTATTATTGGCATTTTGCAACATTTAAACATTCTTTTGCACTGATTCTGCATAATCTGCATAATATAAGTATTTCTTACTCTTAAAATACGACTTGCTGGAAATTAAGTACAAATTACAATTGCAATCTTGACCTAGAGTGCATCACAGGTCAAACTGTGTTAAAAGGTTAGTACAACCCTTTTTTATTATTATTTATTTTTTAGCAAACAGCCATTTTTGATTTTTTTGGTGATGCATATTTTTAAATAGCCACTGGGCTATTTATATATTGACCGTTTTCTTCGATGTGGAAGTGCAAATGTGCTTGTTTTTGCA
>CAIGQQ010039592.1:5508361-5545511 GCA_903798035.1 Danio albolineatus | reverse complement strand
GTTTGCCCTTTATTGGTGTTGCGATTCAAATTGCATTGCATTTATTACTGTGCATTGGTCGAACTTCTTGGTAACACTTCATTTTGATGGTCCATTTGAGTATTAGTAGACTGTCTGCTTAATATCTGTTACTGACATTTAACAGTCCTTCAACAGACATTTAACTAACTATAAGAAACTTTGCAAGTACATGTTAACTAACACTAACCCTAACCCCAACCCCAACCTAACAGTCTACTTATAATCTATTGAGAATTAATTGGCATGTAGATGCAATGTAACTTAAATTCAACAAACGAACCATCAAAATAAACTGACTTTTTTTTTTGCATTTAAAAAATGACAATAAAAAACTATTGTAATTGTATTTTCATTAAGAAAGATAATTTTTTTAACTGTAAAACATTATTGAAGGGAGACAGCTGAAGAGCCACGTATTTTGGTCAAAGAGTCATAGGTTCCCTGCCAATGGATTAGTACATAAGAGTCTAAAATCAAAATGAATCAAAATCATTTGTTGACAATTTTGTATCATCAAAGCTGTCGATAATTTTGATTGAACTGAAACAACATGCATGCCTACATAGTCACATGGATGCAACAAAAAATAAACTTTATAGCAAAATTCTTACTAAAACTTTGGCACTAAAGCATTGGCTAAATTTCTTTAATAACACCAAAATTAGACACGTTTGGTAGCTCTTACCTTTTCCGAAGCAGCTCTTGCGGATATGTTCCATGTGTTTGCCGGCCCGGTCGTCGAGAGGAAAGAAACGGTGGTGTTCAGGAATGCGACTGAGCTCACGGTGAGCTTTGACCTGTTGAGCTTTCAAAGCAATGGCCTGCTCCAGCAACCCTAGGTTCCCCCGCATGATGTCGAACATCTCGGACTCGTCTGCGACCGTCGATCGTTGAGACAAGCTGTCATCATCCACATCATCATCATCGTCAACATCCACATCAGCGTCCCTCTCCGACCCCTCAGACTGGACATCAATAAGCATAGCTGATGCTGTGGAGGCCTTATTGGAGCTGTAGCTTTGTGGTAATGCGAGTTTGTGGGAAATATAATCTTCCCTTATGTGGGATCCCTGAGTGGCAGTGATAACCGAACGGACGGTTTCTCTCTCCTCTTCTTCCTCTTCTTCACGCTTAATGTCATTAAACTCCTTATTTTGCATCTCACACCTCAACCCCTCATCATCATCATCATCATCATCATCTTCTTCTTCTTCTTCATCATCCTGTTGTGTCTGCATCTCCTCAGTGAAATACTGGTGGTCTGAGTCTTTCTGGCTCTCACTGTCCTCTTCTTCATCTTCCAGTTTCCCTCCGTTCTCTTTACAAACCACAACTCCTACTTGGCTCCCTGTTTCCTCAGTTTCATATTTCTCTGCTTCTGTTTCCCTAAAAGGACTTGTGTCTTGTGTTTCCATGGTGACAGGCTGTTGTTGGGGTGACATGGCACCATTGTTGTGGTTGTTGAGGTGTGTCACTGAGTTGGCCACTATGTGCTGATAGTTCGAGAGATCCTCAGAGGGTGAAGGCTTGGGCTTTTCTGTGCTGGATGACTCAATAATGATACACTCCTCTTCTGTGTGTCAGAAAAAAGAAAAGAATCGTTCAAAGGATGCATTCAGATTTGACTTTCATATCGTCCTGTGCATAATACAGCAAACCAAATTTGATTGAATTCTGTGGACAAGTATCCTAAGTAACACCTGTAACAGCTCTGGGTTCAGACTGCACACTATTTTTATCTGTTATGATAGTCATTGTTCCAGAATTTGATGCAATGCTCTTCATGTACTGGAAACCTGTCCACCAATCGTAGCTTCCTTAACAGTTTGGCTGGTGTCATAAAGAAGGTGGAACTAGCGTCTAACTTTCAGAATGAAGAGTGTCTTTGAGGACCAAAAAAAATGCTAGTCTTTCTTTATTGCATATAGTAATATGCATATAGAAAGCAGATTTAATTTATGATCAGTAGTGCCACACGGAATCTGCGCTTGCAGAATTAAGCAAATTTTTTTGCCCATCATCGATTCTGTTTATTTACTGGTTTAAATGTGTGTAAATTTATATCTATTCAGTTTTCAAATTAATTTCAGTAATAATATTGACTAATGTGAAAATATTCATACGATTTATTTACAATACAATGTGTAAAGTACTATTTTCTGTCTTTTAGTAGATTTATTTTATCAGAAGCTTAATTTGTTTACCAAATAAAGTGGATCTAATTGGATTCGCACTGTAAACATTAAATACAAGTTAAAGGATTACTCTTTATTTCATATATGAAGGTTTTAGTTATGATGCTCCCAAAATCATTCCGCATAAATCTGCATATTTTTAACAAAATACTCAACAGAAATAGCAATAAGTATCCGTAGATTCTGTCTGGCCCTAATGATCAGTCAACCCATAATTGAACATTGGTCATAATTATGGCCAAACTGAATCTGCAGACATTTTTTGCTATTTCTGCGCAGAATTTTGTAAAAAAAAAAAAAAAAAAGAAATCTGTGTATTTATGTGGAATGGTTTTGCGAGTAGTGTAGCTTAAAAGTTAATATATGAAATAAAAAACAATACCTTTTTATCTTTTTTTTTTTTTTACTGTTTACAATTCCAGAATACCAAATCCCCTTATTTGGTAAACAAGGCAAGTCTATAATATAATATATCTGTAGAAGACGGAAACTATTACTTTACAAACTGTATTGTAAATAAATCAAATTAATATTTTCATATTGCTCAATAATATTACTGAAATTAAAAAAAAAATTAAATAAATATAAATTTACACACACTTACACAAGTAAATAAGGAGACTCAATGATTGGCTAAAAATCTACGGAAATCTGTGCGTGCAGACTCTGTGTGGGCCTGATCATAATTGACTTCCCACTATAGCAAACCAATGTGTTTTTTTGTTATGTGGAACACAAAAGAATATATTTTGATGTCTTCGATATTTCAGGGTCCATAAAACAAAGATATATTGTCATATTCTAAACTGTTCTGTAGCTTTCATACTCTCTAGTAATCAGTAAATACTCTCTGGAGTTTGTTTCTTCCATTCCCTCAACATTTGACAGGAAGACAGTCTCACTTTCTTGCTGCACAATACCTTATTTTCTGGCATTTATAGTCAACAGAGGGAGTGACTATAGCAGCTGACAGCAAAATTACCTAGAGAGTTTACAGCACTTGTCAAACGTATGTCAATAATGTGACTGCAGTTCTTTTCAAGACAGCACAAATTAACAGTGTTGGATGAAGTATACCAAAAATGTACACAAAGATGATTACTGCAAAAAACATTAAGTACTCATTTTCAATTTTACTTGAGTCAAAGTCCTAAAGTACGAAGTATAAAAGCAGTCCATTGTTGACTGTATCTACTATGACTATCATTTAAATTAGTGGTTCTGAAACTAGGGGTCGTAAGAGTGATTTAAACATTTGTATAAATATTTTCTGCAATTATAATACATATTATTTTCAGTATTACAAGTGAAAGCTACAAACAAATATTTTCAGATTTTTCTTAAGATATTGATTAGAGTTTCTTAAGAAAAAAAAGTGAATCGAACATCATCACTGTGCAGCGACTAACTCACTAGTTATCACTACAGTGCGCAGCTGAATGTGAAAAACAAAACTGCAGAGATGGATACATTTGTAATTAGCAAAATCTAAAAATGTTGAGGTAACTGTGGACAGTTTGTCCAAGTAATCGGAACCATCTACTTAATCTAAGCATAAGAGCAAGACCCCGTCAGACCAAAGTAGAAAATATCAGAAATATCAGAACTAATTCATAAAGTATGGATTCACTTGCTCCATTGTCAACAGTACACCCATTCCATTTAAAGGTAAGCCAAAATCATTTTAATGTATAGTAAATATAGTTAAAAAACTGCGAAGAGCTTAAAAGAAGTTATTTTTATTGTTTGTATATGCTTTGTGAGGGGTCGCGTGTTCTTGATGATCTTACATTGGGGGTTGCTAGCTTAAAAGTGTAAGAACCACTGATTTAAATCATTAAATCCAAACTGGACACCCATTCTGACTGGAACTTTTGCATCAGTGAGCTGTTGACTAAAAAGTAGGTGCAATCAGATCAGAATCAGCTCATTTACAAAACAGACACTGCTATCGCATCTTAGAAAGGATACCTGTTAATGCAATGAAACAATTGGATGTGCAGGATTTCCATCCATTTGTTTAGCACCAACTTATTATTATTTTTACACCATAAAATACAATTGAGTTGGTCCAACATGATATTAGGGGTGTCAAAATTAATTGTTTTTTTTTTATGCTCCGCAATGCTGATGAGTACAATTCGATATCGGTTCAGTAATAGATTCTAACCGTTTTTTATGTACTGACATCATTTATCTCCTATGTTGTGGTAGAATACTATGGCAAAGGAGGTGAGAGTGAGTAAATAAAACGTTCTTAACCACTTAATAAGCAGATAATTGTGCACAACTCACTGCTTGTGAGTTTGCTGGGCAGTCTGTCACTGACACAGAAGAAGGCATAGGACAAGCCGCTATTCCTAGGGAGAAATGCTGTATAACTCCATTTCTGCCTCTCTCGCTCTCTCTCTCTATCACTTTGGACATTTGACATTGTCAGGTAACTTTTCCTCTCCTCTCGGCTGTTAAAGCGATAGTTGTGGATCTAGACACTTGCCTGTGGTGCGAGTTTTCTCCACCGTGTCTATTACGGATTACATGTTATAACCACGTATTATGCACATATAGACTGCAACCGGGGCTGTTCTTCCCGTGTCACTCATCTGTGAACAGTGCTTTCAATTTTAAAGCCAGCTTTTTCTGTTGAGCGGGTGAAGACAATGACCAATGATAGGAGTGTAAGAACTCGCTTTAAAAATGTGCTTAGGCAAAAAAAATAAAACAATAATAATAAAAATATGTTACTATCTACCACTGCACACAAATTCTGTCTGTGTATAAATGAACAACCATATATATATATATATATATATATATATATATTCGGTCAATTTAAATCCTCACCCTCATCACCCTCTTCTTCTGTATTGGTGCTCTCAGTGTTCTGCTTTGCTTGCTGCTCTTCCTCTTGATCTCCAAGCTTCTGCTGTATACATTCTTCATCCCCCTCCTCTTCTTCCTCCCTCAACTCAGTCTCCTCTCCGCTTCCTTCACTCTCTGCGTTGAAACCTTCATCCATGGCCAGCTTCAACGGATGAGACTTCCTCTTGGAGGAGGGTTGCTCTGACTCTGCTTCCTGTAGACGCCTTTTCCTGGCCAATGGGCAACTCAGAGCACTGTGAGAGAAAGAGGAGATTACGTGAGAAAATGTGATGGCAAATACAAAATGAGGGACTATTGTAGTATACTGTAAGTGGAACAATAATGAAAGCATGCAAACTACACACATGCAAGCTAAGCACGCTAAACACTCATAAAAATAAAGGTTCCAAAAAGGAATTTTCTAGCAATGCCATACACTGTAAAACCCAACAGTCAACTTTATCGAATGAAATGAGTGTAGTTAACTCAAAATGTACAGAAAGTTAATTCTACTCATATGAAAGATTTTTGAACTCAGTGTTGAAGGTAATGAGTTTATTACATACCTCATTACTTTAACTTAAATGGATTAAGTTCACAGTACTCGGATAGATTAGTTTAACTCAAATTGTTTGTAGCAATCAGTTTCCTCAAACGGTTTGAGTTGCCTTAACTTATTAGGTTAAATTGCTTTGTTTACTCAAATGTATTAAGTTCACAGTACTCATTAGAATTCGTTTTTGAACTTAAATGATTTGCAATCATTTTCCCTCAAATGGTTTGACGTACCTTAACTTGTTGGGTTTTACAGTGTAGAAGAGCCATTTGTGACAATTTTTGGAATTTGAGATGGAAGTACTGAATAAATATGCTTTCCATCGATCTAAACTTTAGGGTAATGATGTCACCCTAATTGTTATTTACCCTAGTAACATTAGGGTATGAAATTATATGGCTGAGGTACTTCTATTTGAATATTTGGAATCTGAGGGTTCAAAAAATGCAAATACGAAGAAAATCAAATTTAAAATTCTCTGAATTAAGTTCTTACCAATCAAAAATTTACGTTTTATATATTCATGGTACAAAAGTTAAAAAATATCTGCATCTACCTATTATCCTAATGATTTTTGTCATAAAAGTCAAATTCATTCTTTTGACTATACAGTATATTTTGGCTGTTTTAAAATGAGACTTTTTTTGTGGTCACAGGGGTCATGGTCACATTTGTGGGACCCCCAAAGAACCACAGAAATCCACGATTCTTGAATGAACCATTTATTTCTCAGAGTGAAGAACAATTAAATAATCTAAACAGCCTTTTGTGAAACGTAAAGTTCCAAAGATGTTAAAGACTCTTTATGGAACCATCAATGCCAGTGAGGAACCTTAATTTTTAAGAATGACGAGTGTATGGAAACTCAGATGAGGAATGGAATGATGTGGGATATTGACCTGTAGAGGGCAGTGTGCTGGCTAAAAGCCTTTATAAATCAAAGCCAGTTGACTGGAACACTTAATTATACCACAATAAAATAAGAAACAGAGAGAGCGAGAGAAGGGAGGGAGCAGTGGAGGCTAGAATTCAATAAAGCCTTCACCTAGAAAGCCTCGCTATCGCACGGGGCAGCGGAGATAGATCTATAAACATGAAGCTTCTCAAATGGCTTCCTGAATGTATACACGTGTAAATAAACATAACTGTAATATCTTTCCAATAATCAATACCCTGCCTAAAGACCTCTATTAGGCAGAGGGAGAGTCAGAGAGAGAGAGAGAGGTTGTCATTATCAGAGAAAGAGATGAAGATTAAGATGATCTAGTCTACGGCGGTCGGGATCAGGAAAGGCTACGTGTCCGCAGAGGGAGGTGAATCAAGGGCTACGGAGCACCACACGGGCATGTCATCTGTCGTACCTTCTGTGTCGGGCATATTTGCCACTGATATGGCCTGTGCCATTGCATCCTGGAGTGGGGCAGCTGAACAGATAGAGGGGGGTCAAATTAGAGATGCTTTTGTTGCTTTTGCGATTTTGTTGCGCTTGTTTGCTTAATAGATCATCAGGAGCCACTTTTCCACGGCTAGCATAAAACAAACAAACATAGATTTTCAAATTTAGCAAAATAATTGCTTCGTCAATACGATGGAGCTGTGATCGATTTACGTTTCCTGCTGCAGCCCTTCTTTCGTTTCATGAAATCCCTTCCGTATTATGCAGCAATCCCTGGTATTTTGTCAATTTGTTTCATTGACATTCTTGTTTGTTACCAGCAAATGGAGTTGAAATTTGAACCAAATCTTATCTTCAAGCTCACAGGTGTCCAAATTTGATTTATTTGTGCACGTGTAGTTTGTTTATGTGTATGCATCATGATGTATGGTTTTTGTGGCCATGCATATGCACTGAAGCAATGATCACTCACAAACTTCCACACAAATGTCTAATTTGGTAATGCTTTCAGCTAGCGGTAAGTGTGTAGTAGCTCTTTACCATTTAATTAGTTTACATACTTGACAAGTAGTATTGGAAAAGTTACTTCAGAAAAGTAATTAATTACAATCGCATAATTAAATTTCTTTTTAAATTACTGTGTCTGAAAAAGTGACTTAATTACTCAACACTACTACAAAAACTTTTAATTCTTTAAATTTGAGCCAAACAGGACCCTTTATTACGGCTTTATTAAGAAATATAACTCTTAAAGAATAATAAACATTATATGCATCAAAACACAAAACATTTCAAAGCAATGACACAATATTTCTTAAATACCATACAATGAATATTTTTATCAATTTCTCAGTGAATATAGCAAATGTATTTTGGTGCCTTTAAACAAAACAAATTTATTAAACAGATATATTTATTAAAATAATATTTTAGTCACAAAACATATTTAGAAATTGAAAGATGAAAAAATGTAATTCAAGAAAAATACTGCAAAGAAAATTTACAATATGCAAAATTTCAACAAAATGTAATTTTTTTTTTTTGCTTCTCTTGATTTTTCATCTTTTAAAATTTGTATTTAATATTTTTCTATTACATATAAATTTGGGTGTACTAGTTTTTGGACTATTGTAGTAAGTTATTTTGTTAGATTAGCTCCAGATTTGGCTTTAGTACTGACTAATCTAATGCATATGCACAAATATAATATTGTATAGCCAGTGGTGTAAAGTAACTAATTACAAATACTCAAATTACAGTAATTAAGTAGTTTTTCTCAGAAATTGTAATTTATGAAGTCGTTTTATAAATGTGTACTTTTACTCTCCTATGAGTACATTTTTAGTGCAGTATCTGTACTTTTATTCCACTACTTTCCTTCAACCTGCAGTCACTACTTTTTCTTGTCTATCGGGATTAGAAAAATCAGTCCTGATCCTATTCAATCAAATCACACATAGAAGGTACAGTAAATAGCTTCATAATGAACTACCTCATAACATGGGCGATTTATAATTGACCCTTCGCTAAGCTCGCCCTCCTTAGTTACTGTTACTACGCCAAGGGGCGCCGCTAAGGGGGGGAAGTTAGGACGATTCTAAGGGCCCGTGCACTCTAGGGGGCCCACAGAGATCTGCTTTATAATTAATAACAGTACTATATTGTAATTATTAATGTATCTCTAAATTACAAGTAAAACAATTTATTAGAAATAACTAAAAATACGGCTTATATCTGCCCCTCATGTCTGTCACATCGGTCACTGTCAAATTGCACCCCCCTCCTTTCACTGCATGGTTCAGTCCGTCAGTAGCGGGAAGAGAGATGCTTGAGTGCGATCGTCAGGTAAATAGCGCCTCCCAATGGTGAATGCGGTTATACTCATGCTGGTATTATTTAGTATTTTGGTCATTTATTTCATTAGCTGCATCTCAAATAACACACTATACATTAAATCAATAAGACACAAAATTATATTACATTGAGACCCATAAATAAGAAATGTTCTTTTGTTTAAACTGACCATTACTTATTTATAATACATATTTATAATAACAGAGTGCAAATTTCCAGCACACTGCAAACCAAATAAACACAACATAAATAAACTTGAAACAGTCTGTTGATTAACCTGACAGTAATTTAAATTCCAAGTGCCAAACGCCTGGCTTCTTGCTTGCAAAATCCTCAACCAAAGTGTATTGCACATTGTATGAGACACTATTGCAGTACAGTTATTTAAATAGTTACACATTGGTGTTTTGTGTGTTTAGAAATGTAAAAATTTAAGTGAATATTTGATTGCTGTTCCTGTTTTTGTACTACATTTACATTTGAACAATAAATCATCTGCTAGCTGCAGTCATGGCCGTTCTCTTACTAAATACTGATAAGCAGTGGACAAAATCAATAATAAAATGCATACGTCAGTATAACTACACTGCAGACAGAAGAGTTTGGATAGCTAGGTTGGTAGTAGGGGGCCTGTCCTCATATTTTTTCATGGGGCCCAAAATTGCTAGCGGCGCCCCTGACTACGCCTGTCAAACTTTTGTGCCTGGCACGTCTATTACAACATGTATGCGCCGGTATCAGACATTGCCAGGGATAATATTAGTCATTTTTGGCGAACAGGTGAGATATCTGAGATAGCCAGACAAAAAAGGACTGCAGTATGAATTACAGGGGTATATTTACGACATAATATGCAACCGATTAGAAAATAATTTAATTAAAATTGAAGCTAGGTTAGCTCAGCCGCCTCATACGCTGACCATTCAACAGCAACTAATTAAACCGTGATTTCTCTTTTTCTTTTTAGCCAAAAAACTTGATAGATTGACTACTATGGTGAGAGCTTAAACGGAGCAGTGCTCATAATATCGAGCAAAAATAAAAGAAAAAGACAGCTGTGAAACATAACCTGCTTTGTATTGTTGTAGGAAACACAGTTTAGATCTTTTTAGAGTAAGAGGTGTGTGAGTTATTGCCGTCTATCACTGAATGTGTCAGGAATATCGAAAACCCAACTCCGCTCCTTTAGTGCCCCTTACAGAGCTTGATCCACGCTGGCATTTCCCCCTCTGGGTTTTAGATTTTGAAAAGCGAAAAAAATTCCACCACCCTGTCCAAACTTTTAGGATACTGGGTATCAGATTTGCACAATCCATATGCACAATGCTTTGGCTTGTTTCCCTCACTCAAAAGCTTGACAGAACTCCTGCGCGTAGCTACAGTTGCTAAGCCACGACTGGTGTGTGGCAGTTTTTGGGTGTGGTTTAGCGAAGGGTCAATTGCAGCCAACTGTTTGGAAGCATTGCACACATCCACGAAGATGTCCAAAATCTTTACATGCATTGACCCAGAGACTGTTTAGATGCATGTCACTGATGAGAAGATGACGGATGTTTGCTGTCTGATGACCAAAATGGCCTTAAACAGCCAGCAGGCACAAGATGTTTGACGTTGTATCCTAATGTCATGGGGATGTTGCATTTTGTTTGGAAATGAAAATCAGCTTGACGTCAGAACCCAACATCAGGCCGATGTAAATGTCCAATGTCCAACCTAAAACCAACATCTAATGATGTTACAGCTTGACGTTGTGTGAACGTTACCACTATGATGTCTTTCAGACGTTGGATTTTGGTTGCCATATCTGAATAAATGTCAGTATTTAAAAGTATTTTCAATATGATGGTGGTTTAAGATGTCGGCTCGACGTTGGATTTTGGTCACTTTCCAACACAATTTAAAATCAACCAAATATCAACGTCGCTATTGGACAACAAAGTAAGATCATCCTTAGACACTGGATAGACATTGAATTTTGGTCACCTGACATCACAACTAAAATCTAACCCAATATAAATGTCTTATGACGTTGTGTGCTTGCTGGGCAATAACTCGTTGTTGCATGTTACGTTTACACACACATGTACAAATTACATGCAAACGCATCAGCTTTTAACAACGTAATACTCACTACTCACTACTCTTGAGTACTTTTGAAAGGGCTACTTTTTACTCATACTTTGAGTAATATTTACAGCAGATACTTTTACTCTACTCGCACTACATTTTTAGGCAAGTAATGGTACTTTTACTTGAGTAGGATTTTTCAGTACTCTTTCCACCACTGTGTATAGCTTCCTATTAAAAATAATCATTTAAAAGATAGATTTGTGAGGGATGAACCTGTTTCTTAAGCATGATTAATCATCTTGAGAAATGAAACCTTTATATAAAATATAATTATTTTGCATATCATATTTGTCCCGGCTTAGTCGCTTTAATAATCTGGGGTTGCCACAGCCGAATGAACCGCCAACTTATCCAGGATATGTTTTACGCAGCGGATGGCCTTCCAGCTGCAACCCATCACTAGGAAACATCCACACACACTCATTCACACTCATACACTACAATTGTAGCTTACCCACTTCACCTATACCACGTCTTTGGAGCACCCTGAGGAAACCTACGCGAACACAGGGAAAACATGCAAACTCCACACAGAAATGCCAACTGACCCAGCCGAGGCTCAAACCAGTGACCTTCTTGCTCTGAGGTGATCGGGCTACCCACTGCACCACCCTGACACCCCCCAAGTGAATTATAAGTAACTATTAATTAAATGAACTAAAAATGAAAAGTAATCACTTACTTTACTTTTTTGCTGCAGAAAAGTAATCTAAATATCACAATTAGTTACTTTTTTAAATAATTACACCCAACACTGCTGAGTAGTTATGTTGCTATATAAACTACTGTTACACTGAATTACATTTTAATTAATGTCTTCAGTAAATACTGGTAAAAAGTATGACAGTATTCTCTGAGAGAGAGAAAAAATTGATGCCATTGTAATGTTTCGATTTTTAAATACCAATTCCTGCCTTTAGCCTATACAACTACAAAAGCAGAGAATATCAATAGCAAATATAAAACAAGGTACATGTCATATCATGCCTTGAAGCATTTATAATTCTGTTCTGCTCGAGTATAAAAGCATCTTTCGCGGTAGTCTATTGAGGAGAGCTCTGTTTAAGATCTGTGACAGAAAACGGCCGTGAACAGCTTCAGTGACCCTGACGACTAGCGAGTGTGTTTGATGCTGTTATAAATACCACTCTTGTAAACTTCATAGCGCACTTGACCATGAGAGGAGAATGCGGAGAATAAGTTCACCAGCTGAGGATATGATGCTTTCAAATCCTTCACACGCAGACTTGGGTCTAAATACTGGAGTCCTGAACCAGTTACTCAAAAGACCTACTGATCATGCATAAATGACCCATGGCCTCTTAACAGTTAGTAGATTGGTGTTGACGTCAGTAATTATGTTGATAAGTATTGAAAATGAGTTTGATCGTAACATTAAATGGGTTTGTTTGTAAAGCACATGCATTGTGCACCAAATAAAGCCAAAAACGTGATCAAACATGGATTTAAAACGTGAAGAACAAAAACGCTGCGGAAGAAAATACAGAATTCATTTTACCTCAGCTCCTGTCCAACAATCTCAGAGGGAACTGCAGAAAGAGAGACAATCAAGAGCAGAAAAATAAGCAGAAACATCTACAGCCGCAAAATAATTGCATAGAACCACAATCAATAAATCACAAATACATAAAGACCCCAGGAGGCTGTATGCAGTAACATTCATGACTGCATTACCGAGAACACACACACACACGCAGAGTACATATACATACATACACATAAACACCTGAGTCAGCCAAAGCATCAAGCCTTGATGATGGAAAAAAAAAGTACAATATGCACGAATCAGCACCAAAATATGATTAATTGTCCCAGTTGAGTTTAGTGCTGGAATCAAAGCAAAACTGCAGACGTTAAAGAAAAAAAAAACAAGCTCTCTCTAATCAATTTATTTCAGAACAATAAAAACGGTCAAAGCAATGAAGAAATAAGAGCAAATATGTTGGCTTTATAAGAGTGCCCTGTGCTCAATGCGTTTAAACTAAAATAATTGGTTAAATAAAAGTATAAATATAACTTTAAAGTGCTTTAAAATGATTACCAGGATAGGATACTATAAGGCAGGGGTGCCCAAACTTTTTCTTATGACGGTCCAAAAACCAAACTTGATTGAGGCTAGTGGTCCTTAGGTAAATATTATAGTTATATATATATAACATATAGTTAAATATATTATATATATATATATATATATTTAAATATAGCACGAGTAATTAGCTAATTTATTTAATACTATTTAAAAATAACTAGAAAACATTAACTATACAGCATCAATTTTTTTACAATTTATCTTGAACAAATTACAGTAAAAACAAAAAACATCTCATTTATAACAGCATGGAGTTACACTAGATTTTGCCTTGATTTGCTTGATGTCTTCTACAGTACATAGTCCTCTATCCGTCGAGACATTATTTACTTTTTAAAAAATCAGATTTATTTACAACATTTGGTAAAAATTTACAATAAGGTTCATTAGTAAATGCATTTACTAACATAAACTAATTATGAACAACACTTGTACAGCATTTATGAATCATAATTGAACATTTACTAATGCATTATTAACATCCAAGTCCATGCTTGTTAACATTAGTTAATGCACCGAGCTAACGTGAACTAGCAATGAACAGCTGTATTTTCATGAACTAAAGTTAACTAACATGAACAAACACTAGTAAATGTATTGTTCATTGTTTGTTCATGTTAGTAAAAGCATTAAATAACATTAACTAATGAACCTTATTGTAAAGTGTGACCCAACATTTAATTGAAACAGTTCATTTGAGTTTGCTTGAATAAAACAAACAAACAAAAAAAGGTTATGCCAAATTAGAAATAATGATCCCTTTTAAAGGCATTCGCCCCAACCCTCTCCATCCTTCTCACTCTCTTCTTAGGGCCAAATCAAAGATTACAATGGGCCAACTTTGGCCCGCAGGCCCTACTTTGGACATCAATGCTATAAAGCATAATACACCCCATTCTCAAAACACTTTTGTATTTTGTATCGAAACTCCACCTGTATAAATTAATAATTCATAACCAGATATCCATCTGACTACAGAAGCCCTTCTGCTAAAAGGATGGTTTAGACAGCTTAACAGCTCAAATAAAACACCATTTTGTATGGCAGAAATAAATCAAATGGCTTTAAACCTCCCGGATGCCTTAACCTGTAGACTTTCATTGCATGTGTAATATTATTAACATTTTTTACAAGCTGAGGGATGAGTCAGAATTGCTGATGGTGGTAACTGACAGTGTGTCCACAGTGCTGAACTTTAACTGAACCCAGATCATTCCTCTAAAAACAAACGTTCGCGTAATCTGCTCATGCATATAAAACTGTAACATTTCAAAGCATTTCTTTAACTTTCGACACTGCATTTGCTCTTGCTCTGTTTAAACTCACTGATGGCTACATAGTGAAAAGGATTCTCTTTCAAAAGGACCTCTAGAGACTTCAAGAGTAGGATTATTTCAGAGAAGCTAAAATATTAGATATGCCTAGAGCGAACATATAAGACATGCTCAGCTGACCAGTGAAAGAAATGAGTTTCAGAGGTGAGAGAAGAAGAGAAAGAGCTGAGAGAGAGGGAGAGCTGAGGTTCACTGACCTCTTCCTGCTTTGGACCGCGTGCGAGTGCGCTTGTCATCAGTATCCAAACTCATCTGTCAGGGAGAAATGGAGAGAGTCAAGACTACAGCGATATAGAGGAGAAAGTCACACACTAGCTACCTCAGGGACACACATGGTCGCCATACATTCAGGTTAATTAGAAGTCATGAATAATATATAAAAAGCACACATACTGTAAATACTCACTGAGATCACTTTTCCTTTTATACTGCAAACGCTATGATGGAATGATGAATAGAGAGATGGATAAACCAGCGCAATTTGTGACTCTTTGATTTAGTGGCCAATACATGTTCATTTGTACAACCTCATTCCTATGTTTTAGCACCGTTTGCTCATCGTCCAGTGAGGGATAGGGTTAGGGGTTTGGTTCGAGCATGCATCCGTATATGCAAATTATATTAATTTGTACAAATACTTACCACTTTTATGACAATATATGGTAACACTTTATTTTGATGGTCCATTTGAGTATTAGTAGACTGTCTGCTTAATATCTGTTGATACAGACATTCAACAGACATTTAACTGACTATAAGAAACTTTTCAAGTACATGTCAACTTACACTAACCCCACGCCTAACCCCAACCTAACAGTCTACATACAAACGAATGAGAATTAGTTGACATGTAGATGCGATGTAGCTTAAATTCAACAAAATAAAGTGTGACGTAATATATGAAATAGTTATGTTTCCTTGTGATAATCGAGATGGATAAGCAGACACTGCCTACGTTTACAAGAACATCAGTAATCAAATTATTTGCCCTTATCTGAATAAGACAATAATATGATTAAGGTGTTTACATGAGTTGCTTTTTGAATGTTACTTTCATGATCCAGTTTTACATGTTATAGCACATAATCTGATTAACGTCATTGCGACACCACGCTATCCATGTTTCCTCTGGAGTTTCATGTAATTTCGGTTGTTTCCTTTTCAATTTGTCGACTTTAACGACAGTCTGGCACTTTCACTTTCATTCAGGAACATTTCATGTATGCCCCTGTGACAAACAAGATATTGGATGCGAGTATGAACTGCTGGAAGAATGTTGATTTAATGAAATTTGATACCGCACGCCGAATGGGAAACAAAACCTCAGCATTTTGTGATGCAGGTGTCTGTGGTCTTTCAATGACTCGGTAGAAATAGAGAATAATGTCAAACAGTCGTGTGTAAAGACAATCCTGTCGCAAAATACGGCGAAAATCCTACATGACGGTAATAGTTTAATTGCTGTGTTTACATGTCTGTGCTGCACTTCAATATTGGGCATACAAAAATCAAAACAAAAATCGGCATACTCCACATGTCTTAATCCAATTTCTGTTTAGTTCGATTATGACCTCAATCGGAATAAATGTATCAAAAATTGCTGTTTACAATTTAGGCTCTTAATCAGAGTATTGTCCTAATCGTATTAAAATCGGATTAGTGGTGTTCATGTAAATGTACTCCCTGAATCAGAAATATAAATGGAGAGCAGCTAAAGTGACAGACAAATAGAGGGATAGAGCGACATTTCTTAGAGGTATAAATAAAAATAACTGTGAAATCAGTACATTCTGGAGTGACTTCTTCCCCCTCATCAGTTTTAATTTACAGGCCCTAAACAATAAATCTGATTGGACGGACACAGAGTGAAACAGCAGTGCATGGCATCTGCCGGAGGAGCCCATTTGTGTTCACGGCCCCATGGCAAGCTCGAGTGGTAATTACAATAGCAATATTAACCACAGCGATAGAAATAATACAAACATGGGCACTCAAAATCACTGTAATTCCTCCCGCACAGAGTCCCCAATCGCTACGCTTGCTGCGCTTTCTGGCACAAAAGGAGCAGGTGTCAATCCCTCTCAATTTCGTTCACACACACACAGACACAGAAAGAGAGAGAGACGCAGGGAAGTCTGCTCAGTGTAAAGCCATTGGATCTTTTCTGGCAGCACAATGGCGCCATTAGCTTTGATTACTTTACTGCGATTTAAATGGAACGGAATCCTTGAAAATCCACGAAACTCTCTCCTTTTGACCCTCTGCGAGCGCTGCTCACCCTGCTCCCAGCTGCCGCCTTTAATACAGCGCTGGAGCTGGCAAGGGCACACTACACTTCCACAGAGGAGTTTCTCTTTCACACGCTCCTTTTCTCTTGCTTTTCTATCCCTGCACACTCTCTCTGGCAGTGCCACTTCCTGTTGATTGCCGACTTTTAAGCACGGGCGGATAATGAGTGTGTTGTGTTTGATTTGAGAGAGTTTGCCGATGGAAGTTGGCTATATGTGTGTGTGTGTGTGTATCCGGACAGACAGGTGCAAAGACAGTCTCTCTTCCTCTCCCAGGGGTGTTTTGATCGTAAGCACGCACACGTTCAAGCAACAAGCCTGCTTTATGCGAGCCGATACTCCGAGCTCGACTCGCCACCCCGAGAGGAAAGTTTTCTCACAGAGATGATCAAAAAGCCCCCGGGAGACGGCGGACACAAACACTGAGCGTTGTGTTTGTACGGCTTGGCCCATCTGCGAGTCTTCTATGCCCTCTCTGTATCTCCCAAACTAGCTTTGTGACCACTCTGACCCCAAGGCACAAAAGCCAGGGGCAGATGCGTGCCGTTTTATTCTTTCCCTACTGTAGCTTCCCCTAGTCTTTCACTGGCATCTCCTCAGTGTCAACACATGAATCAAACAGGCCGTAAGGGAGCCCGCACCGCTTTCATGTTTGTGTAACCATAGCTACGCATCTCTTTCCAATAGGTGAGCACATTTCTTTTTTTTATTTCAAATTCCGCCTCATTAAATCCGCACACGAAGGTGTTTGTGACGAGCAAGATGGTGTCATCTTTCTTTCGTAATAGCGTTCAAAAGGCCTTTTAATGTTTTCAAACCTGTCCTTCCCCGGCGTTTTTAATTACGGTGCTTGGCGGAGAAATGAGTGAGCGATTGCGAGAAGGAGGGAAAACTGGAAAAAGAGCACAGGGACATCGAAATGAACAGGAAGAAATTGGCAGGAAAATGAGACTGCTAAGATAAAGCCAACGTTTCTTTATTTTTTTATTTACATGTATTTATTTTACAGCTTAGAGTGTGAGAGCGTCCGCGCATCCCTTCGGGCCGCGTGCTACATTATTAATTGTGTCCCTCTCTTCTCCATACAAGCGGACGGAGTCTCTCCTTCGTGCTCTTCTGACAGCTCTATGTAAATTGCAGGCTGGGGGCAATGACTTCACAAAGAAGGTCACCCCTCCTCCTCCGGTGCGCATAAATGAGGCTTTTATTCATTTTCACATTTACAAGAAAAGGACGCAAGCAGGCCTGGCGTGGCAACCATCACTGGAGTGACAGCACTACTGACATCTCCAAAATTACTTGCGGAAAACATCGCCCAATTAAAGAAGGCCGCTCCGGTCACCAAGGAGATCTGAGCCATCCATCAGGAGAGTGGAGTTAACAGCCTGACTGACAACCGAGAGAGGTTTATGTTTGTGCGTGATTCTCGTCTCTCTCTCTCTCTTGTCTATGTGTGTGTGTGTTTTCTTTTAAGAGCATGTGGTAGCATGAGAATAAGCCGCTCGGCTCTGATTCCTTTGCACACAGTTGGATGACGCTGATCAGTTGGAGTTTGGTATTATCTAATTGGATGCTCTTAAAAGCGCTGCCTGCAACTGCAACCCTTTAAACATTTCAAATTAGATCGATAAATCAATCGCTTCAGATGAACTCTTTCCATCAGAGTGAAAAAAACTACATTTATGGGTCCCCGGGAGAGAGCGAAGACTCTCTCGCTCTCGTTTTTTTCTTTCTTTTTTTTCTCCTCTTTCCAGGCGCCCCCATTAGAAATCTCTTCCAATGAATTTCCCAATGCAAAAGTGAAAGAGATAGATGGGTGGAAAACGTGGCCCGTTCCAAATAAAAAGCACGGAGAAGAAAGAGTGAATGAGGAGAAAAGGGATGCATCCACTTAAAGGCAAAAACACACACCTAAGCAGAAAAAAGGAAAGGGGGGGGGGGGGGTGAGAGCATGAGAGAGAAAGAGAGAGAGACTTTCTTTTATGTTGATGAAAGATAGCAAACAAAAGCAGCTCAAGGACATCCCCGCTTTCAAACCTCTCCAGTTTTTCCTAAATAATGCAAGAAAGCTCTAAAAATGAAATTAGGTTGAGCCCAAGCGCCCGATTCTTCATAATTACAGGATGCAGGACACTTTAAAACCTCGGCTCATTCAGAGGGGGGTTAGCTTGCTCTGCCAAAAACCCATTCTAGGTCAAGCTGGCATGAACTGCGCACATTGCGGTAATACAACTCCGACTTCCTTTCACAGTGTGCTGACAGACAGAACTGATGAATGTCATAAACGTATAGTCCTCTTTTGCCCCTAATTGTGCCAGCTTGGCACGAAGCCTGTGTTTGTGCATGCCGATTGGCTGGCGAGACTCACTTTGATTGGTCGGCTCTGCAGTCTGAGGGAGGGCCGGCAGCGGCTGATCTTGTCTCCTCGCGTCCAGCGCTGGTTCAGGAGTTTCCCCCGGTACTCATTTTCTGTTTGAGATGAAAAAGAAAGAAAGAGAAAATGAAAATGAAGGAAAAAGACATGTCATGTCAGCATCCAAGCTGGCAGTTGGAGGAGTTTTGCGGAGTGAGGGTAAAAGAAGCATTGGGTTCGGACGCTCTAACGGACTGATTCAGCAGTGAAATGGCCTGATCATCTCATCACCTGTCCACCTGCATCCGAATACAGCAGCCTCAGCACAACAAACATCCCAACAGCAGCACACACACTCACAAGTGCACAACCACACAAACACACACCAATGATGTAGAAGTACAGCAATAGTAAAGAAAAAAAAAAGTACTTTTAAAAAGAAAAAGTACTGTATGTTTTCATATTTGTTTATATAATTTTGAAGGAGGCATCACAGTGGCGCAGTGGGTAGCACAATCGCCTCACAGCAAGAACGTCGCTGGTTTGAGCCTTGACTGGGTCAGTTGCGTTTCTGTGTGGGGTTTGCATGTTCTCTCCCTGTTCGCGTGGGTTTCCTCCGGGTGCTCCGGTTTCCCCCACAAGTCCGAAGACATGTGCTGTAGGTGAATTGGGTAAGCTAAATTGGCCTTAGTGTATGTATCTGGAAGGGCATGCGCTGCGTAAAACACATGTTGAATGTTGGCGGTTCATTCCGCTGTGGTGACCCCAGATTAATAAAGGGACTAAGCCAACAAAAAAATGAATGAATGAATGAACAATTTTGAAAGAAAGTTTAGACAAAAAAATAAATAAATAAATAAAACTAGAGTACTTCCATAATCATGTTTAAAGAACAAAATACCAATCCTTTAACTTCGCTTAACTTTGAGTTAAAAAAAAGGTATTAGGCAGAATAAACATTATTTTTTAATCACATGAAATGAAAACATTTGTTATTTTGACCAATTCTCAATTTGTGAGAAATGTCATTATCATTATTGAATAAAAAAAGTTACAGTAAGATTGCCTAAATACAGTAGGATAATGTGCAAGTGTGTCTTAATTTCTTCCATACCTCATAATACACAAATATGTATACTCCTCTGAAAAAGTAATAATAATAAAAGATGCTAAGCGACTACCTAAAATTGTATCATTGTGATAACAGAACAGATTTACCAATTATTTTCTGTTTTCATGTCCCACAAAAATACTAACGACAAAACAAATTTATTTTCTAAATAAATTTTTACAAATTAATTTGCAAAAATTGTCACTAAACCACATATGAACCAAAAATAAATAAATAAATAAAAAAGTGACATTTATCTTTGAGCTTAAATGCATTAACTAATAGAACACAGTGACAGCGCGTATACGGTGTGTTTATGTGTTGACTGAAAGGTGCGCAGTGTGGTATGCGTGAAGTGACAGTTTGACAGGTCATGATGGGGGCTGTGCCTTTTACACATGTGACCCCTGCACTTCTAATTAAAGAGAGAAGAGAGAACTCAAAAACTCACATTCGCACATACGTGCATACATATGCATGCTAAAGCACCCCAGCTGGAAGCTCTGTCAGTCTGCTATTAGAATCAATCACATTTGTGCATTTTTATTGAGCTTTTAGCAGGCAGGAGTGCAGGAGAGAGGAGGGGTCACAAAGACAAGAGTGTGTTGGGGGAGGGAATTTGGTCAGTAAATAATGAATCAACCATAAATCAGATTTTTTTTCTCCCTCCTCTTTCTTTTTTTTTTCATCAGGGTAATAGTCCATCTCTCCATAAAGCCATTCTCCATCCCACCTCTCACCTCCCCCCTCTAGCACACATGTGATAGACGTGTGTGATAAAATGATAAAAGAGGATCCCAATAAAATCTGATGCAAAAAAATATAGAATACATTTTTCAAGCGTGGTGTATTAAACTAATGGTTACGTTCTTCAGTAAGCACAGATCAGCTGTTGTTAGTGAAATCTCACAGTTGAGACTTGTGTTTAGGAGTCAACAACACCACATACTATGAAAATATCAGTTTTAAAAAGATTTTAAAAACGAATAGTTATATTTGATTACATTTGTGCAGTTTTTATATTTACAGAAATTAAATATAGATTTATACATTATAACTATGATGTTTAATAACTAGTGTTTGGTTCTGTTGTTTGGTTGTGTTTTTGTCATGCGTAATATTATATGTAATTTTATTTAGTTTAGTACTTTAGTTTTCTTTTGTTTTTCAGCATGGCGATGTGAATATTTATATTAAGCTATATTATTAAATAGGGCGCCACGGTGGCGTAGTGAGTAGCACGTTCGCCTCCCAGCAAGAAGGTCACTGGTTCGAGCCTCGGCTGGGTCAGTTGGCGTTTCTGTGTGGAGTTTGCATGTTCTCCCCGTGGTTGCGTGGGTTTCCTCCTGGTGCTCCGGTTTCCCCTGCAGTCCAAAGACATGTGGTATAGGTGAATTGGGTAAGCTAAATTGTCCGTAGTGTATGAGTGTGTATTGATGATTTCCAGAGATGGGTTGCAGCTAGAAGGGCATCCGCTGCGTAAAAAAAAAATGCTGAATAAGTTGGCGGTTCATTCCGCTGTGGTGGCCCCAGATTAATAAAGGGACTAAGCTGACAAGAAAATGAATGAATATTACTAAATAATTGTCAAATGTTGTTTTATAATATATTTTTTGTCATTTTTCGTTTTTCATTTTTCATTTACTTTTTTATTCCTAGAAACTACCTTTATTTGTTGTATCTTATTTATTTAGCATTTATCTTTCACCAAAGTTTCGTTCATGTAGCAATCTAACCATAACCCAAACCACTTACAAAGCAGATGCTATTATCCCTTTCATCTCCAGTTATCTCCACTTCTTTCGTCATAAGAATCACCCACTCCGTAAGAATTTTAAGTTTTGGTATATTGTTTTATTTTGGTATAAAAGGTAAGAAACATATGCCTTCCACATTTCGCCTCTTCTCCCCTCTTTCCTGTCCTCATTTTTGATTTTATTTCCTTTACCTTTATCTCAATCTGGCGTTTTCTTCCTTTAAAGGAGGCTTCCATCTGTTCTTTTAGGCCAGGAAAACTCACCTCGCGCTCTCAGAGAGAGTTAAAGAGCAGGAGAGCGAAAGAGAAAGAGTTTGCTGTCAGTAAAAGAAGAGCCTTTAAACATGCCTCTCTCTCTCTCTCTCTCTCTCTCTCTTTCATTTCCCGCTCTAACATCTGCCCTTCTCTCTTAGCAAGCACAAAATAAACAAAGCAGGCAGATCTGATTTGCCTCCTAAAACTCTGTGCAGCAGCAATAACCCAGAAAAAGACAGGCAGGATGCCAGTCATCAGAGTTAGAAAGCTGTAGGGCATTGTCAGTAAAAGCATTTCCAATGCCCCTTACACACACACTCACACACACTCCCACGCAGACACGAACAAAACGCTTATTTATCAACTTTCAGACCTCTTCTAAAAAGTGACTACAACAGCACTACTGTGCATCCTTCCCCCCTCAACGCTCTCGCTTTCTCTCATTCTACAAATTTCAAGCCAAATAAACAGAACTGCGAGGCGCAAAGGGCTCTTTAAAATCTCACCATAAACCGTGGCCGTACAGCCGACTCCACAATTCCGGGGCCTTCTAAAATGCCACGGCCCCTATAATCATCCTCTGGGCTCTGTAATACCTCGCCGGCTCAGGTGCCTCTCATTCTGAACATTCATAAAGACCAACAGCTCATCATTTACACACAGGTTAGAGAGACCGTTTGCTTTAAAGTGCTACACCGCAAGAGGAACAAGAGATTAATGAATGATCTGTGATAGTTCTGCTATAGCTAGACTGTCAAAGGGGACAGAGATGAGTGTAAACAAATCAAGAAAATCATGTCATGTGGCTGAAATCCATCATAGTGATGCTTTTGAGACAGACGTAAATCCATAGTTTAGATTAAATAGCGACGGATGCCTTCACCGTAATCCATGGGTGACACATCTGCACTCTCAGCTCCAGTTAAGCAGGATTTCACTCCAACTTTGTGATTAGAGAACAAACGGAAAGCTCTTAACAAGAGCAAAGGTGAAAAAATGATGCTGGCTGGTGAGACGTGCGCAAACATTATTATTATTATTATTATTATTATTATTATATATTTAAAAATAAAACACAATACAGCTGAATTATGTTTAAAGGGAGACTTCACTCTCAAATTTCACCCATTTACTCACCCTCCACTTGTTCTAATCATACTCAATTCCTAAATCTGGATCAGAAGAGTATTGATAATTTCCCTGTTTAAAGCTTGACTCTTCTGTAGTTACGACTAAGACAGACTCAAAGTGAAAAGTTGCTATTTTCTAGCTGTTAAAAGTGTTCCTGCCAGATCCATAGATTGAATGGATTAAAATGGTATAACTCAACTATTTAACTCTGGGAGAGTTGTGTGAAAGTCAGTGTTGCTTTAAATTTCTTTCTTCTGTTGAACAGAAAAAAAAGTATTTTGAAGCATGTTGAAAACCCCTACTATGGATTTCATTGCTTACCAGTTTCCAACTTCCTTCCAAATATCTTCAGCAGAAAGAAGAAACGTTTGAAATGTTTTGAAACCACTCGAAGGCAAGTAAATGGTAAGTCAATGTTTATTTTGGGGTGAACTATCCTTTTAACATTTGCGGTGCATTGTATTATTATTGTATAAACCTTGACTTGTGCCTAAAAGTCAGCAGCCAGTAATAAAATTAGACTCTCTTTTATGTCAAAACAAGTCAAAGTGCCTTTGAGAGCTACAGGCACTCTGTTTTTCTTTATGACGCACCTCAGAAAACACCATGACAACCATGAGCAGCAGAAAGAGGCCCACTCGAGAGTGACTCTGCGTTAAAGGAGCAATGGCAAAATCTGCTTTTGTCTGGCATACTTAAATAGACATCATTCTTAAATAGACTGAAATACTCTCAAGGCTATGGTCCTGCTCAAAAGTGCTGTATGGAAACACCTGTTAAGATGTACTTATGCCATTATGCAAAAAAAGATTCATGAAAGCAACTTGGTTCGAAATTGATTCGAGTGACTGCGTTTTTGCAGATTTCATAGTTACGCCAGTAGATGGCAACACACATTAAATGAGAGTGTGCGCAAATGATTCATGCAACAGATATTAGGAAAAGGAAGGAAATTTGTTCACAAGACTTAAAATTATAAAATGTTTACAGGTCTGCTAAGCAAAAAAAAGCTCAAGCTTAGCTCAAGTCACACGATTAACGCATTGAAGGTAAGCTAGTTCATTCAGATTTAAAGCAGACTTGTGTTTGTTTAGGATAATCCATCCATGTTTTTTAGAAGTCAATTCGAAGTTAAATTATAAAACGGTTTAATTTCGTGAAAAAAGAGAATTTTTTAAGTTCTTGATATAAATCAGGAATTGAGAGAGAACGAGAAAAAAAATCTTACAAGATTAGTCTAAATACTCAACTTTGAAAGAAGGAAATCTATTGGGATTTTCCAAAAGGAGGCTAAATGTAAATCAGCACACATAAGAGAACGGGAATTATTTTGAAAGTTTCTTTTTTAAAACACCAAACCAAACACTGTCCTCCAAAAAAACTTACAAACAAACAATGATGTTTGGAGCTCAAGACTCAAAAAGATTAAGCACCATACTTTAAAGGAATCATCGGATGAGAAGTCATGAGAAATATGATCATATTTTGACAGAGCTCTTTGTACCAATAAAACATCCTGAAAATGTCATAGCTTTAAACATCTTCCTATTTATAAAGGAAGCATTTATTTTATCAAACTCTCCAAACAGACTGAAAGTGTCATGTGACATCAAAAATATTGGCAATTATACAGAAAACTGTTTGTTTTTCAGAGAATTTGACTGCAGATTGAAAGAAAGTAGCCACTGTGTAATAGCGAGATCTCAAACAGTAAATAATCAATTAGAAACTAAATGAACTATAGTGTTATATAGATAATGCTGGCAAAACTCATGCAAAAGTAAGGTGTTGTTACAATTGCCAATGAAATGACATTAAGCAGTCAATTCAATAAAAAATACATAATAATAAAACGAAATAATAAAACTATAATAACAAAAACACTTAATCCAAACTTGTTTAAGTTTCTTTCTTTGACAATCACAAAAGAAGATGCTTTGAACAATGCTGGAAACCACTAGCCACTGACCTCAGTGTTTTTTTCTACTCTAGATGTCTCTGACTATTAACATTTTTCTAAATATCTACATTTGAGTTCAACATAAGATGGAAACTTATAACTGTAACCACATAAAAGGATAAAACACCCCCAAAATTAAAAGTGTATCATCATTTACTCTCCATTAACCTTTTTCCAAACTTGTTTGATTTTATCCGTTGAACACAAAATAAGATATTTTGAAGGAAGCTGAAAACCTGCAATTATTGACTTCTTTTGTTTTTAAGGATGTCGATGGTTACAGTTTGTTTTTTAGTTTTCTTCAGAATATATTTTTTGAACAGAAGAATGAACCACAAAGAATTATAACCACTTGAGGAAGAGTAAATAATGAGTAGACTTTCATTTTTGGGTGAACTATCACATTAAGGGTGACTGACGAGTAAAACTGACTATCGTGTATCGTTTTAGCATTATAAGTGAACATTAATGAACACATTAAAAAAAAATTTTAATCAATGTCATGACTTCTTCAAAATGAGGAACGTGACTTGTTTCAAAAGTGTAAACCTTAAGTGAATAAATGAGAATCAGTGCAGGTGAGAGTAGAATTATTATTGAAAGATTCGTTTAAAACACCGAACGAAACACCGCCACCAGGCGCTTTTGCAGTGTACGACTCAATAAGAGTATTTAAAAGTAGGAAATAAGTTATGCTTTTGAAAAAAAAGAAAGAAAAAAAAAACTTAAGTGAACTACATTTTAAACTGAGAACTATTCTTAAAAACGCCGAAGGAAACACAGCTACAACGAATAAAAACTCCGGGTAAACAAACAATGGCGCGCTTGTAGCGCACTTCTAAAACATTACAAACATGCATTTTAAATCACCGATCAATTCAACTGCCTGCAATTCAGTGTTTCAAGGCTTAAAGGCTGCTCTAAATGGCACCTTTCTTCACTAATGATAGGGGCGACCCTGACCCTCAGCCCTGGTGGCGTGGCTTTCTGCTGTGCTTTGAATGAGAAGAGCGCAATTTGGCCCAGCTGCTCCATTCCACATGTTTATTACTCTCTCCTCTCCGGCGAACCCGCGGCACCTGCTGCAGCGCTGGATCTTTATTTATTTTTTCCCCACTTTTATATCACTAGTTTCCTGTCTTATGCACTGAGCGATAAACAAGCGAGCGTTTAGCGCCATTGGACAAGCAAAATGAACGTTGACGTTAGTATATTGCAAACAACCCTGCTTGAACATGATAGGAATTAATCCTCGGATAAGATTAAACGGCGATCTGTAAAGACCCAGATTTCATGAGTCGGGTGAAAAGAGCGTCTGATGCACCAGATGATCCTCTATAGTCTCATTTGAGTATAAGACTGAGCACATTGTTCGGTTATATATTAACACGGCTCAGAAATAATTGGAAAAACTTGCAAGGATTCCCCTCATTGCACAGATAGCAGCAGCATCTTCTTTTATTAAACTCTGGAGGTTCCTGACGACTGCGCAATTCTGCGCAATTTCCGCAAACAGATAGATAGGATCTTGTGAAGTTATTACCAAAACCAGTTCCTAGGCGAGCGAGATAAAATAAACGACTCCATGAATCAATGTTGCGCTCAGGTGACCTTCACTGTACGCAGTGCTGAATATCATGACAAGTGGATGTCACTAAACGCGGTAGGCTAGCGACACAACATTAGCAGCAATATTTATCTGCAATGTGTGGAGAGACTGAGAGGTGGTGTTAACCTTCTTTCTATGTACCTCAAACTATTAGGCTATATATTACTTCTACACTTTTCTGCTATAGTCATAAACCTTGTCAAGCTACAAGGCATGTGGTAGCACTAACAAAACTAGTGTTTTTAGAATGTTTAAAGTCCAGTAAAATAATCTTTTAATGACACATCATTTCATTACAAACATGTTAATTCACGGTGAAAATATTAGGCAATATCAAAATTATACTTCAAACAAATATGCGTAAAAGGAACATTGTGTGATAGTTCCTCTCCAATGTGAAGTTAAACAGAACAACTTGCCATCTTCTGTGATACCAACACTTCTAACAAAATCTTTCTTTTTAAAAATCGTTTAAAATCGTTAAAACTTCTTTATGTTTTGCCTGGAGAATATGTTGTATAATCGCCTCCCGATAATAATGTTTATGTATGTTGGCGATTTCACCCCAGTAACAAATTTGTAATGGTTTGAACTGATGGAGTTACACCTCACCCTGTGTTACAGCACTTCAGCACTCCTCTACACCACTGATAGTGAAAGCGCTGGCTGTCACAGAGCCAGAAGACTCAGACTGTGAGAAGTTAGTCACACTTAACGCTCACAAACTCCACTTACTTTTATAGTCGCATGAGACATATGTCTCAAAGAGGTTAAAAACTTATCTTTGATATATGGGAAACAATAATAATAAATAACATCAATAACAAATCAGTTCGAATATTAAAATATTTGGGTTCACTGTGTTTACATGATCACTGGCTCTCAGATAAAACACATTCACGTTCATTTCGTCCACCATCTTGGTTGCAGGTGCTTTGATATTATACTTCATACAATAGTAGATGTCTAACACATTAGCTCCGGAATACTGAGCAATATGACACACGCACGCACTAATCACTCATTAGATATGAACAGGGGCGGGGGGATGAATGCAGAGGATGGGCGATATTGCTTCAACTCTCATGACTTTTCTTCTGCGCATCTCACCAGGGGCGGTTGACATTTAAAGAGAGCATCTCTCCACTCTGTTTTCTGCTGCAGAAAATCAAATGGCCACCCCTCCTTCTTCTTCTTCCACGCCATTCGTGCACTCGGCCGGGAGTCCTGCGCTACGCCCATTGTTCGACCTTAATTACACAGAGCCATATGGATGCAACTCCGTATGTGTGCCAAAAGATGGAGATTTAATACAACTACATGACAGTGAGTACTTACACAGCCGAGTCCAACAAACGGATGAGTTGTAAACAAACAAGCACATCGCGCACGAAGAAAAGCGATGAAGTGGATTAAGAAATAAACAGTTTTGACCAAAGCACGCCGCGCGCATTAATCAGCATTTTATGCGCGAGAATAAGAAGGCAGCATAGGAATATTGATACGGCGTTGCCGATTCATCTCGAGGATCAAACGCACGCATGATTTCCGTGCCAAAGTGAGAAAATAAATAAGGCACCGCTGCTTTCGTAGCTACAAGAGCGCCATATCTGACTCTTTTCTCCATTACTTTTTTCCATGTCAACTCCACACACTCTCAGCTGGAGCTTCTTCTAGCATGGACACACACTCGCACTATCCTCTCCGAAAGAGTCCAGCAAACCTCATACTCCAAGATTTCAAAAATCAATCACCAAGAAGTAAAAATGAAAATAAAACAGCACCCTTTAACGCAAAACCATTAACCTTGATCTCTAGGGCATCTCAGAATCTAGATACAGATCCTCCAGTGTTATAATAACACAACATAAAACATTCATAAAACCTTCCAACAACTCAAATTATGACTCTAAATCTAAAGATTAGCATCGCAGCTCAAACATCACCATACGTGATAATAAACAAAAACAACCAAAAATTGTTTATATTTCACAACCTAGGCTGCACAAATCCAAACGAATCGTTATTACCTGAGTGAAAACAACAATAATCCCGAAAGCTTCTCCTGCAGACGCTTCACTCGTCTTCGTCGTCTTTTCAGTACGCGGTGAGACAGTTTGGGGTAAAATATCCCATTTATAGATTTTTCTAAAAGAAAACTAAACTCTACTTCTTCAGTAGTATCCCGATAGATTCGGTGACAAGCGGGGATGAGGATCGGCTGTTCGCTGGTGCTGCTACGGACGAGCGAGGATCCAGAACGGGGCGGTATGAACGCTACTTGTTTGTAAGCAAAAACATGGCTTCATTTGCCTTTGTCAGCGAGAAAACGTAATATTGACTTACCTTTCCCTCATGAGCCATTGTCCCCCACCTCCTCCCTCCGCCCTTTGCCATGACATCACGAAAGCTGTAGTAAAACCTACAACATCGATGGGCTGGGCTTTGAATATCCCCCCGCAATAACTCAGCGGGCATGTGTACAGCCATGCACACTCTATTTCATACTCTGTCTTTCTCAGTGCACACGCACTCACGCGCGCACACACACACATGATAGCTCTCCCTCTCCCTCTCTCTCTAGCACCCACACCCACGTACATACAGGGGATTTATACAAGTTCTCCTTTGTGCCAGAAACAAGATAATCAAAAAGGTTCCTTGGTGGCTTGCTCTATATGGTTACTAAGTTAGTTATGTTGTACGCTTTTCAAAAGAAATACAAAATTAAAAGTTGCCTCTATTTTCAAGATTGACAGTAAAACGCTGCAGGATAAGTATCACAGGCGTGTTTCAAACATCAGATCTCAGAGTTAAGAGTGCGCGTCGGGTCACTGTTACTTTAAATTCAAATAGCGTAAGCTGCTTATTTGACGCCCAGTGATTAATCTTTAATATTGCACAAAAGCATGCATATGTCGCTGGTGTTATTTGAACCCTCCCTCTCGACTTTCCCCGAATGGTACTGTCCAGTTATTCACACAACACTTTTCATGAGCAATACTTTGGTGAAAAATTATATAGTGTATTATACCTTTGGCAATATGTGGACATCAATTACAAGCTACAACAATGCATACAAAGTTTTGCTTTTAACAAAGTCTTTTATTTTTATCGTGGGGTCATTTGCTTTGCTCCACGGTGAGGTGTATTTTATAAACACTCGCCCTTTAGAATCAAAAGAAAATAAAGGGATTTGAACACTGCTCTGTCTTCTTCGCTCAACACAGACGAATGTAACTTGGAATGACTCCTAAATGTTGCACACACCGCTGTTGTGCTTTGTTGTTTTGTAACCATTAGTGAAAATGACAACCATTCATTACAAGCCATTTGAGAATATTCTCCACAAATGCCACTCTTTATCTGCTGTCTCCATGCTGCGCACGGGGGGAATTTTCAAAAAGCCAACCTTCGCCTTTCAGAAATTCTATTAAGTTCTTATCTCTTTGCGGCAGGCTCTTTTTTTGCTGTCCCATTGTTATGCATTGGAGCTGAAATCAATCACGAAGTGTCCACGCTGCATCAATATGATTTGAGTTGCCTCACTAACCGAGACACAATCCAATAAACAAAAGACAGAAGAGAAACCATACACACCTAAAAAATAAGTTACACTCCCTTGCCAGAAGCACTCAAATAAGATTCACAATAGCGAGAATGGGACACGCGTGATTGTTTCTTCAGTAGTCTCACTGCGAACTTTGAGACTAAATAGTGAGAGTAAACAGAGGTAGCACCAGTAAAATTTCCGCTAGACTGAACTTCAGGACCCCAGACAGCGCTTTGGCCCAGTACCATGGACAGCAACCCGGAGGAAAAGACACATACCATATTTCTCCACCTCTGCCTTCCTCTCTCGAGACTTTTATCAGAAACTTTACGGTCGTGACGTGTTTTAATAATAATGTATCCTAATTGTAGTTGGTTATAGTAGTAGTAGTAGTAGTAGTGGTAGTAGTAGTAGTAGCAGTAGTAACTGAAACAATAGTCGAGTTGCAAGTAGCCTAACCTATGCAAATATTTGATCAGCGTTTAATCATTTAACTTTTAACCACACGTAAAGGATCCAAAGGAGAACCATCTCCACGCAACTCCGAACCCCCTCCCCCTCAATAAATAAACAAATAAATAAATAAAAAATAATGGAAACGTTTGGATTTTGATAGAAAGGTTTTTTTTCATAGAACCTTCAATGCCAATAAAGACCATTTACATTTACACTTGAGATTTTTAGGAAATACTGTCAGCAGTTCCGTATTATACTCAGACAATGTTTTCATAAACACTGCCTGCATTTATTTCACTTTATAATACTTTCTGTATAGTTTTATAATTACTGTATAGTTATTTTAAGGTGGTAGAAAAAGTGTTGCCGACTGCAACACGAGCACTTTTTAATTGTAAGGCATCAGTTAAGCTTTAAAAGGGTTATAAACATAAGTCAACGGTAACCACAGCCTAGTTCATGTAAATATACATCTTAAATATATGTGAGCCAGTTGTGTAAAATAATATTAAAACAATCCAAGCTCAACTAAAACTGTTCAGTGTCATTTGTTTTAACAACGTCATTGGTTATAATCGCCTATTCCCGTTGCAGATCAGCTTAAAAAACCTACACATTCTTTACAGCAATGTCTTTCTGAAACATGTATAATATAGCATAAATATTGAATAAGGGAGTCAGCTGAGAGAGCGGGCCTGAGGGGCCCCAAACTCCGCAAATGGCCTTGACAGATGGAACAAGCTGACAGACGACAACAGAAAGAAAGTTTGAAAGCGCCTCTGGGCTGGTATTGTGTCCGCCACAGTCCCCGGGGGAACAAACCGCCCTTTGTCTAAAAACACTTCAACAGCTCTGAAGTTTAGAAAAGGTCTAGACGAGGTTCCTGGAACTCATGATTTGTGCTGACGTGCTATATATAGATTTCAATACTACAAGCTTTCAACACAAGCCTCAAGCGACAGAAAAGTGTAGCCTCACAACAGCAAAGCGCAATCTGATCGGCACCGCCATAAACATTATAGGATACACACTATGTTACAGATACTGATGTGTTACGATAAAACACGGTTCATATATGCACAATAAATACGAATACAGCCAAGTCTAATAAAGCAACACTATTAAACAGTCTACACAACTTTTTAAAACACCTGTTAATTCATGTTTGTCATTTAATTAGATAGTCAAATAGGAAACGGCGAGGTTTAACTGACCTAAAAAAGTGCCACACAGCTTCATAGTTGCGGTCTCGAGTTTCCCATAAGCGTCTAGCAAGTCCTGAGAAAGTAAACTTGATTGGAAAAGTTGAGGAGAAAAATACTACAACTTCTCTTTGAAAGCAGCGAAGGAGGGGAGCAGACTGACGTCACAATCACGACCAGCCAATCAGAGGGCAGCATGAGGGTAATTCTACCCTACCGCTGCAAAAGTTTCGGCCAATCGAAACAATTGTCTTCAGTTCTCTACAACAAAGCCTGTAGAATGCCAACAGAAAAACTACAGGCAGCTGGGCGCTTTCAGCAGGTTTCCAAACAATGCAGAAGGAAAAGAAAAAAAAGCAAAACATGCACACCCTTTTAAAACTTTAAAGTAGACTAAAGCTGGTGAGTTTGACTGCAATACATTAATGCATGTGCATAATTAAAAAAAAAAAAAAAACGAATTCTATTTGTTCATTCTATATAAATATTTCATTTTATTTATGTCGTGAAGTCATCAGTAATAATATATAACTAATGTAATGCTTCAAAGTAAATAAACAGCTTCAATGTCAATCGCATACACTCACTCAAAAGCACACGCATACACACACATGACAAATGTCTCCCTCACAACATGAATAGTTTTAAGCATTCTCCATTCATCTGTGGATGACATTTAATCTGACATTTAACAACGTAAAACATTGGACCAATTACTCAACAACCTTGTCTGGAAAAGCATTATTCAAGAAATTGCACATTATAGCACAAGAAGTAAACAATGCGTTTAAAAATTAAAAACAAGTGTATTGAGCGAATGCGTTTGAAGAAAATGTGTTTCCTCAACTTCCTCAACAACATGTTTTTTTATGAATATAAAAGTCACATTATAACCTATTTTTATTTGCTAAATCTGTTCAGTATACCACTCTGTTCTTTTCGAACACCATAAAAACACAAAAACATAAAAACACAAAACAACTTGTTATAAAATTTGACCAGATTAAAATGATTTAACGTACATTTCTCAAAATAAAATACATTTTAATTATTCGTTTTTATTTCAATTCAATAAACACTGTAAAAAATTCCCTGTAGATTTTACAGTAAACAGCTGGCAGCAGGGTTGCCAGCCAGTTACTGTATTTTTCACAGTAGCATCACTGTAATTTAATTTACAGCCTTTAACTGTGAATTAAATAGAATAGACTGCAGTACCTCGATTTGGCCAACTGCTGTTTGAATTCATGGACAAATATTTCTAATGTGTACATTAATAATGATGATTAAAATTTGTTATTTCAAAACATTCAGTTTAACCCAAAATCTCTTATAGCTCACGTGCATGAAGATCTAAAATTAACATAGAGACTCTTACTGCATCAGCAACTACACTTTAAATCAAGAAACATGCAGGATAACATCAGTCCTCTGTGTTCATCTTTGACTCAAACACTGACTCTACTCTCCTCCACAATGGTGACACACAGAAGAAATTTGACTCAGGTTTTACAGAAAATTACTGTTTTTTCTTGATTTTACAGAATAATACTGGCAGCTGGGTTGCCAGCCACATACTGTGTTTTTGCAGTCTACGCCTGTAGTTTACATTCACAGTATATTACTGTTAAAATACAGTTTTATACTCTCTCAAACCTTTAACCCTTTAAACCTCACAGAAAAGTTCTCTGTTTTGAATGAACACTTCCAAGTGTCCACTGAGCGCTCAAGAAACAGGCAAACACAGCTGAAGATAATGAGTTAATTATATAATAATTGAGTATTGGTGATTAACAAATGCTGCTTACAAACATAACTACTGAAGTAAAAAACAAGAACAGTAAATAGAGAAACAAAAACTACAACTTGTCAAGCTTTGTAATGAAATGTTGTACAACAAATTATTAAATCCCCCCAAAAATAAATAAATAAGTAAAAAAAATCTGCAGATAGTTAAAGCACTCCACAAACAGCATCACCAGCTACACTTAATTACTAGCTTTGTCTAACATCCACCAAAGTTCTTCTTGAGACAAAACTTTACATTTAAAGTCACCATCATGGAGGAAAGTGTTTGCTTTAGTTAGGCTCTTAGCCCTGAACCGCTTAATATTAATTTATTTGGGCTGCTGTGACTTAAAGAACTTTGTTAGAAAAATGTATTTGTTACAGTAAACTAGCCAAGTAAAGTTAAAAAAAAAAAAAAAAAAAAAAAAAAAAACATCACATAAAATGAAAAACAATAAACAATGTCTGGTGATACTGATTTAGTTTTAAATGAGGTACAACCTGTGATGAAATAGTTCACTTATGTTAACCAATGTTTAATCCATTATTAAAAGTAACATGCTAGCATGTGCCACAGAATTATGAAGGTTTATAAGTGAAACAAAAATTATACGGTTGAACTTGTGGTCACAGAGACATCAATAATCAGAGTATGAACCTCAACAATGGTGACCATTTACAAATGAACAAAACTAACAAACATCACAAACAGGAGGCTAAAAATGACAAAATCAACAACGTCAAAAAAAACAACAACAGAATCAACAGCAAATAATGAAAACTGTAACACCAGTAAGCTATATAATTTATTCATACTGCAATGCATGCTGGGATTTTTGTTCTCTGCCACACCCAGCATGAATTGCAGCATAAAATATTTTAATTGTTACCATTGTTGAGGTACAAGGTCTGATTCATGAGGTCTGAGTGTGTCATCAAAACAGCTGAACTGTTTTTTTTTTTTTTATCTTGTTTACTCTCTCTGCCGGAATATTAACTGGTTACTTTTCTGTTTTTCATTGATAACATAAATGCACAAAACACAGTAAAAAGTGGTAAATTATTTCAGATAATCAATCATATTATTAGGCTTGAAGTAATCCTAGCACAATAAGAGCAAAATAGTTTACGTTATAACAAAGGTGTTTCATAATCTGAGTTACAGCACCCAGAGTTTAACTAAAGTCAATAAGTCAAGGGTGAAGAGCCCAACTAAAGCAGTCACTGACCTCCATTATGGTGACACCAAACTAAATAAAACACCAAAATCTCTGTTAATTCTCAATAAGAGCTGTGTAGAAGTCAAAGCAGTCAGTAATAAGTGAATCTGCTGAAGCTTTGTGGAGTTTAATTGTCTTCTGCAGAGACTGAAGGTGTTTTATTTCACGTGATTTTATTTGTTGCTGCAACTGAAGTCCCAGTTTGTGTTTATTGTTTCTTTTTCCTTCAGTGATCATGATTATTAACAGCAGGTGTTCATCAGTGTCTGAATTCACTCATTTGTGTTCATTAATCTGTCATGTGAACTATATCAGGGAACTAGTGTACATAATAGTGAACAAGGGCACAAAATGTGATGTCAAACACAGGCTCTGAGTGTCGACTTTGAGCTCTGTAAACTTACAACAAGATTACCCAGAATGCATAGTTTTTTTACAGAATATCACTGTTTTAGTGAAAATAAAGAATTTTACTGTAAAATGTCGCTGTTTTTTTACAGCAAAGTTTTACAGTGAATACAACGCATTTAAGTTTAATCATGTATTTTATTTCATATTTTTATGGTATTTTATGATGCTAAATTAAATTTATACACTAGTTAATTAATTTACAATCTGTTACTACTTTTTGAGTAGACCTGAAGATGAGTTTTAACTCAAACCATTGTAAACCTTAATATCTTTTTATGCCTCCTTTTCAAGAGGACTATTAAAATCTTTCTGAAAGTTGCTGAAGTAAAAAAGAAGAAAGTAAAAATACTTTCAAACTTTTATATATTTTTATAAAAAATCTTTAATATTTAAAGTTGACATCTCAAAAATAAGCTCTCAGTTTTTGTTTGGGCACAACACTGAACATCTCTGAAGTAAATATTTTACATTTTCAGTGAAAATTGCCTCAACACCAGAGCACCAGTGGGAAAATAAAGCTTAAAATGTTAGGTTAAAATTTAGTGTACTTATTTACTACAGAGATACAACAGTGTCAGTGAGGAATGTGTGATGCAATATAACACAATGTATGACAGTATGAAAATTGAAGGTAAATTAGCCAAACAAAATAGTTTTATTGTCAAATTGTACAAAACAAAAGTGTACAAATATTACACACAAAACATTATAACATTAAAACATTATAAATAAAATTATAAATAAAAAAGATTCAATTAAATGGCAAAACTAACCTTAGCGTGAATGAAACAACAGCAACAAAATCATGTTGAAAATAAATTGCCATCACAGAATGGTGTTAAAAATGACACTGCACTGAAAAGAACCAGCTTTCAGGCATTTCAGGAGAAATAATTTGTGCTAAATAAAAAGATTAAGATTAAAATAACATCAAAATATTGCTGACAAACAGAACATCAAAGGGATGCTTTATAGATCTGTTGTTATTATTATTGTTTTTATCATTCATTCATTCATTTTTTTTTCGGCTTAGTCCCTTTTTTTAATCTGGGGTCGCCACAGCGGAATGAACCGCCAACTTATCCAGCATATGTTTTACGCAGGGATGGCCTTCCAGCTGCAACCCGTCTCTGGGAAACATTCATACACACTCATACACTACGGACAATTTAGCCTACCCAATTCACCTGTACCACATGTCTTTGGACTTGTGGGGGAAACCGGAGCACCAGAGGAAATCCACGCAACCACGGGGAGAACATGCAAACTCCACACAGAAATGCCAACTGACCCAGCCGAGGCTCGAACCAGCGACATTCTTGCTTCAAGGCAAACGTGCTACTCACTACGCCACCGTGGCACCCATTATTATTATTATTATTATTATTATTATTATTATTATTATTATTATTATTATTATTATTATTATTATTATTCTTGTCGGCTTAGTCTCTTTATTTATCCGGGGTTGCCACAGCAGAATGATCTGCTAACTTATCCAGCATTTGTTTTACGCAGTGGATGCCCTTCTAGCCGCAACCCATCTTTGGAAATTATTATTATTATTATTATTATTATTATTATTATTATTATTATTAT
>CAIGQQ010039592.1:5460555-5508351 GCA_903798035.1 Danio albolineatus | reverse complement strand
TTATTATTATTATTATTATTATTATTATTATTATTATTATTATTATTGTTATTATTATTCATTCATTCATTCATTCATTTACTTGTTGGCTTAGTCCCTTTATTAATCCGGGGTCGCCACAGCGGAATGATCTGCTAACTTATCCAGCATTTGTTTTACGCAGCGGATGCCCTTCCAGCCGCAACCCATCTCTAGGAATTATTATTATTATTATTATTATATTATTATTATTAATTAGGATGCAGATTGAAATATGTATGTAATGAAAGATGCAGATTGAACTACAGTAGTCAGCAATCAAATGAAATAAAAAAAATCTAAATTGTCTTAGGAAAAAGAATTGGTGTTGTTCAAAAGTTTTAGGACAACTTTGATGAAATGCGATGATCCACTTCAAACGTTGACTACTGTACATCATATTTTGGTCAAGTTCATGATTCTGTGTAAGTCCATGTTTCATATTATGAGTAAACTGTCTGTCTCTGAATGTTCATTGGAACTACATATTCATTTGACAGAATTATTAAACTGTATTATGTGTTTAATTATTAAACTGTCATCACAAATGGCTAAGAAAGCTTTTGGAAAATACACCATTGAATGCATATGATGTGCGTCCACTTTTCTAGGATTATTACAGATAAAAAAATATCCATAAGTTAGCGTCATTTTAGTTTATTTATGCTTTTAAAGTGCATTACAGAACTTTGATCTTTCTTCCAACAAAATTTAACCTTGAAAAGTTTGATAAAAAGTGACTTTTATTAACACTTGTAATAGTTTAAAGTGATACATTGTCTGGGTTGGGTTGTATATTACAGTATAAAACGTTGTAATAAACTACCAGTACATTTTCTCTTGTTTTTTACAGACTTATTTATCTCTATATTCATTAATTCATTTTCTTTAAGACTTAGTCCCTTTATTAATCTAGGGTCACTACAGTGGAATGAACCACCTCTCTCCATACTATTTTTTTATCATATTATTTCAAACTACTAAAATGTCAATAAAAGTCACTTTGTTAAACTGTCGACCTATGATGATAAAAAATTAAACTCTACAGAGCAAAGATCAAGGTCCCATAATGCGATTCACAACCGTAAAATAAACAGAAATCAATTGTGAGTGACAAAATACGGAAACTGTTAATTAACAGACATTTTTTTTTACAATGTAGACTACCACAGAATTGAGAAGATAAATGTAAAAGGTAAATTAGTCAAATAAAATAGTTTTATTGTCAAATTGTGCGAAAAAAGTGTACAAATATTACACACAAAACATTACATTCATTAAATAAAATAATGAATAAATATTAAATTACAAGGCAAAACTAACCTTGGCATGAATGAAACAACAGCAACAAAACCATGTCAAAAAATAAACTGCCATCACAGAATGGTGTTAAAAATGACACTGTGGAGAAAATGACTAGCTTTCAGGCATTTCAGGAGTAATAATTTGTGCTGAATAAAAAGATTAAGATCATAAGTCAGTTTTTTACACACTTATTTCTCTCTATATTATCCTCTTAAGGTTAAGGCCCAAGCTGTTTTTTTGCATGCGTTTTTTATTTCTCTTTGCTATTTGGGGCCTATTGGAACCTAATTAGATTAAAACCTAAGTATCATCTTTTGATATGATGTTCTTTTAGTGAAAAATGATGTCCAAATATGTGGACTAGTGGTTAATAACACATACACACATATTTTTTGATTATGTTTTGACTATCAGAAAGTAAAAACAAAATGTTTTGCCCATTTCGGACAGTTAAAAATAGTGTTTGGGACATTTCATATGCTACAAAACAGTTGCAGGATGACACTGTGTGTCTGTAACAAAATATAAAACATTCAAAGTATACAATTGTGGACATAAGCTAAAATATGCTGTTCACATATGTGGCCACTAAGCCCTAGGAGCTTATTTCCAACTACTAAAATGTCAATAAAAGTCACTTTGTTAAACTGTAGAGTTGAATTTTTAACATCAAAAGTCGACAGAGCAAAGGTCGAGGTCCCAAAATGCGATTCACAATCGTAAAATAAACAGAAAACAAATGTGCATGACAAAATACTTAATTAACAGAAACTTAAAAACGTAAACTTAATTAACAGAATTTTTTTTACAATGCAGACTACCACAGAAATGAGAAAGCAAAAGGTGCAACTTAAAACCACAAGTACCGGCAGAAGCAGCCACATCAATGAGCCTAAATGTTTCTAAGCATGGCATTTAGGAAAAAGCCTATTCTGTGTGGCCCCTGTTTCCCTCACAGACCGAATTTCATCTTTACGAGGCATTAAGAGCGAGTAAACCCATGCGTTAATTCACAGCCATGTTTTAAATCACAGCAAAACTGTGGGAAACAGAAAGCAGCCCAAGAGCAGGGATTATGTGTTTTTCAATGGAATTACAACTCCTCCTTTGGGCCTTAAAAAGATTCTCCCTTTCCTAATTCGCCGACTGGTTTCTTGCACTCTCTTACATCATTAACGCATACCTCTCCGACCTCCTTTAAATGTGAAGCACCCGCTTGCTCAAAACAAACAAACGTCCTGGAAAAACAGTGTCTGAATGGAGCGAGAGGGAAATGAGCAGTGCGAGTGAAGGGTGTGGACGTCCCCCAGTGGGTTTGGCAGGGTCTGGGCTCTCCTTTTAGCAGATGGCTCCTCTGATAATCGTGTCCTCTCTAGGCCCATCTCCATGCCCCGGCTCCGTGTTGCCATGGCGAGGGGGCCGGCAGAGAACATGTAATGCATTTGCTGCTTATTAAATTTGCCTTCTGACAAAGAGAGGCTCCCACTTAAAAAAAAAGAGAGCTGGGCCGAGCAGAGAAGAGCAGGCCCGATTCTCTTTATCACAGACTACCAGACGCCCTGCTGTATTCTGTACTACGGCATACGCTCATTGACCTATTAACTTCATGGCTGCCTCCTCCCCCCCTTTCACTTATGAATTCGTTACATGACCCCCTCCTTTCGGGCTTGGAGGGTCTGCACACCCCTTCGCCTGTAACCCCCCCGACCTGTCGACATCATTGCTGCGCATGAGAGAGAGTTGGAGAGACCGCCGCTGAACCGTGATGTGCCCTACAGCTGTCTGCGGTAGCACAAAAAGAAGAGCAGAAAGAAGTGAACGTATGCATGAACAGCCTGGAAAGTGCATGAGTATGAGCGAGTGACGGTGCTGTACAGATGACTCTGACAGCTGAGGCTGACAACAGGAAATGATGCTGATGAACTGCAGTCTGACGCTGAGTGCGTGGATACAGTGAGCTGGAGTGAGACGACTGGTCAATTAAATGTAGGGAACGCGTTTGTGAGTTTGAGTAGTTTATTGCCTATATGAAGTTTTTTTTTGGTGCTACGGTTCTTCTGTGATTTGAGTCATTCATAAAAAAACCCTTTTAACAAACTGCATTGTTAAAATATTATAGGAGCATTTTAAATTAATTTAAAAACTGAATAAATATAAATTTACACAAGTAAATAAATTGACAAGATGGGCTTAAAAATCTGTGACCGCAGATTTGGTGGGCCTACTTATGACACACATTACGGACTATAAAACTGCATTTTTGTTATTTACACTGAGATGACATCCGTATCTCTTCAAAAAATATTTCCCTTTTGAAACTTTTTTTAAGTTTGCTTTTTCAGTTAAGCAAAATGTCACACACGAAAGGCCAAAATACATTAAATGTCAGTCATTTTTAGTGATAGAAAGCAGGGTTATATAAAAGTAACGATAACAACCCTAAGCAACAAGCACCTATAACCTGGATAACTGGATTCTCCTAGGTTTTTGCTTTAGCACTACACTCTAAAAAAAAAAGGTGCTAAATAGCACCAAAACTGGTTCTTTGGTCGTAACGAGGGGGGAACCTTTTTTGGTGCTATACAGCACCTTAAAAAAATAGGTGCTATATAGTACTTTTGTCAAATGGTGCTATATAGCACCTATATTTTAAGGTGCTCATAATGTTACTTTACCCTTTCCGCAAATAAAACCGGCATAAGAGTTATGAGAGTTAGCTATAAGAACAAGTGCTTACCAGTAGTATTGGTGCTATATAGCACTTTAAACACCCCAAAGAATTACTGAAAAACTTTTATGGTGCTTTAAATGTTCTTTACACAGTAAAAGTGCTATATAGCACCCTGACCACCTTAAAGAACCACTGAAGAACCACTGAAGAACCTTTATGGTGCTTTAAAGGTTCTTTACACAGTAAAAGTGCTATATAGCACCTCAAATATTGCAAAGAACTTCTGAAGAACCACTGAAGAACCTTTTTTTTTTAGAGTGTAATCAATCAGGGTTGTTTCTCAAACAATGACGTAACTCTAGGCTGAACTACCAAAGTAAGACACATTGTTCGGGAAATAAACTATGCAGTGATAAGGGTTTCTTAAACTGTCAGAGATCCATCATTCAAACCAAGTTAGATAGGTGAAGTTAGAGGGTGAAGTAATAACTTCCATGTCTCTAAGAACAACAACAGATAATTTATATAATACAATTTTTATAATTGTTTAAAATTAATTAATAATTTATTTTGAAGAAGACACGGTTCCGCAGTAGGAAGTGCTGTCACCTCACAGCAAGAAGGTAGCTGGTTCGAGCCTCGGCTGGGTCAGTTGGAATTATTATAGGGACAAAGCCGAAAAGAAAATGAATGAATGAATAATTTTTTATTTTACTTACCATTACTCCAATATGCTTTATCGATGTAATAAACATATATAATGTTTGCTTGGTCTTTTTTCTCTTTCTTTTACGAATATTAAGATTATTCCACACTTTTTTATATACTCTTGTAAATAAGACTAATGACTTTCTAATTTCATTTACAAATCAAATATATGGCCAAACAATGACATGTAAAACACTTTAATTGTTGTCTAAAAATTTTTTTTTGGCTTCTTTTTACAAAAGAAATTTAATTATTGATTTATTATTATTATTATTATTATTATTTTACAATTTTAACATTATACTCAATAGACTGCAGAAATGTGGAATATGTACAAAACAGATAGGTCTACTTTTTAAACTGAAACCATTTCAAGCTGTAACACATTTTTGCTTGTAGATCAGAAGAGTCACTCAGGCCATGTGTGCGTTTAAAATAGAATAAATATTTGTGGAGTGCACTAAGAAGTGAGCACACTTGTCAGTCGGAAGTTACTTAAACTTGAACTGTATTAAAAATAACTTTAAATTACATACAATGTAAGAAAGACGACACTAAAAGACAGACCTAGTGATCTTGGCTGACTAGCGATGGTTTTTGGAAATGCACCCAGATCATTACTCACTTAGCTTTTTTTATAGATTCATGATAGTTTCAAATTCAGAATCACCATTGTGATTAAATACTTACTTTAAAAAAAATAAAACATTTTTATAATTCATATTTATGGTTAGATTCTCCCACAAACAAACACACACGCACAAAACAGTCCTCCCCCTTTCCAAAAAACAACAACTCCACTCTTTGTTTAACTTCCATGTCCACCATTGTCAATCTCCCCCAAATCCGATCCTTACAGGCTAAAATTGACTTCTTTTTTTTTGCCCCAAGCTTTGCCAAATCCCCCCCCCCTCCTCCTCCCCTCCCACACATTCATTCACACTCACAAACCCCAATGTGCTCTGAATGCCAGCCTACATGACCGTCATGGGCTCTCCCAGAATCTACACCCCAGCGCCAGTCAGAGTAGGGTCAGAGGTGCCAGAGGGCACAGAGCCACAGTCTGTCTGCCTCCCTCCTCCTCCTCCATCACACGTCCTTCTCCACCACCCCCCAAAAACACCACATTCCCCCCCTGTCCGGATGGCTGGATGATGAGTAAACACAGGCCCGACTCGCTGCCTCATTACAATCACAAAGGGCTGCCACACTTTTGGGTGGAGTCTGTGGCCGCAGGAGGCTCGGGGGCCTTTAAGTGACTGGCATACTTAATAGGCTTTGTGTAGGAGAAGAAAAGAGAGTGAAAGGAGAGAGAAAGAGAGCAGGCCCAGCTGTCACGGCACACTAAAAGTGGGCGATATGGCAAAAATGTAATCTCCATCTTCTTTTTTTCTCTCCCATATTAATCAATACCAAATATGTATTTAATTGGTGTTGTTAAATTATTAGTTGTGAATACCTTGAACCAAAGTAAAAGTTTGTATTTATTTTGTATGTGCGTATATTTATTGAATATACATAAATAAACTAGTGCTGGGCAAAGCACGATTAATCACATCCAAAGAAAAGTTTGTTTTTAAACAATGTATTTGTGTATTCTATACAGCATATTTATTATGCTTATGTGATAGACATACATAAAAACAAAACTATTTACACTGAAAAAAAGATTCAAAGTGTAATGTGGAGGCTGAGGCGAAGTTAGGATCCATGTGCAAGGTTTATTTTAAGGATGAGGCAAAGACATAATCGATATAACAGGCAAATAGTTGGCAACAGAAAAGCAGTCCAATTCAAGCGACATACAATGACGTGAATCCAGAAGACGTAGTAAGAGTGCAGGCAGAAGTTCAATAACACAGTGAGCAGTCCAAAACAGATCAAGAGGGCAAAGACAAAGAACATACGTGAACAAGGCAGGCAAGGTCATCAACAGGATAGCAGTCATGAAAGTCGCTTGGAACGCTTGGTAAGGCAGTGGAACTGGCAATACTTCGCACCGAAGCATGGCCTGAGCTCTTCCTTAAATATTTAGCAAACAGGAAGTGAGTGCAGAGGGAGCGGAGCTGAGAGAGTAGTCAGGCGAGGGCTCCCTCTGCTGGCGTGGCGTTACACAAAGCTGATTCCTTGGATTTGCAAAAAATCTTTTTACGTTAAGTGGCTGTAAACTATTTATTTGGGCTCAATCTAAACAAACAAATTAAGTTGAACAATATTAAATTTAAATTGTTTGTTTAAATTCAACACAAATAAATTGTTTGCAACAGTTTTGCGGACATTTTTTTTTAGTGTAGTTCGACTGATATTAAATTTTTTATATAATTTGTATATAAATAATATAAATAAAATTATATAAATAAACTTTTTGTCAAATATATGCATGATGCGATTAATCGCGCCCAGCACTAAAATAAACACATAACACACAAAAATAAACAAAAACAAAAATAGTTATATATTGATTTATCATTGGTTTTATAATAAAATATTATGTAAATACAAACTTTTATTTTGGAATACAATTTATCTCGATTGATTGATACGATTAATACAGTTTTTTTTTAAATAGTATCACAACAATGACTGAAGCCTCAGAAGTTACAGAGTTCATTAATTACAGTTTTCGTTTTCATTTTCTTGTCGACTTAGTCCCTTTATTAATCAGGGGTCATCACAACGGAATGAACCGCCAACTTATCCAGCGGATGCCCTTCCAGCTGCAACCCATCTCTGGGAAACATCGATACACACTCATTCACTCACATACACTGCAGACAATTTAGCTTACCCAATTCACCTCATGTCTTTGGTCTTGTGGGGGAAACTGGAGCACCCGGAGGGAACGCACGCAAACACAGGGAGAGCATGCAAACTGACCCAGCCGAGGCTCAAACCAGCCTTCTTGCTGTTAAGCGATTGTGCTACCCACTGTGCCACTCTGACACCCCATTAATTACACTTTTAAAGTATAATTGCGTAACAAGCAGAGATAAGACATATGGCCTTAAATGTTAACTTTAATAAAATAAATTCAAAATGAAAAGCTGTGACAAAACAATGTAAAAGAAAGTAAACGTGAGAAATGTAAACATAAAACATGCTGTAAACATGGTTTTTAACAGTCCACAGTGTCTGGTTTACGCTGAAAGAGGTTGATAAATTGTAACAATCAAAATTATACAACTAGCAAGTGCACATAATGTGTACTTCGTTTTATAAAAAAGTGAAGTTATTTTTTTATCAATTTATTTTTGCCAGGAAGATTGTTTTTGTATGTCTGTTCAGTGTCTGACTTTATGGGTTAAAAATAAACACACAGTGATTGGCTGTTGTGGCACATTTCTGCTGTGCGATTGGCTCTCAGATCAATCAATGTCAAGTAAAACTTTCCAGAGCTTATCATCATCAACATCGATTTGATCATGACTCGACATGATATCACATTATACCCTAATGCTCTCTAGATATCAGGTTGAGAGAAGTATGACACACGCTTACACTTCTGCTTTTCTCTTTTGCTGAGGTAAGCTTTTAGATGGACTGGAAAAAGAAAAGAGAGAGAGGAGCTGTGTTTGGATTAAATGATGCGTTCCTCGCTAAATGTTTGACGTTCAGTTACGCTACACATCTGAGACTGAACTAACTTTCTGGCAGAGCATGCTGAACCAAACATCTCTCAGAGGAAGAGCTTTCTTCTTCAGTAATTGTGGTTGGGAAGGAGCTTTAACAAGATCAGATGTAAAGTTTTATGTTTAGAGGCATTAGGCATCAACATTTCGGAGAGTAGCTGATTTGAAATGCTTTTGGAAATGGACGGAGTTTGTGATGTACTTAGTTACAATGTACTTTATTTTGCTAATTTGTAAGTAAGTAAGTACAGTAAGTAATATGTATTTATATAGCACATTTATCGTGTATGGCCATTGACCCAAAGCGCTTCACAGTCATGAGAAGGTCTCTCTACACCACCACCAGTGTGCAGCATCCACAGGACAACGGCGCCAGTGTGCTCACCACACACCAGCTATTGGTGGAGTGGAAAGACAGTGATAGAGCCAATTTGGTGGATGGGGATCAATGAGAGGCCATGATGGGTAAGGGTTGATGGAAGAAATTTGGCCAGGACACCAGGGCTAAACCCCTACTCTTTACAAGAAGTGCCATGGGATTTTTATTGACCACAGAGAGCCAGGACTTCGGTTTAACGTCTCGTCCGAAAGACAACGCTCAGTGAAAGTATAGTGTACCCATCACTATACTGGTGCATTAGGTCTCACACAGACCAGCTTAAGTCCACCCCCTGCTGGTCTCACTAACACCACTTCCAACAGCAACCTATTTTCCCATGTGGTCCCCCATTCAGGTACTGACCAGGCTCAGCCTTGCTTAGCTTCAGTAATAACCGTTCTTGGGCTGCAGGGTGATATAGCTGTGGCTGTAATTTGTTATTGGTACAAATATAATTAATATATACTAATTTAACATTGTTTGTTTGTTTTTTTGCATTCAGCTTATCATTTACAAGAATATTTGTATACAGATTACACCAAGCACCATTTAAAAATAACAAATGAGCAATTTTTTTAACATAATATATATATGCATTAAATATTATATACAGTACATTTTATTTTAATGATTTAATACTTCATTTAATTTGAAATAGTTCAGTGCTATGGACTTAAACGTCACAGATGTTTAGAGATATTTAGGATTTATTATTTTATTTGATGCATATATTTGTGTAAATAAATAGTTCTATAGTTGTCATAGATTTTTTAATTTACTTTTCATTTTAGTTTTGGTGATTTTATTATATTTTTGGTAATTTTATTTTTAAGTAACACCTTTAACCAAAGAACTAAATCTTTTTTTTTTTTGCATATGAATTGTTACTCAAAACCTTTACTTAAAACTAAAACTATGAAAGACTAATAACGTTTGAAAATATAAATGTATCAGCATAAAATACACAGTACTTTATGTAATTTTTTTACTTTTATTTTTTTACATTGTATAGGTTCATTGCCATTTTCTTTTTTTATTTATTTATTTTTACATATTTTGGCTTATTTCATAGTCTTGGTATAGCCTAATTTTGTTCGTAATTAAGTATGAAATCATTATATTTTTTATTTATTTATTTAGGAACCATAACCCACTGGAGTGAGTACTAATAAAAGTTCACAGAAGCTTCAAATATAGACAGACATCGTGACAGATGAGGCTCAGAGACTCAGACAGTCAGAGTCGGGCCATACTGAGGTGTTCATATGTCGGGACACAATAGTCTGTGTTTGTGAGCTGCTGCACAAAGCAGGTGGTGAAAGGCAGAAATGTGTGCTGTTGTTTGTTAATCTGCGTGATTGTGGTGGGCCGCTGTTAAGCCCTGCTAAATCAGCTTAGCACATGTCCTGCCGTGGAGGAGGCTTGTTTTAAAGACCCCCCTCCCAAAACAGCCATCCTTTATGAGTCCAGACATCGAATCAAAGATTATTCTCTGTGGAGGACACTGCACTCCCGACATCAACATACGCCACACACACTCTCTCCCATGTTTAAAGAATATTAATAACGAGAGTTACATTTATTCAAATTTCTAAATGAGTAAATTAAATTAAATGTTGAGAAGATTTAATTTCAAATGTGTATATTTTTATTTAATTCTTTAAACTTGTTTCTTTGTTTTTAAATAAAAATGTTTTGCATTTTTTTTTACTTTTATTTTTATTTATTTATTTATTTATTTTTTTTAATATTTATGATTCCACAAATATGGTTCATCTTTGAAATTTATGATGACCAAGAATGCCATTGAAGATACTGAACTTAAAGGAACAGCTCACCCAAAAATCAAAATTCTGTCATATTTTACTCACCTTTCACTTGTTCCAAGTGTGTATGGAGTGTAATTAAGAGAGAATAATTTTGGGGGGTAAAATATCCTTATTTAAACGTTATTTGTTTTGTTTTGTGGTGCCACGGTGACGTAGTGGGTAGCACGTTCGTCTCACAGCAAGAAGGTCGCTGGTTAGAGCCTCGGCTGGGTTTGCATGTGCTCCCTATGGTCACGTGGGTTTCCTCCAGGTACTCCGGTTTCCCCCACAATTCCAAAGACATGTTGTAAAGGTGGATTGGGTAGGTTAAATTGTCCATAGTGAACGAGTGTGTATGGATGTTTCCCAGAAATGGGTTGCGGCTGGAAGGGCATCCGCTGTGTAAAACAAATGCTCGATAAGTTGGCGGTTCATTTTGCTGTGGTGACCCCAGATTAATAAAGGGACTAAGCCGAAAAGAAAATGAATATATGAATGTTTTGTTTTGTTTTGCTTTTTATTTATTTTAATTTAATATATTTAATGTTTTCTTTTTTCTAGTTAAACCATTATATTTTGAAGTTTGCTAGTTTCTGGCACCCATTGATTGGAAGAAAAATACCATGGAAATCAATGGGTTCCAGCAACCAGCATTTTTCAAAATATCTTCCTTTTTGTTCAACAGAAGAAAGAAACTCCAATATGATTAGAACAAGTGAAGGGAGAATAAATGATGTCAGAATTTTCATTTTTTGGTTAAACTACCCCATTAAGCACACAAAACTAAAACTGAGAGAGACTTTTGAGGTGTTATAAACCCCCTTCTAAAATCATAAAGCGGTAAATCCTCTGAAACACAACTCACTCTCATCGTCAGGAAGACCCCTTAAACCCCCCGCCTCTCTCCTCCAGACGGGACAGAGGAAGAATGAAGAGCGAAAGTGTGAGTGAAGGGCCACCTGGAGCAGGGGGCCTGTAGTGCTCTATTGTGCAGTAATGACGAACACAGCCCAACACGACTCAACTGATGGCGGAAAGCATCTGTATGCAAATGTCATTATGGTATAGAGATGTTTGGAGAGCCCACATGGAGGAGAAAGACGGAAAGATCTACAGAAACACTCCAGTGACGGATGATGCTGCTCACAATCTAAATCCATCAGGAAAATAAGACACTTCACTTAAAAGGCCTCATACGCCATCATATTAGCAGACTTCTGAAAATGTTCTGCAACAATATCCCACCATAATGAAGCTGCTTTAGGAAACGCAATTTATCTTTGAGAAACTGCCTCAAAGAAAGAGATGCTGAACTTTATATAAGATTAGGTATGAGACTATAAACTCCTGAAATAAAGCATCGTTCTGTGACACATTCACTTCATTTGATTTCTTAGGAATAGTAAAAAGCAACGGGCTTGCTTCATATTGGGAACCAAGAAGCAATTATATTTTTAAACCCGCACTACTGATTCAGTGATGACGCTTTTAGTAGCTTTTTAGAAGTGTTGTCAATTTTTTTTAGCTAAATTAAAAATAATTATTAGAGACCATTTCAATTTGGCCCATGAACATTTCCTGCTTGTTATCAAACTATTTCAGAACTGTAACAAGAGACAATTCAACCATAACTTCATGTTAAAACAGCTATCATAACATTATTTATCAATATGTGGACATTATTTATCAATCATTTTGGACTCTCAGAAGCTTTAGAAATAAAAAATGTAAAACAGGAAATACGCTGCGACCATTGTTTTTGTTTACATCCCTCAAAATGGTCTATAACAGAGATGCCCAAACTAGGGCCCGTGGGCCAAAGCTGGCCCTTTGTATCCTCTGATTTGGCCCACTAAATGATTGGGAAAGGTTGGGGAATACCTTTAACAGAGATTCTTATTTCTGTTTTAATGTAACCTTTTGTTTGTTTGTTTTATTGTCGAGCTATAAAAAAGTAAACTGTAATTAAATGTTTCAATTAAGTGAAGTTTATTTTATTAACTAATTTCGAGAGGGGGCACCACGGTGGCCGAGTGGTTAGCACGTTCGCCTCACAGCAAGAAGGTCGCTGGTTCGATCCCCGGCTGGGCCAGTTGGCATTTCTGTGTGGAGTTTGCATGTTCTCCCCGTGGTTGCGTGGGTTTCCTCCGGGTGCTCCGGTTTCCCCCACAGTCCAAAGACATGCGGTACAGGTGAATTGGGTAAGCTAAATTGTCCATAGTGTATGTGTGTGAATGTGTATGTATGGATGTGTTTCCCAGAGATGGGTTGTGGCTGGAAGGGCATCCGCTGCGTGAAACAAATGCCGGATAAGTTGGCGGTTCATTCCGCTGTGGCGACCCCGGATTAATAAAGGGACTAAGCCGAAAAGAAAATGAATGAATGAATTTCGAGAGGAGCACGGGCTTACTATTGATAGCAGCTGGTCCTCATTAGCTAATGCATGATTCCCCAATCAGATGACTCCTAAATTACTATAAATAACTAGAGTAACTTACCTTAGCCATCTTCGTCTTGAAGAACTCCCCCTTCTACCCCAACTCCTCCCCTTTCCTTATCAGGGCAGCACGGAGGCCCAGTGGTTAGCACCATTGCCTCACAGCAAGAATGTCACTGGCTCAGATACTACCTGGCCAAGTCGGCATTTCTGTGTGGAGTTTGCATGTTCTCCCTGTGTTTGCATGGGTTTTCCCCGGGCACTCCGGTTTCCTCCCACAGACCAAAAACATGTAACATAAGTAAATTGACTTAACTAAATCGGCATCATAGATAAGCGTAGAATTCAGCATTCACTCCCCAGAGCCCTTCATAATCTAAATTAGCAACGGGGGGAGCCCCGGGCTCGAGGATCCCACAAGCTCAGGGCTCTCTCCCGGGACAGAATGCCAAACACACTTTATACTCAATCATCGGCAACTCTTGAAATGTTGTAAATGAATCTGTTTTTTTTTTAAATGTACATACTGTCACTTAACGAATAGGGGACAAAGCAGAAGATGAAGTGCAAATCAAGGCAAAGGCAGGGTCAGCATGACTAGTGTATTTGGCATTGAACTCCATTGTTTTATGAACATGATTGTTTTATGATTTTTTTTATAGTTTTATTGTAATTGTTTGTTAAAATAATTTTTTTTAAATTGAATGCATTAGTAAAGACAATTGAAGTAATTATTTCTATTTATTTTTAAATATTATGAAATAAATGACCTATGGCAACCTTAATGTAATACAGTATGCGATGTTTGCTTTCAGCCCACAGCTCTCAATCAAGCTTGGATTTTGGCCCTTCATAAGAAAAGGTTTGGGCACCCCTGGTCTATAATGAGTCAGTTCTTTCTAGCATGACGAGTGTAATAAAAAAAAAAAAAAAAAATATATATATATATATATATATATATATATATATATATATAATAAATACATAAAGAGGGCGCCACAGTGTGCTAACCAGCACATTCGCCTCACAGCAAGAAGGTCGCTGGTTCGAGCCCCGGCTGGGTCAGGTGGCATTTCTGTGTGGAGTTTGCATGTTCTACCCGTGGTTGCGTGGGTTTCCTCCGGGTGCTCCGGTTTCCCCCACAAGTCCAAAGACATGTGGCATAGGTGAATTGGGTAGGCTAAATTGTCCGTATAGTGTATGAGTGTGAATGTGTGTGTGTGGATGTTTCCTAGGGATGGGTTGTGGCTGGAAGGGCATCCACTGCGTAAAAATATGCTGGATAAGTTGGCGGTTGATTCCGCTGTGGCCACCCTGGATTAATAAAGGGACTAAGCCGACAAGAAAATGAATGAATGATAAATACATAAAGAAAGAAAGAAATATTGTTGCTGCTTGTTTAAAATGATCTGAAACACTAGAATTCTTGTTATTCTTTGGACAGTTTATTTATTGTTTGTTTAATACACTTACGTTTGTAAAAAAAAATAAAAAGTAAGTAATAACTTAATCATTATTTTTTTTAGGGGTTTTTCACCTTTAATTGAGACAGGACAGTTGAGGTTACAGACAAGAAAGTATTGGGAGCAGAGAGAGGGAAAGGGTCGGCAAAGGACCTCAAGCCAGGAATTGAACTCAGGTTGTCATGATCATGCTGCTTTAGGTCAGCATGCTTGACCACTAGGCTATTGGCACCAACAACTTAACTATTTTGTGTTGGGACAACTGGGATGAATTGGGTGGTGGATATGTAGTTCCCAGCGTGATATGCATGAGAATGAGATTGCATTAATAAGGGGAAAATTAATAGATAAAAATAAAATTTAAAAATATTTGGTGTCTTAAGTTAATAAAAGCACTTGTTAGAGTTTAATGTCCACTTAGTTTAAAGATTTAGAAGAGTTTCATGTAAGGCTTTGAGTTTTGAGTTAACCAATTTACAGAAGAATAGCACTCATACTTTGGGTGTTGGCAGCTTCATTAACAATATTGTTTGCTACCTCACTCAATGAGGCACTGTGCTAATGCCAGTTCTGAGATCAGTCTTAGTCAACTGTAGGCATTATTAAAATAGTTGCAGGTTACAATAAATGACTACAATGCAATAAATTACTACAAAAAGGGTCTCAAACTCAACAGATTAAAAATATGCTTGACTGCCTTTTTTCCATTTTGAAAATACAGATATTATTTTGGTAAGCCACTATGCCATTATTTATTTTCACTGCGCACTGCGTGCAAGACAATAAACACCAACCAATGAGAGTGATTGTAAGAATAAGAAAGATGATTGGTTGAAAATATTGTTCAGAACCAATAGTCAAACACGACTCGCTTTATTTTGGGCATACCGTCATGCGTGCGCACACACATACACTCCACACAGCCTTCGCTTCTCTCTCTCTCTCTCACACACACACACACGCAGGTATTCAGCACACAAAAGTTAATTCAAAATCAATTAAAATAAATACCGGAAGGCAAAACGCCAATATCTGACATTTCCCAAAACAGGATCCGACAAGATCCAGCTCAAATTAAGCAGTTATTTATATACATTTATCTCTGTATAATGTCCCACTTTGCAGCAGCTTTTTTTGAAGTGTTGTGAATGAAGCGCGCTGGGACGAATGTCCGCGTGTGCCCAATAGAAACAAGGCAGCCAGCTGGCACGGAAGAAAACACTCGCTGCTGTAACTTTCCCTCATTGAGAAATGTTTCTCTTATACGTCAAGCTGATGTCCCGTCTCTGAGAGCCATATGCCCCACTGTAATTGGTAGGTTCACTCAGCTCCGCACACAAGACTGTAAAGTGCCAAAAATATTAAACTTGCGGACCGCACTGACATTAAACTTTCAAATTAAGGCAGGGGCCACAAACTATCGTCCCGTGGGAGGTTGAGACCCCTGAACTACAACAAATAAGAGAAATTCTGGGTAGAATTCTGGTCATTCAAATGAAAATTATTTGACATAACTGATTGAAAATGAATTTTGCTTGGGAGTTATTTACGCAAAATAATAAAAAAAAAGCTAAACTGAAATAAGATGAAATAACTGAATTAAAATTAGTTGAAATATCTCAATTCAATTTTGTTTTTATTAATTATGTTTGTTGGGGTGTTCTTTTGTTCCTTTTCACGCTACTGCTGAACGCTTACCTCCATATGGACAGCTTTTCCAGTGCAATCACTTTGCTTGGTAGCTTACCACATTGAACTTAGTTCCAGAAACCAGATAAAAAATAGGATTGTGAAAATGTGGTAAAAGCATGCATGATGCGTTTTTCTCTTCTAGTTTGCTTTTGTGAACACTAATGGTTGGGTTAAGAAAAGAAGGTGGATGGATCAGTCCATAGCATGCTGATACATTATACACAGCAAGTACTGTAGCCTGACTTCTCATTGACACGTGCATATGATAAGCAAAGATGAACTAGTAACGTATGTTAGATTCGCAGAAATTTACACAATAGCCTCTGGTGGAATGTAGATCTAGATGTAGTCCTGGCCATGTATTTTATGGTTCCCAAAAATGTAGCCCTGGGCACGTATCTCCAATGAGTCTGGGTTGCTTTTATGCAGAAATGATATTAATGAAACATTTATTTAAATTTTTTTTTGAAGATAAAAAACAGAGAGCACAACCAGTTTAGTTTGATTACAAAACAAAAGACTTTTAAATGAGATTAACACTGTAGTATGTTTCATTTTCCTTCTGCTTAGTCCCTCATTTATCAGGGGTCGCCTTGACTATTCCAGCATTTGTTTTATGCAACGGATACGCTTTCAGCCGCAACTCAGTACTTGGGAACACCCATACACACTAGGATTCATACACTACGGCCAATTTAGTTCATCCAACATACAAACTCCACACAGAAATGCCAACTGGCCCAGGCGGGACATAAACCAGTGACCTTCACAGTGAGGCTGATTTTGGTAAATCAAACACCAGTGTGATCACTGTAGTCCAATTTCCGAAAGAATCCTTCTAACGAATCACTTCTTTTCAGTTAATCAAACACAGTGTCATCCAATTCCTAAAACGATTCTAATTAAGCACCTAATTTTGGTAAATCCGAAACATACAACATGGCCATAGTCTGATTGCCAAACAAATGACTTATAATGACTGATAAATCAGTTCTAAACTATGGAACTTAATTCAGAGAAATTGCTGTAGTTCATATGACGAGCACAGAGCACAACCTGTGTAGTTTGATGAACAAAGCTGCTAATGAGTCACTGATTTTTAGTGAGTCAAACACCTACAGCGTGATCACTGTAGTCTGATGTTTGAAACAATGATTCTAATGAATCAATGCAAACGCCTACAGTGCAATCACCATAGTCCAATTTTTTAAAGAATCATTCCAATTAATTGCTTTTTCCTCAGTGAATCAAGCACAGCGTGATCCTGTAGTCTGATTTCTGAATGAATCATTCTAATGAATCACTTCTTTTTTTAATGAATCAAACACAGCATGATCCTGTAGTCCAATTTCTGAAAGTATGATTCTAACGAATCAATTATTTTGATGAATCAGAAACATGCAATGTGACCAGTGTTGTCTGATTCCCAAGCAAATCAGTTATAAACTGTGCAACTTCATTCAGTGTAGTTGCTGTTGTCCATATGACAACAATGAACTCAAATTTATCAGTAGTACTTTGAAATAGACTTTTTTTTTTAAACAAATAACTCTATTTAAGCGCCTTATAGTGGAGTAGTGGGTAGCACGATCGCCTCACAGCAAGAAAGTTGCTGGTTCGAGCCTTAGCTGGGTCAGTTGGCATTTCTGTGTGGAGTTTGCATGTTCTCCCCTTGTTGGCGTGGGATTCCTCTGGGTGCTACGGTTTCAGTCCAAAGACATGCGCTATAGGTGAATGGGGTATGCTAAATTGGCCCCTATGTATGTGTGTGAATTAATGTGTATGGATATTTCCCAGTAATGGGTTGCAGCTGGAAGGACATCCGTTGCATAAAACATGTGCTAGATAAGTTGGCGGTTCATTCCGCTGTGGCGACACTGGATTAATAAAGAGACTAAGCCAAGAAGAAAATGAATGAATGACTCTATTTAAATATGATTTTTAAGTTAATCATAGACAAAGAGCATAACCAGTGACACTAATGAGTCTGTTACTTTGAGTGAATCAAACACTTACTGCGCGATCACTGTATTTTGATTTCTGAAACAATGATTCTAATCAACCAATTCTTTTTGGTGAATCAAACACCTAAAGTGCAATCATTATAGTCAAATTTTTGAAAGAATAATTCAGAAGATTTTTATTTATTTTTTTATCATTGAATCATCCACAGTATGATCCTGTATTCTGATTTCCGAAAGAATCATTTCAATGAATCACTTCTTTGCAGTGAATCAAACACAACGTGATCCTTGTAGTTCAATTTCTGAAAAAATGATTGTAATGAATCAATTATTTTTGGTAAATCGAAAGATATAATATGTGGCCAGGGTCATCTAATTCCTGAACAAATGGCTCAGTTCAAAATAAATCGATTCAAAACTGTGAAACTTCTTCCAATAGCTACATTTCCATCCACCTATTTTTATTTGCATTTTGGATATGCGCATAAAAAACAGTTGATGGAAACGCCATGATGCGCATAAATTTTGAAAATGCGCATAAAAAAATGTATGCGCATAACTGAGTAGGATAAACTTTTTATTCGATAAGAAAAGAAAAAAGGAAAAAAAGGTCATGTGATTTTGTTATAAGAGATCATGTGATGATAAGAATGTGTGTAAGTGGACAAATCAGCAGGCTGAGCACATCGTAAAACATCTGAAAAGTTGTTTTGGTTATTCTGGAGAATGTTGGGGAAAAACAGCCACTGCCTTACATAGTAAATATATTATTTCTGAAAGCAAGACAATATGTTTTGCTTGTCTAGAAAATGCTTTTTGATTTATGAACACTGTTAATAATATCCTGCAAAATTTACATTAACTTACTGGCAGCAGTTCGCCAGCAACTTTACTGTAAATGACTAGCTATGTTTCCATCTAGCTTATTCGCATTTTGGACATGTGCATAAAAAAAACGGTTAATGGAAATGCCATGATGCGCATACATTTTGAAAATGCGCATAAAAATGTATGCACATAACTGAGTAGGATAAACATTTTACTCGATGGTCATTCTAAAGTGCCTTACCATTTAAGTAGTTGTGTTATTATATTATTAATGACCTCCAGAATCAAGAGCGTCTGTGCTTCGCGTCTGAAACCTTCAAACGCCACCGCGCGTTCACTGCGAGTCAGGATTGCCTTCTGAGGCACAAGTCATTTATTAAATGAAGAAAAAGATTGACGCAGGTTTTCCTACTGCAGCAAATTACGTTTTCACTGTTGATATTTGGCGCCAGTTAATCAGAAAGTGACGATTTTGGATGGAACACTGCTTTATTCGCACTGCACACTTGCTGGATGGAAACGCTGCTTTATTCGCACGTCTTTTATGCGATAATCCAGTTTTGCGCATAAAGTTCATTCGCATTTTTGGATGGAAACATAGCTATTGTAGTTGTTGTTGTTCATTTTGTCAATAGTACTTAAATAAATTCATTAATTTAATGCAGTACTCACTGTAAGTACAGACATATAAGCAATTTATACAGAAATTCATTCTGCTTGTTTCTCATGAATGAACCCTAACGAGGCCTGTTTTTTTTTGTTGTTATTGTGTAATTTTGCATACGAGTCTATGCAAATTATCCCACCTACGCAAGTAAACTCTGAAATCAAATCAACAGAATTCCTTTATGACTCCACTAATCTCCACCAACGTAATTAGATTTTTCTACACAATGAAAAAATGTGAGGCAACCAATACTTTTGCCACTAATTCAAGCAATGATATTTTTCCACAAATGCTAATAACTCGCAGCAGCTTTTAACTCTTCATACGAGAAGGATTTGTATGGAGTGAGTCATTACCTAACAGCTTTTTTTTCCCCATCAGCTACAGCTATTTAATGACAGGTAGCCGAAAGATGCTTTTTTCTACCTCATCCAAGGAAAAAGAAAGTAGCCGTATGCAATAAAAGCGCTGACGTGAATAGTTTCACACACACTTCTAATGAAATCCTTTAGTGAGATGTATTTCCACAGAGAATGATGGAGAGAGAAAGACAGCGGTGGGTTTTTATGTGCTACTCTCACTTAATGTACTCAGTAGCAGTGCCTGATGGGTAATTACAATAGTCACAACACAGATGGGGGGCAGTGTCACCATGGCCTCAAGCATGCCGGCAAACACACACACAGATGAATAAGCGCTGACACACTCCTGAATGCCTATTTCGCCTTAACAAACGGCCGACATCATTAAAATCTACACTTGGAAAACACATCTTGTCCTGTTCCTGCCCTCCATTAACATAGTCTGACTCTTTATACGTGCGTTTTCTCCTCACATTTAGCCTTTGTTCAGATCTAGCTCGAAATAACCTCTTGTTTCTCGTTTTTGGACAGCGGATGCAGGTATTGCATGACGGGTTTGCCCTCTTTCTCTTTTTCTATCCTTCTCTTCAAAGGAGCTTTTGTCCAGGTTAAGGTCTTAAGACTGAAGTAGAAATAGCAAAACTTGTAAATAATTCATGGAGGCCTGTAATGAAGCACAGTGCCAGCCCAGAGTCCTGATCTAAACCTGATTGAAAGTCTCTAGTAAATGCTTGGTGGCAAAGTTATGGCTAAGGTTGCAATTACATTGCGTGTGTTTTCATTTTAAAAGGCACATCTTCTGTCGATCCTGTATTTAATTTAATGTTTTTTTAACTCTTTAACATTTATTGGAAAAAACGTGGTGTTACTGGTGGTTATTACAAGACTTTTGTTATTTTAACTTTTATTAAAAATTTTGTTCATCAGTGTCAATTAAGTTACCAGTTCCTTGCATGATAAAACCGTTAATGCTGCAATGAATCGTTTTATTGGGAACACTAGGGGATTAATGGTACATGTATTCATCTCAACCTGCAACGTTTGAGCAATTAAAATTAATAAGTCAACAGTGAGTAAATTGTAAAACATTTTCATTTTTGGGTGAACTATCTCTTTAGTATTTTAAATAGTTTATATTATAATATAATATAATAATATTATACATTATATTATATATATTATAATAATATAATATTTTTTTTTCCAATAGATGGGTTGCAGCTGGAAGGGCATCCACTGTGTAAAACATGTGCTAGATAAGTTGGCGGTTCATTCCGCTGTGGTGACCCTGGATTAATAAAGGGACTAAGACGAAAATAAAATGAATTAATAATTATTATTGATCTCAGTGCTGCATTTGACACTGTCGATCATAGCATACTTCTAGATAGACTGGGTTGGGCTGTCTGGGACGGTGCTCAAATGGTTCAGATTGTACCTTGAAGGGAGAGGTTGCTATGTCAGTATAGGTGACCATAGGTCGAGGTGGACACCAATGACACAAGGAGTCCCACAAGGCTCAATTCTAGGACCTCTCCTGTTCAACCTTTATAAGCTCCCTCTGAGCCAAATAATGAGAAAAAACCAAATCTCCAACCACAGCTGCTGATGACACTCAGATCTACATAGCCTTACTACCTAATGACTACAGCCCCATTGACACCCTTTGCCAATGCATTGATGAAATTGGATGGACAATTGGATGTGCCAAAACTTTCTTCAGTTAAACAAACAGAAAACTGAAGTCATTGCATTTGGGAACAGAGATGAGTTTCTCAAGGTGAATGTGTACCTTGGCTCTAAGGGTCATACAACAAAAAAAAAAGGTCAAGAATCTTGGTTTGACTCTGGAGTCAGATCTGAGTTTCAACAGTCATGTCAAAGCAGTCACTAAATCAGCATACTATCATATCAAAAACATTGCAAGAATTAGATGCTTTGTTTTCAACGAAGACTTAGAGAAACTTGTAATGCTTTTATCAGCAGCAGGGTGGATTACTGTAACGGCCTCCTCACTGGCCTTCCCAAGAAGACAATCAGACAGTTGCAGCTCATTCAGAATGCTGCGGCCAGGATTCTGACCAGATCCAAGAAATCAGAGCACATCACACTTGTCCTCAGGTCTTTACACTGGTTCCCAGTTACATTCATAGAATAGAATAGATTTTAAAGTATTATTACTTGTCTATAAATCAGTAAATGGCCTAGGACCTACATAACATCACTGCATTGTACACTGTGGCTTTTTTTTTTTTTTTTTTTTACAAAGCTCATGATCCCAAAATCATTCAGAATGCAAATAGAACCTTATAATTCCAAGGTGACAAATTATGGATGCAACAATTATAGATTTTGATTGTACGATTATAGTCTGAAGAATAATCATGATTTCACAGTTATTATGTCTAATGTAAATTTAAGCTTTATATTAGGTAAGTATTTAAATGAACTGTTGTTATCATTTGTTCATGCATACATAATCATTTTAATAATTTGTAATAACTCGTCTCACATATCGTTTGTTTAAACGATAAAGCCACGCACAACTCTCACTGCTACAGCATGAGATGTTTTCTACTCAGTGCGTTTGGAAGGCATATTGGCATATATTTTAATATTGGAAATAACAAACTTTTATACGAGAAGCACGCAATATGTGAATGGCCCGCTGCTATAGTTAATCCAGTGTGCATGCATATTAGCCTTGGTGTAGCTATATGCTCAGAACTTTAAACTAGCGTATGGTGCTTTAGGTGGCATAACTTTGTTTAGTTGCAGCAGTTTCATTCCTTGGAACAGAAACGCGGCATTAAGAAGCCTTTAAACTTAAGTATCCAAATGTTTTCGGCTGCTGCTTGCGCCACTCACTCGCTTAATGTCAGGTGACTCACGCCACAAGCTCATGTTGTATTGAACAGATGCACGTCACTTCATACTATAGCAGTTTTCGACAGAACTAAATTTATTTTTGATGTCTTGGTCACACTATTTAGAGGGCCAGAACAAATTGCCCGCAAGTTCGGCCCGCGGGCAGCCAACTGAATAGCCCTGCTCTATGGTTTCGCTACATGTAGAGAGCGTCAAATCAGCTTCCGGCATTTGTCGCAAATTACGTGACATCAACTGGACAGAGGAGTTTGCCCGGATGCTCCCAGCCCGATTTAATAGAGGATATATATTTTAGATATATTTATTCTTTTTTGGAGTTAAATACTTTGGACAACGTTTGAACAAATTTAAGACCTTGTAAAACGAGATTTAGACTTTTGAATACTTTTCAAGGGCCTTAGCTGTCTCATAATTGATTTATCAACTTTTTATAATTTTTAAGACCCTGCGGACACCCTGATTACAGATATGCTAACTGAATACAAACCCAACAGATCTCTCCAATCTTTAGGGTCATATAAACTAGAAATTGTCACGGTTGTAGGTGTGTGCGCACTCCTGAGTGTCTGCGTGGTCACATGGTTTTGTTTTGTTTTGGTATTCCTCGTGTGTCTGTTACGTCAGTGTGATGTCACGTGCTATGTAGAGCTCTGCTGTCCTGATAAGTTTGCCAGCTGCAACTCGTTATCGCGACTATATCTGGACAGCGCGTCTCTTGTCTTGTGTCAGTTCGTTGTCGTTCGTGCCTTTGTTCTCTGACTCTGCTCTGGTCTGGTGAGGAGTACTTCAGTGACCGTGATCGGTATTTCTACTCCTACCTGCGTCTTCCTGCCCCGTGAGACGGTAGTTATTTGTCTGTTCCTGAGCGCACTCTTTGTGTTGCTAGCGTATGCTTGATTTATTGACTTTGTCAAATAAACTAATTGTACTTGCACTTGGATCCTCTAGTATTTTGGCACCCGTTACATAAATTCAGAGGGTTCAGTCAAAGCAGGGTGAATCTGCTTTCAGCTACTACGCCCCCCGCTACTGGAATCAGCTTCCAGAATGTATCAGATGTGGTCCAACATTAGGCACATTCAAATCAAGACTGAAAACATCTGATCCGACAGATCGCACTATTGTGTCTTTCTTTTCTTTTTCTTTTTCCTTTTTTTTTAACACATTTTAATCTGTTTTATCTGTTTTTTAATCCTTTTTATTATTTGTTTTTATTTTCTTATACTTTTATTTTATTCCTGTTTATGTAAAGCACTTTGGATTGCCACTGTGTATGAAATTAAGATAATAGTAATTAGTTTGACAGCACTAATAAAGATTATATACAGACCTATATGTATATAAAAAAGTTAATGTGCAATACAAAAATTAGATACAACCAACACAAATCCAGGAGAATATAAATACCGCACCCTGCCATGTAATCACAGCAATGAAATCTCTGTCTTGTTTTGTAATAATCCAAGTCTTTATTGGTGTTTCAGCAGAGTAAACAACTGTAACGTGAACATCGAGATGCGCAGCAGTGGTGAATGTTTGTTGATGGTCAGTTCAGCGACAAAACAAAAAAGAAATGTAATCCTTGTTGTGACAAAACTATACGGTTATTATTGTGGAGCTCTTTTTCCCCTTATAAAAATGAATAATAATATAGACATAATATATCAGTCCACACTTTTGTATGCCTCATCTGTTATATTATGTCTAGAAAATATCCACACAGGGAAAATTTATAGTAATTTATAATAAACATATTAATGAACCACATAGTAAAGTGCATAATGCGTACAACTCTTTGTTAACGAATACTACAGAATACTGTAGCATAGCATAAACTGTAATAAATAATGTGAGTGTAAACTGTGGTGCATTTTGATTAGCATGGAAAACTGAAGCCTATTGAACAATTTGTTTATTACTACAGTTGTGTCGTACCACAGCAACAATATAATTACTACAACAGTTTAATTCAAGTAATTATCTATAATATGCTTCCAAACACTAAAGTATTTACTATTTTTCATGTAACGTAATAGCTTATACAGTATATACTTTCTCGATGACAGGCAAATATATTTTAGTTCAGTAGAAATCTGGGCCCTCTTCATTATGTAAGGATCACGCCCAACATATGTGGTTATTTTCTATTTTTATCGACTTTGAAATATAGTATAAATCGCAAAAATACGGCCTTTCCTCTTTGTCTCCCATTCAGTTTTTTACTGTACTTCCTACCCTCCGTCTGAATTCCCGCCTGTCAACAGAACCACACGATTGAAAACAACCTTTTGTTTGCAACTAAATGACATTGAATACATTATGGATTAACTGAAAATGTTGTCATTTTATTAGGCTATTGCTGTACAGTTCTTGGGTGCCACATTGGCGTAGTGAGTAGCACGTTCGCCTCACAGCAAGAAGGTTGCTGGTTCGAGCCTCGGCTGGGTCAGTTGGCATTTCTGTGTGGAGTTTGCATGTTCTCCCCGTGGTAGCGTGGGTTTCCTCTGGGTGCTCCGGTCTCCCCACAAGTCCAAAGATATGCAGTACAGGTGAATTGGGTAAGCTAAATTGTCCGTAGTGTATGAGTGTGAATGAGAATGTATGGATGTTTCCCAGAGATGGGTTGCGGCTGGAAGGGCATCCGCTGCGTAAAACAAATGCTGGATAAGTTGGCGGATCATTCCGCAGTGGCGACCCCGGATAATTAAAGGGACTAAGCCGACAAGAAAATGAATGAATGTACAGTTCTTTGTGAAATTAATAATAAGCTATACACAAATATTAATTAATTAATAATACACAGTGCAGCTGGCTGCAGCAGCTGGTTTAGTCCAAAAAATGTGCTGTACTTTTTGCCTTTGGCTCTGTAGATCATCATCTCACCACAAACAAACCGCTCCAGTGCTCGTTTGAAGACACAAGAAGACCACCTCTTCAAGCAGGCTTCGATACACTTGTTTGGTCCACCTTTGGTGCGCACTCGAGTGTGATTGCTGCATTCACACCTGTCCAAACAAACCACACCAACAGGACAACAAACAGTTGTGTGATTCAGCCGTACTAAATGAGGCGGGAGGGAAAGCACCCATAGTTTTCTCAACAACTTCAATCCAGTTAAGCTTAAAGGTCCCATGAAGGGCTTTGTAATGTGCCTTTTTGTATGACATAATATTTCAACTGAAGCATGAAGACAGGGAGAGACATAATGCCTCATTCACACTAGCAGCGACTTTGTAGCTGCCTGATGCTCTGGGTGGCGATCTGCTGCAAACGCAGGTCTGTGTTGGTCTACAGCATGGAGAATACAACCGGCCTCTGAGCGAGCTGAGAGAGGATCATGTGAGATCTACTAGGGCTCCTATTGGCTGTTGCTCAAGAAAGTCGCTCATCATTAACATAAAGTTGAAGGACTCTCAACTTTGTAACGTCGCTCGACACGCCCACCTGGTCGCCAATGGTCACTGTCTTTCGCATAGACAAAGGTGGCCGGAAGTCGCTCACTCTCCTCTAAAATGAAGTCACTTATCGCTTTGCCGCTGCGAGCCACTCGTAGTGTGAAGCAGGCTTAAAGTAACCAAAAACCAAAAAACTTTTCTGTTTTTATCACAGCTCTGCCAGTAATGCTGAGTTCAGCCTGCATGATTTTCAAAGTAGTCTTGTCATAGATGTGTTCACACTGCATGACTATCTGGGCTAGCGTTTTGACGCTGCTTTTTTTACACTGCTATATGGATCGGTTTCACACTGCATGACTTCAAAATAGGAAGAATCGCCAACAACTTTGTCCAACATACATCTAACACTCAAAAACACGTAGTATATCTTTTGTTATTAACTACATAATGAGAAAGAAGCCTTTAATGGGGTAGAAAATGCATATTTGCTCACCTGGCTTTGAAGAGAATTAGCAATTTCTCCTCGACTTTTTTATTTTTTGACCGGGTTGGGTTGTGATATTGCTCACATGACACATCTAATAGAATAGGCTCATGCCAAATTTACACTAATTTTCCCTCCTTTTCTTGGGTTCGAATAAACTGAAAATGAGCACTTTTAATTTCTCCCTCAACCTCCCACTGGCCTGCAGGTACCCACATTAGTGAATGCTGCTCTCTCATTGACTGTAGGCAGTCGCCGATGTTATTTTCAGTCAGAACACATTTCACACGGCATGATTTGAATCGCTGACAGCTCCAGATATTTAGCACGCCAAATATCTCCCGGGCATCGGTGACTCATCAGCGATTCTCTCAGATTGCGTCTTTAATAGTTAATATTGTGTGATTGTCACTCGAGTGAACGAGCACCGATTTGCCTGTGATTTCAGGCATTTGCCGGTGATTTCTCCAAACCTGTCGGCGAGTCAAAATCGGGGCTAAAATCATACAGTCTGAACTCGGCATGGTTGAGCTTAAGCACATGAAATGAAAAACAAATGTGTGACAAAAGTGACAAACTGCAAGCTTTGGACGTTTATATCATCAATGTTGTCTCTGTTTTGAAGCGCACTAGCTTTTAGATATTTTTAAGATTAGCATACTGGTACTAACATCTAAAAAACTTTCAATGGGACTTCAGCCCAAAATATTAATTGGGCTAACTAATGGGTGCAATTATATGTATACTTATTAATCTAAAAATTGAAAACATAACTTGTCCTGTTACTGCCCTCCATTTAACAAAGGCTGCATTTACACTGCATGATTCAAGTGACTCAATTATGATTTTTTTTCTCTCATGTGGCACAGATTGGATATGGCCCATGTATGTGTAAGCAGGAAAAAAATCACATGGATTCCAATTTTAAATCAGATTCAGGCCTTGTTCATATGTGGATCGGATCCGTGTCTGCAGTGTAAGCAGGTAGATCGGATTTTTACCTGTCAATGCGAGTTCCGAGTTGCGTACCAATAAAAACTGTAGGGAATGACGTCAACTAAGAGTATTCCTAACCTTAAATCTCATACATGAGGACTAAAAAAGCTAAGAGAGAAAGAGAGCGAGAGATCAACATCCGGCACGTATTCAATATAAACTAGTATAAAACTTTTGCATACATCATAAGCACGAATAAGTCAAACCATGGACATTACAATTAAGATGCCTATTGGTTTGAAAAGGCTTAGATTAAAACAAGATGGCAAAATGAGAACTTTCCTGTCAAAAACTATAGTAAAACAACCTGTCAAAAAGAATTAAAATAAAAAAACTCAGTGAACACATTAAATATAGTAATGATAAAAAGAGGCCTTTTTTTATTATTAGCTGTCAGTCAGCACCAGCTCTTTTCTTCCATGTCATTGTGCCTTTGCCGTTGCTGTGTAAATGCAGATAATCGGACACAAATCACTTTTAAAAGATGATGTAAGCTGTTCATCAAAAAAAAAAATTTCAGTCACAAAATCAGAATTGACCATCAAGATCTGCAGCGTAAATGCAGCCATGTAGTTTGACCTTTTATATGTAGATTTCTAGTCACATTTACCCTTTGTTTACTCAAAATAACCTCTTGTTTCCTGTTTTCAGACAGTCTATGAAAGTACTGCATTGTAAGTTTGCCCTCTTTCTCTTTTTTGATCCCTCTCATCAAAGCTTTTTTCCAGGTTGAGGTCTTGAGACAGACGTCGAAAGAGTCAACAAGAGGGAAAGAAAGAGAGAGAAAGAGAGAGAGAGAGAGTGAGACTTCTGAATAATTCATGGTGGCCTATAATGAAGCGCGGTCCACTCTTTAAAGTGTTTGGTGTGTAATGGAGTTTCAGACACACAGCTATCATTTTCTCTTAATGGCGCTTTCTGGGCTGCTTGCTGTGACCCTTTCCGCAGACGCACACACACCAGCAAAGGCGATTACCGACAGCTGCTGGAGTTTCCAAGTGGCCAAAGTGGGCAATTTTCTCAATGCCATTTAAACAACAAACACAGCAGCGTGTTTAAAGAGGAGAGCGGACGGCGGGGGGTGTGAGACGAAGAGAAGTTTGGGAAAGACGAGGTAATGCGGGCTATTGTGATTCAGGACGAGTGTGTAAACGTGTGCGCAGCAGGGGGTTCATTAGGAGAACTCTAGGTCTGAGTATGAACATGTTCACATCTGGCCTGAAGTTGACAGCACCCTGTGCACAAGCTGTTCGCTGTTCATATCTGTGGGATTCATTGTGTATTTATGCATTCAAGACATGTGTGACGGTGGCGTGGAGTAATTATACATCCCGCTGCTTTAAAGTCATCGTGAATTGGCGTTTGGAGCTAGTTTTAATTCAGTGCTGTGGTGTATTTGAATGTAACAGGACATTTAAAAAAATAAATAAGATCTGCTTATACAATTTATGAAGGCCATTTGAAGCATAGAGTCCAAAACATGTCAGACTGATATCATAATAAAGAAAATAATACGTTCTTAAATGTGTAAATAAAGTACACTACCTGACAAAAGTCTTGTCATTGATTCCAGTTGTAAGAGCAACAAATAATAACCTGACTTCTAGTTGATCATTTGGAAAAGTGGCAGAAGGTAGTCACAAATACTGCAGAAGACCTACAGGTATTGGAACTCGCATGGACCCAAGATTTTCACAGATTCTCACAGACCCAAGATTCTCACAGATTTTTCAGATTAATTATCTGTTGAACTGCATTCCAATCTTCACAAATACTGCAGAAGATTTATTGGAACCTGCATGGACCCAAGATTCTCACAGATTAAGGAAAAATCATGGTTTGGGGTTACATTTAGTATGGGGGCATGAGATCTGTAGAGTGGATGGCAACATCAACAGCCTGAGGTATCAAGACATTTGTGCTGCCCATTACATTACAAAGTGGAGAGGGCAGATTCTTCAGCAGGATAGCGCTCCTTCTGATACTTCAGCCTTCACATCAAAGTTGCTGAAAGCAATAGAAGGTCAAGGTGCTCCAGGATTGGCCAGCCCAGTTACCAGACATTAACATTATTGAGCATATCTGGGGTAAGATGAAAAAGAAGGCATTGAAGATGAATCCAAAGAATCTTGATGAACTCTGGAAGTCCTGCTAAAATGCTTTCTTTGCCATTCCAGATGACTTTATTAACTATTATTAAGTTATTTAAGTCATTTCATAGATGAATGGATGCATTCCTCCAAGCTCATGGGAGTCATACACAATATTAATTCTTTTTCCATTGCAACATGACTTTATATTCTATACTGTACATTATTTATGTTAAGTGACAAGACTTTTGTCCAAGCAAAGTCAGACCTTACCGTCCAAATGAAATAATTAAAAATCAAAGTATTGTAAGGTATATTTTAAGGCATATTTTACTTTAAATAAACGTAATCTAGAGGCCTTTGCCTTTTATATAAGCCACTTCTGATACCAAATGATCAACTAGAAGTCAAGTTAGTGTTTGTTGTTTTTAAAACTTGGATAGGCGACAAGACGTCACCTTGGAATTATAAGGTTCTATCTGCGTTCTGAATGATTTTAAGATATTGAGCTTTTTTTTTGCATTCCATAGCAAACAGTACGTGAGTAACATTTTTTTTTTTTAATAAAAAGTCTGCAAATGTAAACAACTTATAAAAAACCTCCCATAACGTAAATAAGTTCTAAATTAATAAGAATATGTCAATAACTCAATTTTGACAAAAATGTCAGACCGATCCTTATATCATTCCAAGGTGACGATATATATATACAAGTATAAGGATACATTTACAAATACATATTATTACATCTTTATTTCTGGTAATAAAAATGGTTTTCATTAACTATGATAACCCTGTACCCAGTTACCAAAAATGCTCACAGAAAGCATCCATAACACTGGATTTAAATAAGACGATTACTAAAAATTAAATATCATGATTTTTGATACCGATAAGTGCTGAATATTAATAATTGACAAATAATTTACTTTTTTATTATTATTATTTAATTTCCGCTACAAGGACACATAAAAAAATTGTGAAACTTTTAAATAACCACAACATCAAACTTTTCTTTATCATCGGGTCTTTTGTATGTCAAGTCATGTTTATTTTACATGTACTAACATGCACCAATAATCAATGAACAATAAGATCAGGAATGTGCATTAAGAAAGCAAACAAGTTAAATATTGATCTCATGTTGACTATAAACTATAGACCTTTGGTATCTAAAGATCAGCATCAGGGAAATACAGGCTATATGAATCTCCGCCGTGACCCTCTCGGATAAAAATCGCAGCTTTGTTTGGTCAGTGAAGGGGCAGCAGATTGTGGAGACTTCCAAACTAAACTAATCCCTTCCTCGAACAGTGAACAGCTGTTCTGGTGCTGTGGTCAACACCAAACCACACAAACACACACGCACGCACACACACACATCAGAGGGCTAATATTTGCTCTATTGATGCTGCTGCTGTGGCCACAGCAAAGTACAAAAACAAAAGATCATTAAAATGCCCCACCGCCCTCATCCCTCTAAAAGGCCAGTTATAAATTTTAAATCAGCGATAAGGGAATTTAGCTGCATTTTATTACTTTTAGGAATTGGAGACATTCATTAGAGTACAGAAGAACGATCAAAGTATATTCCCTTCTTCTCTCTCACTTTTCTCTCTATTTTATTGACAAGTCAGGCTGTTTTTCATCTTTTGCCGCCTATTTGTTCTTTCTGTCGTTCCACATGACTGCTTCTGATTGAACAGAAACTATCAAACCATCATGGGTTTCTCCTCCTGTCTTTATACACATACACTCACACGCAAGCACACATGCTGGTTTTGGTGCTTATCTGGATTCTCCATAGACTCTCCATATTTTATAATGTAAAATCATTATATGGCCTGTGGCAAACTTGTGAAACCTGTCTAGAAGACCCTGTTAAGTATGATTTTTAAGCATTTGTATATTGACGACTCAGGGCATGTCTTCATAACTTACTTCAACATAGACTTCCGTTCATACGTATGCGAATGCAGCAGCCCAGAAACGCAAGCTCGAATGATACAGTAAGTTTCGAATGTCGCTGTGTTTCAAAGTTCCAACTTGGTGAACTCTCCTACAAAAAACGCATCACGTGATTGCGTGAGACCAACAGAAACATAGGAACGGGACCTCTTTGTAAAGTAATTTAAAACATGGAGCAATGTCTAATCTTGTTTTATCCCATACCTTTTCGCAGTGCTGTACAGAATTTCACATGCTTAAACTCTAGTGTGATACTCATGTCATACCCATGCCACAAATTTTTGTACTGAAATCCACCAAAACCAACACACACACATACACATATTTGAAACTACATTATTGAAGCACACTCGCAGACATTTGTGCATTTGAGCAGAACTGTTACATGGAACTATTTTAACTAAAAACGGTTACTTTGATGTGTTTTGGCCATTCAGCATTTCTAAACTCTACATACAATCAGTTGTATTAATCAACAGCATTAATCTACTTTTAAAAAAGACAAATGCAAAAGATTTAAGTGAAACTGGGTAAAATTCTGTCATCATATGCTATTAATACTGCTTTTAATACTATTACTATTGATGTTACTAATAATTAAAACATACAGTAGTTTGTATAGTAGCCCAATTGGTCACTATATTTTAAGGCACAATTATTGCTATTGATAAACCATTAACTATGACTTTTGTCTCAATAAACTCTTAATTTGCTGTTTATTATTAGTTGTTAAGGTAGTAGAAGTTATGTTTATGTAGTAGGTATAGGATTAGGGATTAGAATTTGTATAAGTACAAATACACAGTCAGTTTCGTAATAGGCCACTAGTTAATAGCGATCATAAAGTGTTACGTTCCAATCCTATACTGACTTGATATGTTTTTAAATTAAGCTTCATTGTATTGTTGAACTGCATAATAGTGTTTTTCCCCCCATACCACTTGCAATTATATGTATTTATGGATGTGAACCTTGCCATGCAATATAGGAAGATTTAATATAATAAACATGACTTGTGTCCATAGCATTATTCCAATATAGTAAACTGAATTAACAAGTGACAAGGTTTCAAGGTTTCCACGTGTCGTAATCATTTTAGAATATCAATACATTGCAACAGATGAGTTTTACAATTTAGTCTAAATTGAACAGTTACATGGAATATGTGCAAATGACATTCATTCATTCATTCATTTTCTTTTCAGCTTAGTCCCTTTATTAATCCGGGGTCGCCACAGCGGATTGAACCGCCAACTTATCCAGCATTTGTTTTACGCAGCGGATGCCCTTCCAGCCACAACCCATCTCTGGGAAACACATTCATACATTGTCATTCACACACATACACTATGGACAATTTAGCTTACCCAATTCACCTGTACCGCATGTCTTTGGACTGTGGGGGAAACCGGAGCACCCGGAGGAAACCCACGCAACCACGGGGAGAACATGCAAACTCCACACAGAAATGCCAACTGGCCTAGCCGGGGATCGAACCAGCGACCTTCTTGCTGTGAGGCGAACATGCTACTCACTACGCCACCGTGGCGCCCTTGTGTAAATGACAGTTCTCCATAAATTAACAGTCTCAGAATTACAACACTGTTGATGGTTGAAATTACCATATACAGTAGAAGTCAGAAATATTAGCCTTCCTTGATTTTTTTTTATTTTCTTTTTTTTAATAATTTCGCAAATGATGTACAGTATAACAGAGCAAGGGAATTTTCACAGTATGTCTGATAATATTTTTTCTTTTAGAGGAAGTCTAATTTGTTTTATTTCGGCTAGAATAAAAACAGTTTTTAATTTTTTTATGTCAAATTTATTAGCCCCTTTTAAGCTATTTTTTTTCAATAGTCTACAGAACAAACCATCATTATACAATAAATTGCCTGATTACCCTAACCTGCCTAGTTAAACTGATAAACCTAGTTTAGCCTTTAAATGTCACTTTTAGCTGTATAAAAGTGTCTTGAAAAATATCTAGTAAAATATTATTTAGGGCGCCACGGTGGCGTAGTGAGTAGCACGTTCGCCTCACAGCAAGAAGGTCGCTGGTTCGATCCCCGGCTAGGCCAGTTGGCATTTCTGTGTGGAGTTTGCATGTTCTCCCCGTGGTTGCGTGGGCTTCCTCCGGGTGCTCCGGTTTCCCCCACAGTCCAAAGACATGCGGTACAGGTGAATTGGGTAAGCTAAATTGTCCATAGTGTATGTGTGTGAATGAGAATGTATGAATGTGTTTCCCAGAGATGGGTTGTGGCTGGAAGGGCATCCGCTGCGTAAAACAAATGCTGGATAAGTTGGCGGTTCAATCCGCTGTGGCGACCCCGGATTAATAAAGGGACTAAGCCGAAAAGAAAATGAATGAATGAATGAATGAAAATATTATTTACTGTCATCATGGCAAAGATAAAATAAATCAGTGATTAGAAATGAGTTATTAAAACTATTATGTTTCGAAATGTGTTCGAAAAAAATCTTCTCTCCGTTAAACAGAAATGGGGGAAAAAATAAACAGGGGGGCTAAAAATTCTGACTTCAACTGTATAAATATATATTTTATATTAGACATTTTCTTCAACCCATAAACACAATACAATAGTTTATTTGTAATTTTGAAATACAGCTAATACACCTGTAAAAATGTTTTTTTATTTCCCCCTTCATATTAACAAAGTCTACTGGGATGTACATGTAAGTTTTCAAACCTCTCTTAAAGTCAGTTTTGAAATAAAAAATGACCTTGTTTATTTTGCTAGTGTAAATCATTATTCTTTATGAGAACAATTAATCCATGCAAGATAATCCACTGACGAAACTTTGTTTTGGTAATCTTCAATCAAAATCAGACCATGTGCTTGTGCTTTTTGAGTGGCGGTCCTTCTCTGTTGGCATCTGTTTGACGGATTCAGCCACAGTATTCTTAACCATGTCCCTCTTACTTTAAGTTTGCTAGTTTGTTAGTTCGAGGAAATGTTTCATTTGGAAGTACAATCTACAATTTTTAGGACATTATGGAAAACACAAATAAAAAAAGAAAGTAGTGATTTTTAAAGTTACTTTGACTTGTAGAGTATTTCATGGCAGACAATACAATAAACATAATTTAACATGTTCCACGTGATTTTTAATGTTTTTTTTTCTTCAAAATAAACACCTATTGCAATTTTGCAACACATTTTTAAAAAGTTGGGACAGGAGCAATTTAGGGCTAGTAGTCACGTAAATCAGTTAAATAATGATATGATCTGAAACAGGTGATGTCGACAGGTGATTGTAATAATGATTTCATACAAAAGCAGCATCCAGGAAAGGTCTAGTCCTTTTGGAGCAAAGATGGGCAGAGGATCGCTAGTTTGCCAACAAATACATGGTAAAATTCCAACTGTTTAAACTTTTTTTAAAAATGTGTTGCAAGAACCACTATTGGAATATGTGTTTATTTTTAAAAAGAAAACAATAAAAATCGTGGGGAACACATTAATGAGGCCTTTTGTATGGTCTGCAATGAAATACAAGTCAAAGTTAATTTAGAAATCATATCCATACTGTCCCAACTTTTTCTGATTTGGGGTTCTACCTTCTTTATGCAGACTTTAAAGTATACCGGGTGAGCTACAGAGCAAGTATACTATACTGAAAAACCATACATTATACAGATACAAATGTGATGAAAGTGTTAAATTGTATTTGTTTTTACAATTCAGGCATTATAGTTACATTTAGAAAAGGGTAGCATAGATTTGTGCAAAGAAACCACATGGAAGCTAGTCTTGATTCATTTAAAACATGTCCCCTAATCATAATTAGCAGTCAAACAGCATTCAAGAGAATCAATGTTTGGGTTAAATTCAAGTGAAAACTGCAGCGCAATTATACATAAGTGAGTTTTTTGTAGATTTTAGTTTTCCCAATGAGCAAGAATGTAGCAAAAATCAGAGTTAGCTTTATTTGCCAAGCATGCACAAAGGATTTATTTATTTTATGCTTAGGTAAACCACCAATAAATGCCTTGGCGAATAAAGTTTATTCTGATATTTAATATTCTTATAATATGATATGATTATCAGCAGATTTAAATCGAAATATGTTTTATAATAATGAGGATTACTTTAAATGTTACTCCAACAAATACATTTGTGAACACATAAAAAAAGGTCTACAAGCTTAGGAAACACTACACACACACACACACATATACACACACATTTGTAACTTGTTTTTAGTTTGCTAGATAAGAGGTCATTATGAGAAAAAAGTGAACTTTACCCCCTGATTCAATTTGCCAGGTGAGCGTGTAAGATTTAAGTGCTGTGTGTGTGTGCGTGTGTGTGCAGCGCACCTGTAATTTGAGGCTATAACTTCCTTTTGTGTGGGGGAAAGTTTGTGTTCTCTCTCTGGTCTTTTGTGCTGAGGAGTTGAGTGTAAGTAAATACTGCTCGCGTGGAGGAGACAAAGACTTCAACCTGCACCTGCCAGCCTGAGTTTACTGAAGAGAATACAGTCCTCTTTTAAAACCATTAACCCTTGCTCACCTCTTTGTACCTCTTTTCTCTTTTTCACTTTGCACACACTGCAGGACTCAAAACCGAACAGCAGTATGCCTAAATGTGAGAGGATTTTTTCCCACTATTCCATTAACTCTGTGAGTAGTTTCAGTTATGATTCAAAATCTAAAAGGGTTTTAAAACTCCTCATGTTGAAATCACATGATCAGCTAAATATAAATAGGCTTAATATTGAAAGTTTAACAGTTTTTTATGTACTGTAGGAGGTATTACGACAACTCCATTTCAACGCGCAATGGATGATGAAAGGTGAACGTTTTTTTGAAAAGATTTGATCAGAAATCTTATAAAACAAACAAAAATAAACACAAACTTGACTTGCTGAAAATAGTGGTCTTGAATGCCATGCCAGTAGTTGGCAATGTAATGCAAAATACATTTTTTTAAAAAGGTTTAGGACACCCTGGAGTACTTTTAAAAAATAAATAAATAAATAAAATATTAACAGACTTGTGTGTGTTGAGCATCAATAAAGACAATGTTGGCACCTGTCAGCTTTAATTGTGGGGAAAACTGGATAATTTTGAGCTTTTGTCATCTAATTTCATCTTCTGGGTTTAAAATAATCTTTGGGATGGGATCAAAATCGATGATGGGGTGCGAATCTGCTAGTGAAGTGATGATGACGTGTCTCAGTATTATTCATAGCGAACTTTTCTTATCCTATGAGAAGACCCTGCTTCTTAATTATTTGTGGAATTTATTTATAAACTATTTTATCCCCACATTATCCAATTGATTATTCACCAATCAGAAGATTCCTAGGCCACTATAAGAGCCCTGCATTTCATACCACAGACAGCTTCGTTATGAAGAATCCCCCCTTCCACTCCTAGTCCTTCTCCTTTTCTAGATGAGTGGCATGGTGGCCCAGTGGTTAGCACTGTTGCCTCACAGCAAGAACGTCTTTGGTTCTGGTCAATAACAAAACTAGGAGACGTTTCTGTGTGGAGTTTACATGTTCTCCCCATGCTTACATGGGTTTCCCCTGGGTCCCCCGGTTTCCTCCCATCGTCCAAAAACAACTTAAGTTAATTGACTAATCCAAATCAGCACAATAGACATGCACTTATGTCTCTTGACAAGTAATTATCTTTTAAGAGCAATCTCTATCTACAACAGGGGAGTTCTCGAGTTCTACATGAGCTCAAACTTCCCTCTCGCCTTGCAACGGAACGGAGCCCTGGGCTCGAGGATCTTTCAATTTTGACAGCATGCCAAACAAGCTTTATAATCAATCATTAGTTAAGTGTGAACTTTTGAAATGAGAGCATGTGCTTTCCGAAGGCAAGGCAGACCTGCCAAGCTGTGAGACCCAGTGACTGGGTGGGACTGTGTTTGCATGGCACAGGTCTTATGTGTTTGTTTTCACAATCCACGGGGTTTGTTGCATGGCTTTCCCTGCAATGCTGACAGGGCTGATACAACGAAGCTATTGGTTTGCAGCCAGCATTTTTGTCGGGAAAGCTGTACGAGAATTGGAGAATGGTGGACTTTGTCTTTTGAGTTCATTACCATTGAGACACACCTCCTATATCCGAGCTGCTGTGTCCGCACATGTTTAAAACCCTACCGGCAAGGTTAATAGATGGAATAGAAAGGGCAGGAGACTTGCTGCACTGCTATCCACTGTGTCTGCATTCAGACTCTGGGATTGAGGAGGAGAGAAGTCCTCCTCATTAATAGTGTTCATATAAACATGATTATCTTTGTGATAATATAAAAACAATTGTGGTTTTGTGTATATGAATATATACATATATTTTTTTCACTTTTACTTTGTAAACTACAAAATCATGGGTCTCCTCAAGGATTGTGTCTTATTTTGCGAGCCAACTGACAGTTGTCAATTGGATTATTTTGACAAAGTTGTATTGAAAACATAAAAAAAATACAAATAAATATGAGGTAAGGTGTGGATTTAATTTACCACAGTCAATTTACAGTTTTAAATCACTGCTGCGTCAATCAGCAAAACACAAACACAAATGATGAAATGAGCATCATGTTAAAACCAAAGTGCATTGTGTGGACCAATGCCCAAAACAAAGGATTGCGTTTTCATATACTTCTACAAAGCAATAGCAGCAATCACACTAACAGTTATTATGTCTATAATATTTATATGAGTAGCCTGCGGTGTAGTGATATTGAAAATGATTTGACAGCACTTGTTTTGACTTGGTAATTTCATCCTTGAAAACACACATGATAAGGAGCCGTACTGTTATGGGTTATTTAAAGATATACACAATATGAATGTTCGGTCACAATGCAGCACCATGCTGTCCAAGACACATTTATATCATGTCTTTACAGAGGCTTGTAGGAGTGTAGTTAGGAGTGTTAGGCTGTAATGTAATGTTCTGACACAGTAATTTTGTGGGAAATATTTTTTGGATGTTCAATACACAGTACACCGATGAGCACAAAACATTATGGCCAGTCACAGGTAAAGTAAATATTGTTGATCATCTCCTAACAAGGTCACACATTAAGGTCTGGGTAAATCAGATCAGTGGTTCTCAACTGTGGCACTCAAGAACCACTTTCCTGCAACCCTAATCAAATACAACAAACCAGCTAATCAAGGTCCCTGGGATTACAAGAAAGCTACACTCTGGAGCTGAACTCTCCAGCAAAGTGGACCTTGAGGGCCAGAACTGAGAATCCCTGGATTAGATGTGTAAGCAAACAATTTGTCAATGTAAGTAACATGTTGGATGCACCTGGATAAACAGGCTGGATACAAATCTGAATTGTTAAAGGGATAGTTCACCCAACAAACATTTTAATTGACAGAGTATTTACTCAACCTCAAGTGGTTCTAAACCTTTATGAGTTTGTTAATTCTGTTGAACCCTAAAAGAAAGCCCCAAGCCTGTGTAACCATTGACTTCCATAGTATCTATAGCATCCAAAAATCTATGAAAGTCAAGGGTCAACATCTATCTTCAAATACCGTCTTTTGTGTTCAACCGAAGACCAACACTTCTGAAGGGTGAGTAAATGATGACAGTTTTTGGGTGAACTATCTGGTCGTAAAGACCAGGACACACCTGGTAAATCGTTAAGCAGCATCGGGCCATTGGTGAGAATCAGCATGTAGATTCGGCATCGGCCATCAATTAAAGAGATTACTCTGATCGCTTATTAGGCAATGAATCAGAGCGCGAGAACAAAAACTGAAGAGACAAAACTAAGCTAAGAGCTCAAGTGAAGATGGAACACAAAGAAAATGACTGTAACTTCACAACATTTCTTAAATATTTGCAAATTATATGAATTATTAGACATTTTTGCTTGAGTTAATTCCTCTGTGGTGAGTGAGAAACTGTGAAAATGGTATGCAAACACTGCTTTTTTAGGGTTTGCATGTGTGCAGCACTAGTTCCAGCTGACGAAAGCTGACAACACATTCTGGTTTTTGTTCTTTAATGTCAGCTTGGTGTGTCCTGGGCTTTAAGTTGTTTCAACTGGTCAGAGAACCCCTGAAATGCCAAGGCTAATGGGTGAGATTTTGTCAACAGTGGTCAGAGGAGGGCCAAACTCACCTTGAGTTCACCTTACACCCTTAATGCTGTGTTCACAACAGACGGGAAAGACGCAAATAAATCACGCTTTTTGCAGGTAAATAGATATGTGAACATTTTGAGTTTACTCAGTTCATTGGTGCATCAAATACACTTCACAATAGACGCAGATTAGTGACATGGGTCGTGCTTCTGTCTGACCGGTGACTCTAGCTTCGTTGCCAAATCGCTAACATAGATATTACTGAGATAGAAGCTATGTGCTTTTGGAAGGCTGATAAACAGTGTAGGTTCTTTTGGTGCCGTGTCTGAGTCCACTAGATTCATTCTGAGGTGCACCCAGCTCTTTGAGTTCATCAACTCTTCCAGAAACTGTACCTTAATGATGGAAACTTGTAGCAGTGCTTCTGACTGAGCCAAGCCCAGTTTGATGGACAGCTGTCCGGTGTCGGCAAAAAAGATTTCCCCTCAAGACACCAACAACAGGCACTATGCCATTATCACTCCCCTACAAGAGCAAGCTCATGATTGGTTAAAACGGCACGAATGTTCATTAAAGTTCAGATTTTCCAACTTTCTTTGCACTGCGCAACACACATTCGCATGAATGAATTGCACCGCAGGATGTTTATTCGCGTCTTTGACTTAACTTGTAAATCACTCACGCTTGATGCTTCATCTGTTGGGTATAAATGCAGCATTACAGAGCGTAAAGAATCTGCTGCTGACGCTTTGGTTTCAGAAACCACAGGACAACTTCTGGGGTCTTGCAGAGCCCCGAACAATGCAAAGAACCAAGAGCATTTTCAAAAGGTGGTCATAATGCACAGGCTCATCTGTGTGCTTGTTTTACAAATCTAAAGCATGACGAGACTTTCCAATTCTAATAGATTTTGATAATTAATAGATTTACAATTCTAATTCGGTCAGATTTTCAGCCTTTAATTTTGCAGGATCTCATTGAGATGTATGAGGCCTATAAATGAAAATTATTCTAAAATTATTCTCGCCCTAACCTGTTGGGCCACTAGATTGAGCTCCTGTCCTAATCAAACGCACTCGAACCAGTTAATAAGACTCACTAGGCAAGTGTGTTGAAGCTGGTTAGAGGTTAAATCTGAAGGCTTTTTTCTCAGCAGGACACCTCTGGGTGAAGTGACACGCTCTGCAAGTCTCCACGTCAGGTGTTACAGCATTCCCAGATGTATTTCTGAGCATCCGGCTGTGACATGTGTTTTACTCACATTACATTGTAAAGAGAAAGGTGTGGCCATGAATAATGGAGTTTCGATTTAAATTCTCACTCCAACCTCTGAGACGTCTATATAATTCATGAAACTGATACAGGAAGGCATGATTTACATGAGTGCGAGTGTGTATGTGAGCCTGCCCTATGTGTGCACGGATGAATCATTCATATGATATTTTTCCCATGGACCTCCTGCGAATGTGCTTGTAGATTTTGAATGTGAATTGGATTTTAAATGCTAAATTGTTCTCTATAGTCATTTATGTATGCTGCTGAGTCGCTGCTGTTTATATGCGTTTGTGAGTGTTTTTGTATTTGGTCTGATTATGATCATAAGGACATTTGAGTGCTGATTTGTTGTTGTTGGTTTGTGTGTGCGTGTGTGTTTGATTACGTGTTTCGATGAGGGATTGAGGCGATGAATCTATGAATGCTAATGTAAAACTATGGGAGTGCAACAGGGAAGGCTGGGATAGAAATAAGGTTCTTGCATGTATGCAGTGTGTATGTGCAAGCCTGGGCAGTGTTATATCTATAAATGTTTAATATGTAAATTTGCGGGAGCCTGTGTGAGCGTGTGCAATGTAAACATGCGTGTGTGTTTGGTCAGTGTGTGATTTGTGATTGGACACTCTGGGATCTGAACAGATGCAGGTGCAGAATGTAAATGAAGTGACATTCTCTCTTTTATTATATCTTTTCTTCTATAGTGTCATTTTTACTTTCAGTTATACACATCTGTGTAGTCATGTCTGAATTGTCCACCTTCAGGACCGAGTGTGCATCAGGGCTCTTCTTAAAGAAAGCCTGACATTAAAAATCACAAAAAATATCTGTGATATTTAACCAAGTGAACAACCCTGCTCTTTCCAGTTTAGAAAGGAACAAAAAGCTCTAGGAAAGTCATCATCTTCACTGAAAAACACTATAACCAACTGATTTGGAAAACATTTCATTGGCAGCAAATGTGTGCACTACAAAAACAGGCAAACATTAAACACCAACTTACTATTTTTTTTCTTTTACTTCAAAAGCATTTCATTCTTTAATGAGAATATTAAAACGACACCACACACAAATATATCGTCACCTTAGAATTATAAGGTTCTATCTGACCTTTTTGTTAAAATTGAGTTACTGACATATTCTTATTGACAACTTATTTACATTATGGGATGTTTTTTATAAGTTGTTTACGTTTTGTTTACATTTTATTCAAACAACAAATGTTACACATGTGCTGTTTGCTATGGAATGTAAAAACTTTGAAGATCTATATCTCAAAATCATTCAGAACGCAGATAGAACCTTATAATTCCAAGGTGACGATATATATATATATATATATATAGCCATATCACAGTGCTACAAATGTGATTTGCATTTATAGAACAGTTCGACGGCATAATCAAATCAAACATGAGTGTCTAAAAATCTTTTTATATGAGGAACTACTTTCTTCCGCCTTTCATTCACATCTGCAGCTGACCTCAGAACAGCAGAAACCATTGTTACTTCACTAACGCCACTTTAGAGTTAGTATTTTTATAATTGTCTATTTTAATATCTAAAGTGAATGGCTAAACAGGTAATTTTGCTCACATTTTAAGATTATAAGGCTGAACGGCATGAAATGCCATCGGTCTACTGTAGAGACATTTGCCAGTATTTCTCTGTTGCAATCAGGAAATCACGATAATTAACCCCGAAAAAGCCGAAGCAAAGCAAAGCAAACATTACCAGAAACACTACCAGAAACTATGGTATAAATACAGAACAACAGCATGCAAAAGAGACAGATCGACTTACTAGTTTCATAATGATCAGCTGTAGTTTGAAATTAAGCAGAGTTTTTCTCCTCTAAGAACTTATTGGTAACACTGTATTTTGATGGTCCAATTGAGTATTAATAGACTGTCTACTTAATATCTGCTGAAACAGACATTCAACTGACTAAAAGAAACCCACCTAACAGTCTACTTATAATCTAATGAGAATTAGTTGCAACGTAACATAAATTCAACAAACGGACCATCAAAATAAAGTGTGACCGACATATTATGCATCTTGGATGCCATTTCGGATTATATACAAATATATAAATATATAAATTAATTAATTATTAATCAGTGATGGAGACTAACAGTAGCATTACTTGCCAAAAATGTTGTGCGAGCAGTTTTTATTTCGCAAATAATATGACAATCAGTCCACTTTATACTCTGAAACTAGCTTACATCCATTCTCTTTTAAGGGTGATTCTACGTGTAATTTAAATTATTTGCTATTCATTTACTGTACTTTAAATTTGACTAATTTGATTAATTAGTGTTCTTCTTCAAATGTACACATCTTTTAACACATATTACATCTTTTTATACGTGATTTATATTTGTCAGCAGACATTTACATATTTTAAATCTTATTTTCATATGAAAGGGTAGATGATTTATTATTTTACTTGTTTGCACAGCTGAATTATCATGAATTATGAAAATGACAAGTTGGTAGTATAGTTTTCTTGCAAAATAAACATTCGTCAATAAGTACTTTTAATACTTAAATGTGTTAAAAATTAGTACTTTTGTACTTTGAATTGAAAAAAAGATGACTTTATAATTTTAAATAACATTTAACTATTAATTAAAATGTTAAATAATTAATTATCATTTATTTTGTACATTTACTCAGTGTCTGATTTGTCTACTTTGTTCACCACTGATAAGCACACATTTCAGCCTTCACGTAAGATGCATTGTATTTACAGTCTCTTAAATATTATCTAGTACATTTGATGAGAACCACTATGTGTGTGCAACTGCTAAAGAAAGGCAAAATGAAACTGACAAAAATGGAAAAAGCTGCTAATATGAAAAGCTAAATAAATTGCATACCCATTTAGAGTCAAGACAGTCCATTTACATGAGCTCTTTAGACCCCTTTCAAGCTGAAAGCAGATCTCTCGTCCTGTTTGTTTCCCCTCCTCTAAAGAAAAACTGTCAGAGGATGTTTAAAGTAAAAAATCATACAAACAAAATACACCAAAAACACCACTGGCTTTGAACAAGAGAAAGATATTATTGACAAGGCAGCAGAGTGGGCAACGTGTAGATGGCGCACCAATGGAAAATCAATGTGTTGTAAATTTGTGCGCAGTTGTGTCAATTTAGCCCAATGAGAATCTTTTATTCGTCTCCACAATCCTCACATATGAGTCAGATGCACACATACACACGCTAATACAGTATGACATCACACCCCTGCTGAGCGTGTAGGGGAAACATTGCTCTCCAGAAGGAAAACACTCTTGTCCCTGCACAAACGCCACTCATCGACCAAACAAACAAACAAACAAACAAACAAACAAACAATCAGGGCCTTCCAATACCTCTAAAAGAAACAGGAACAGAGAGGATCTCAGCTGGGAATTGAGGGAAAATGTCACTAGCGGTGCGTTTTCATCCCCTGCTCTCTTGTTACAGGAGTCACATGAGGGAGCAGGTTAAAAGGGAGACGTCCTCTGTTCTGTCTGTCTGAGGTGAAACTGAGAAGGGAACGCGAGGAGGAATGAAAAGGGGTTTCCTCTCTTGTAGACGACTGGGGGCTTTGATATGTTTCCCCTCTGGCGTCTCCAGAAGGCATTAAATAAGATAATGCATGCACAAACACGCAGGAAACGCAGCGCAAACAGTTAAAGAGATGTTTAAGATGGAGAACGGCCATCTGACTGAGCACAGATTGATGAGTAAAAAAAGGGTCGACCTCATCATCCTGACCTCCGACCTCTGAAAGGTCACCAACCGTGACGGCTCACCTTTCAATTCTCTTAGAAAGAACAAAAAAAGATATATATGACTAGAGGGAAATGAAAACACAAGCTGTTTTTTCTAAGGATTCAAATGAGCTGTTAAACCATTGCATCCTGGTTATTTATTTTCATTAGATTTGAGAATTTTACCCTTAAGGGTTTCAGTAATACATACCAAAATCTTACTTTTCAAAGTTTAAATACAAAAATAATGTCTATTTAGATTACTTTTACCCAAATGTCTTTCTTTCTTTTGCAAAACAAGCATTCACATTGCCTAAAATTGTGTATTCTAAAACAAATTATATTAAATGGGTAAAAAAATAATAGTAAAAAGTATGCTGTGCTTTTATATTCCCTATTACTTATAGATGTATGAGTTATGCAATTATGTACATAGTGTTTTATTTATTCAAGCCATGATAATTTAGTTAGTTATTTAGTTTATTTATATAGCACTTTTTTTAAAACACAATGTTGACGTAAAGTGACGAACACAATCAATATTTATTAAAATAAGTCATACAGCACATACAGTGCTCAGCATGTATAGGTTCACCCCCTCAAAGAGCTATCTTTTATATTCATAATTTAATAGGAAGCTATACACTATTATATTTGTGCATATGCATTAGATTAGTCAGTACTGAAGCCAAATCTGGAGTTTATCTAACAAAATAACTTACGAAAACGGTCCAAAAACTAGTACACCCAAATTTATATGTAATAGAAAAATATTAATTACAAAATTAAAAAGAGGAAAAATCAAAAGCAGCAAAAAATTTAGTTTAAATTTTGTAGGTTATATATATATATATATTTTTTGTGTTGTTTTGTTTTTTGCAATATTTAGCTTGAATTGAATTGAATTGTATTGTTTTTTAATTTCTAAATGTTTGGTGACTAAAATCTTATTTTAATAAATCTACAGTATCTGTTTAATAAATCTGTTTTGTTAAAATGCACCAAAATACATTGCCTGTATTCACTGAGAAATGGATAAAAATATTCATTTTCAAAATGGGGTGTAAGGCAAGGCAAGGCAAGTTTATTTATATAGCACATTTCATACACAGTGGCAATTCAAAGTGCTTCACATAAACAGGAATAAAATTGAAGTATAAGAAAATAAAAACAAATGATAAAAAACCAGATAAAAACAGATTAAAATGAGTTAAGACAAGTTATAAAAGAATGAAAAGGAAAGAAAGACACAATAGTGCGATCTGTCGGACGTAGCACAGTGCTCATTCAGTAAAGGCACAGCTAAACAGATGTGTTTTCAGTCTTGATTTGAATGTGCCTAATGTTAGAGCACATCTGATCATTTCTGGAAGCTGATTCCAGCAGCGAGGGGCGTAATAGCTGAAAGCAGATTCACCCTGCTTTGACTGAACTCTTGGAATTTCTAGTTTATATGATCCTAAAGATCTAAGTGATCTGTTTTGGGTTTGTATTCAGGTTTGTATTCAGTGAGCATATCTGTAATGTATTGGGGTCCTAGGCCATTTAGTGATTTATAGACCAGTAGTAATACTTTAAAATCTATTCTGAATGTAACTGGGAGCCAGTGTAAAGACCTGAGGACAGGTGTGATGTGCTCTGAATTCCTGGTTCTGGTCAGAATCCTGGCCGCAGCATTCTGGATGAGTTGCAACTGTCTGACTGTCTTTTTGGGAAGTCCAGTGAGGAGGCCATTACAGTAATCCACCCTGCTGCTGATAAAAGCATGAACAAGTTTCTCTAAGTCTTCATTGGAAACAAAACATCTAATTCTTGCAATGTTTTTGAGATGATGGTATGCTGATTTAGTTACTGCTTTGACATGACTGTTGAAACTGAGATCTGACTCCAGAGTCACACCAAGATTCTTGACCTTATTTTTTGTTGTATGACCCTTAGAGCCAAGGTACGCATTCACCTTGAGAACCTCATCTCTGTTCCCAAATGTAATGACTTCAGTTTTCAGTCTGCACGCACTACTTGACATGAATGAATCTGTTAACGTGCTGTGTTCTCACAGGTGATGTCTGATATTGCACAGTTGCTTTTGATATATACATTATTATTTGTATACGTAATTTTAATAGCAATTTTAATAGCAAAAGCCCTTTTGCGACGTGGTGTACGTGGTGTTAACTTTTACTTATGGCTGCACAGCTGACAGCATCTAGCGATTAAATGAAGGATTCAACAGAACATCTCGTGCTTAAAATGTGTAGATGTGGCAGACAGTTACCTGAAAATTCCGTCCCACAGACTTTACAGTGAATGCTTTAGTTATTTTCATAGCGAACTTGAAGCCAATGGACAAATGTAGATTGTGGATTAACATTCACCGCAATATCAGTAATTAGATGTGCCATTATTTGTTGCTTTAGGTGTTTTCTAAAACAAAATCTGATGGTGTTGTTGTCATTCTCATCTTCAGCGCTTTACATGCTCGCGGTTCTAGCTCTCCTGTCATCTGAAGGCAGAAGGCGTTGACTAAGTGATTGACAGCTGATTTTAACCAATCCATTCGCAATCAGTTCTAGTGCAGTGGGCCAATAAAAAGAGCGTGAAGGCGGGGCAAGCATTGCAGTCTTTGTTTACTGCAGCAAGTTGACATGACAACAGTTTTAAACAGTTCTTGAGCGCTGCCTTTCAAGTGCAAAGATGCGTTCTGCGTGAATGTGTCCTAAATCTGCGCATGCGGGGAACATTTTGCAGTGAAAACCAGTCGCACGCAACAATTTTATGAACTCACACAAATGCTCCCAAATATATTTTGAGGTCGCATAGATTCAATTTCAGGCGCATATGCGACCAAAACGGTCGCAATTTCGAGCCCTGATCAATGCATTGGCAGAGGGTGTCAATGGGGCTGTAGTCATTAGGCA